>VWZP01004262.1:1755347-1768117 GCA_013396995.1 Dicaeum eximium | reverse complement strand
TCTGCGCCACTCCCGGCGAGGGGCCGGCAGGCCCAGCTGGGCCCCGGGCTGGGGGAGGCCATGTTTACAAAAGCCTTTTCTCGCTCTCGATTCGAGCTCCCCTCCCCCTGCCTTCCTGTCGCAGCCGACGGAGTGGGGCCGCGACAAACTGGCCAATCTCTTTCCACCCTTCCCCCCGCCGCCTGCCCCTGCCACCGATGAAGTGGAGGGGGGGAGGGGGTGGCTGCTGAGCTCAGGTGTGGGAGAGGAGGGGGCCCCTGGCTGAGAGAAGCCAGGCGAGCTCCTACCTCTCTCTCTCTGCTCCTGCCGGAAAAAAGGAAGCTCCTCCTTCTTCCTCCTGAATTTGTTCGCTTGGAATCTCAATGAGCCGCCCAAAAAATTACCATTTCCGGGTAAGCCTCAAACCATGACAGGAAGTTAAAAAAAATCCACCTTGCACCTGTTGTTTACTCCATGAGAGCTGCACCTCACTTTATATTTAAACTCCCACGTGCTGCTGCTCTCAAGTGTTCTGAGGTCTTTTGACTTTCAGAAGGAAATCAGACTAATTTTGACAAAACCTTTCATCTTACCTGAAAGATGCTTAGTGAAGGACACTCCTGATAATGACTGTGATGTGAAACCATGACACACAGCAGTGAACTTCCCATGTTCTTCCTGATCTGCTCCAGTGTCTTGCAAACCAAGGCCATTGCAGAGTCCAGCTGTGCCTGTGCCAGGAGCCCCTGTTGTGGCACTGCCCATGTCTGAGAGAAGAGCCTGGCTTAGTACTGGCATCTTGACAAGCAGCTGGCCAAGGGCAGCTTTCAGGAACAGCTGCAGAACTTTCCACGGGAGGCCAGCAGTTCTTCAGGTTCATTAAGCCCTTGCAAATAGGCACAGATCTTGCCTAATCAGCTCTGGATAAGAATTCTTGGTCCTGGGTTCTGTGTGGCTGCTTGTCTGAACATGACCTGAGGCACAGCCCCAGGCTTCCAGCAGTGCTGGAGTTTCATTTACTCAGCAGTCACTGGGGGCTTTTCACTTTGTTAGGGTGTTCAGCATACATGTGTTCTGGGTCTTCTCTAATCAGAGTCCTTTGTCTCTCCAGCTCCACATCATGGTTCTAGCAAAGTTGCAAAAATTACATGCTGTGGCACTGAGGAAATTTCATTCTCTGTTGTATCTGTCACCACTGTTTGAAAACAGTGTGGCAGTAGGAGTTCTGTTACTTTTATTTTGTTACTGTTCATGACTCCACTAAGCAGAAGCTGTTACCAATCTTTTACTTTCGTGTCATTCTTTTTAACCAGAGGACCACCTTTTTCTTAGCAAAATAACTTGGTTCTCAAACACATGATGTGACAATAGTTTATTTCATGGTGCTTACATTACTTAAAACGTCACTTTACTAGATTATTCCTGTGTAAAATTCTCTGTCAACTTGTCCCAGTTTCAAATATATGTTCAAACTTCATTAGTTTATGCTTATTTCTTGTGCTGTCATTAATGAAAATATTAAATAAGATGCCGTTCCAAAACATCATTAGTGATTACTTTACAGCCTAATCTAGTTCCCTCTTCCGTTCAGTTGGTTCCTTACCCATCTTACTACCCCTACAATAAATCCTTGTCTTGGGTTAATACATTTTTATTATGCTGCAGTAGCAGATGCTCTTCTGTAAAGCCTTACATTTTAAACAGGTACATTTGAGCAGTTCTTGCTGGAGAGGTACGTGAATCCTGTGTGACACCATGCCCACATCAAAGGACACAGAGGATAGAGCCAGCCCCGCCTCCTTTAGAGTTCTTTGCAATGTGCAATGACGTGTGCTTCCTGCCTTTTGGGGTAATTATTAAACACTTAGATAAACTTTGTGTTAGCTCAGCTTCCATCTGAATAAAGAATATTGATTTGGTGCTTTTTTTTTGTCATTGTTTCCTGCTGTTGGCATCCTTACCTGCTGCCTAAAATGGTACCTGAGCACAAGCTTCTTAGCAAGAAATTCAGGCTTCGTGCACAGACCTTTCTGAAATCTTGCCACAGTTATTAAAATAGGTGTTTGCAACTTTATTTTCTCAGAACAGCCTCTAAAGGAAAAATACAGCATCTGTAAGAGCCTACAAATTCAATTAGACCAGTCTAGTACTTAGAAACAAAACAAAACAAAAAACCCAGGTAACTCTACTTCCTGCTCTAGTTCTGGCTATTTAAGGACAGTGTGACTGTCCTGCATTGAAGAAAGAGCTCATTTGAGTGGATAGGCTTCTTTTAGTGATCACACTGCCAAAAAACTGTGTCCTTTCTTACACCATCCTCTATGGTGGACACTACCAATACACAGGATAAAGAAGAGGCTTTTACTCTCAGTATTTTCCCAGTTCTGCACAAAGAGAAGTTCTCAGGTTTGTTCTGTATTTTAAAGTGGTCCTTTATTAAAGGAGATGGTGCTCCCTGACAAAAATCGTTACCTGTCTCTTCTGTGCCCAGTTTCCCTCTCATGGGCTGCTCTCTTGGTCTGCAGGACAGTGGTTTTCATGGCTCTGTCCCCCCATGATGTGTAAAACACTTGTTAGCCAGTGCTTCAGCTGGTCACTAGGCACAGCAGATGAGTTTGCCTTGTGTAGAAGAGCTGCTGGGAAATGTGAAATGACCACAACAACCTATATTCAAACTCAAGGACAGTAGCAAAAATGTCTGAGATGGATACTGCATGGTGCCCTCTGTGTCCCAAGAATCTGATTTTTAAATTAAAGAAGTTAAAGGTGGGTTTAGCATCTTCCAGATCAGATTTTTTTTTCCTTTTGTAGGTGTCTCCTATTGTCAGAATTTTAAAGGTTAATGTTATGCTAGGGCTCAAAAAGGATATAAAACTAGCCTACATGCCATGAGATTGAGAACTGTTTAATGCAAGAAAGAGCTCAAGGATCTGATTACAACCTCCTGGTTCCCTGATTTGATCTACACTGGAATTGACAGCAAACTTTGGTTTCTAAGCCATCCATCACAGGTCAGCCAGCCTCTGGGGGATTCTTATCTTCCCAGTTGAGATCACAGAGCCTTAAACTGCCTGAGTAGCACATAGAGATCAGGGAACCTAGCCTGCAGTTTTTAATTTATCAGTGGATCATGGTGCATTGATTGAATGCTTAAAAGCAGGCCTGTTTCAGTGTGATCTAATATTAGAAAGCACTCTGTGCTATCTGATGAGAGACTCTCCTGGGCAATTAGCACATCTGAACAGGTGTGATGCTTTTGACTCTGGAAATAAACTGACTGGAAAAAAATACACAGAACCTTTTTTTTTTTTTGGTTGGTTGGGTTTTTTGTTGCTTTGTTTGTTTTTTAATTATAGTGAGAGGGAAGCAAAGAATTTTGTTTCATAAACCCATTTGTGAAGACCATCTTTGGCCTCTTGGCTCTCAAGCTTCCTGTTGCATTTCCTGTTTAGGACCACTCTTTTATCTCTAATTTTATTCATCTGCTAATGAAAGAAAATGCCAGTTAAAAGTTTATTTTTGTCTTGGTATTTTTTCTAATCGTGTTTAATGTAATTCTTGCTAGTAGGATTTTGTGCCTTTACCATTTTTTCACCATGATTTTCCTTTTTTCCTTGTCAATCTAGGAGATGAAATGATAGACTATTAAGTATCCATCACATACCTCAGAGCAAGAACCTTGTTCTTTGTGTACCTCTTTGTCACACACAGTAGAAGCTCTGTTATACAGAGCAGAAAAGTTCATGAGCAATGCCAGCCTAGGAGGGAGATTCCCTAGAGAAGCAAAGTAGGTATTTTTGTTTGGTTTTTGATGCTCCACTGGAACATTTTGAACTACAACAGGGAGCAACACAAAGGCTTTTAAAGTACTGATTCAGGACAGAAAAAGAGCATTGTCTTTTCTGTTATTCAACTTCTAACACTTTCTCCAAAATCCATGATTGTTCTCAACATCATCTTGTACTTGCAGAGACACATAATATAATTTCAGTGTAGTCCAAACAATGTTCCTCTCTCCAGCTGTTATTACCATGAACTTTCCCTATCTTTTTTTTCCAAATCACAGCATACCCTCAAAAAGTGACCTTCCTTTAAAAGAAATGCATCATAGGCCTAAGCAGTCTTGTACTCTGAGATATCAGAATGCTTTCAGCAAGGCTTCCCAATTTTTTAAACTGGAAATTATGTGCTTAATTTCTTTTTTATTCATTTTTAGCTATTCAAATAACCCATGTCAATAAGCATGGTTATAAAACTGCAGTGAAAAGGATCTGAGTTCAGTTGCTCCTGCTCCATTCTGAGTTGCTATCAAACATACTGGTCAATTCTACATTTACTTTACAATGTACCAGGAAAAAAATATCCTCGAGGATACTGAAAGCTTATACTCAGCAGCTATAGCAAATTTTCTAACCTCTGGGCAACCACCAGGTTTGCTTCTGTGTTTTACAATAAGCAGGACAACATTTCCTGGATAGAACACAGAGGATACCTCCAAGGCAGATTGTCTCCAGTAACAGGCAGCCAAAGTGAGAGAGAGATGCTGGAGAAAATAACGGAGGGGAGCACAGGTGACTTCTTGACAGTTTGCTGTCCCACATTTCCTCTCACCAGAACAGCAAGGGGCTGAAAAATGCAAGAATCTTCACTTTGTGTTTGTGAAACCAGGTTCTCCCTCATATGTTTTCAGGATGAGAGGAATGGCCTCAAGCTGTGCCAGGTGAGGCTTAATTGGATATTAGGGTCAATTTCTTCACTGAAAGGGTGGTTTAGCATTAGAATAGGCTGCCCAGGGAAAGGATGAAATCACCCTCCCTGAAAGTGTTCAAAAGATGTGTGGATGTGGCACTTGGAGATATGGTTTTGTGGCCAACACAGGGTTGCTGGGTTAATGGTTGGATTCAATGATCTTGGAGGTCGTTTCCACCTTAAAGAGTCTATGATTCTTTGAAACACATGAAGACATGGTTTAAGAGTGTTATTAGAACTGAAAAGTCAGGCACTCAAAAGTCAAATGATATCAAAATGAAGATATGCCCAGTTTAAATCTCTCCTGTGATTATGTGTCAAATGTCACATCTTCAATCACATTAAGAGAAGTTACTCATTCCACACACACTGTTCCCTGTACCTGCTCTATGGCTCATGCAAAGCCCTTGCTGTTGATGACACAGCCAATGGTCACTGCTTTTATCCCCTCATGGTTCAGCACACAGCTCCACCCTGAGCCTGCTGCCTGCTGTGCATACCCAGCTCCTTCTGCAATGGCATTACTATGGCACTACTCACTGCAGTCCCAGAATTTCACAGTGATTCATGTCTCTTTCCAGCTCCCTGTAGGTTTACTTATCACCATCTTAAAAATGCACAGTAAGGTAAAAACTTTCCCTGGATTTTTTTTTCAATGTTTGTCAGATTACAACACTTGTTTCCATCTCCAGCTGTGGGTGCTCAACACTGGAACCAGGCTGCAGGTTCCAAGTCAGGTACAGCAAGTGGGGGACACATAACCTGAACCTCCCCAGCAGCCTCAATCAACTGCAGGCCAATTCTTTCAGAATGACAAAGTGCAGTAATCTCATTCATCCTTTAATTGAGTACAAGAGGAGTGGGTATCCCAGGGGATTAGTTACTTGTAAAATCCATTCACCAAGTATCAAGTCTTACAGATTAGCAAAGCTGGATGAAAACAGAATTTTAAAACTGTTTTTAAACTCCCTCCCATTAAAAGAACCCAATTAATCTTAAAAATTGTCTCCCTATTGACAAATCAATTTTGATCAATGGTAACCAAATCTAATTATTCATTGCACACTTAAGGGTTTCAAGATGGTTTTGAAGAACAAGAACCTATTATCAAAAAACATTACAATTGTCTAATCCTTTCACTTGGACATCCCATCGTGGTGTGCTCAGACAGCAAATTTTTAAGCTGTGCTGAGACCTGTAAATGCCCTTTAAAATCAGCAGAAATTCATGTGGTTTTGTTTTGAAATCTGTCTCCAGTGACTACAAAACAGGCAAGTCC
Organism: Dicaeum eximium; assembly: GCA_013396995.1. Taxonomy (NCBI): domain Eukaryota; kingdom Metazoa; phylum Chordata; class Aves; order Passeriformes; family Dicaeidae; genus Dicaeum; species Dicaeum eximium. The sequence goes on along the minus strand of VWZP01004262.1, from coordinate 1,762,110 downwards.
CAGTTCAGCCTGTGTTGGACTGAGGTGACAGTGGGTATTAGCAGGAAATAAAGCCTTTCTCAGTCAAAAGGGAGCAGCTCTAGAGCACCTCAGTCATCTGTGCTTGTTCTCACAGAGGCCAGCCCTCTTCCAGAGAAGCCAAATTTCCCTGTTATAGCCCGACACCAGATACAAAGATGTCAGAATGGCCTCAGAGTTGGATTCATCAATTACTGTCGCCCTGACTTGAGACACCAGGGTCTATTCTTCACAGGTTCTGGACATCTTGCATTGTTACTTGCTTCGCTCCACCCTTGCCTTCTCTTCCAACAACTTCACACCAAACGCAGCTCCAGCAACCTGTTTCCTGTAGGTGTCATCATAAGTGGTATTTGAACAAGTCAGCTAGAATTTTAGATGAGTCTTAAATGAATTTGGGTTCAATCCAGACCTGCAAATACCTACACTAACAGAAGCTGCTCTCTCCAGCATCCCTAGCAAACCAGCAGGAGAGATTATGGAAATTTTCCTCACACATGCACACTGAAGCGGCCGGTCGGTTACCAAGGCTTCTTCCAGCCTTGGAAGTCAGCCCTGAGCACTCATATATGAAGATGTTTAGGTCTTCAGTTAATGTAAGTCACATCTCTTGCTATTCTCACTGGTAATTTTCTCTAGCTGCATTTCATCTCTTAGGCCTTGAACATTCCACTTTAGGCTCCTTTCCAGGAGCACATAAAAACCATTATCATTCAGTTACAGCACAGGGAATAAAAGACGGGCTCATATCTTAGCAGTCATAACTAAAATCAACCTACTGGGTTTTTCCCCCCCCCGCTTTTTAAACTTCATAAGTCATGCACTTGCACAGTTCTCTAGGATTTTTCCTTCTGGCTCTGTATTGAACTCCTGTTCCTCAGTGATGCTGAAATATCTAGAGTAAAACTTTTAGTGTGCACCAGATCAAAGACATTTTCTAATACAATTTTGGAAGCAAGAAAGAAAGCTTTAAAATAGCTGAGAACAGCCAGACAAAATCATTCTCAGATATAACAGAACTGCTATGATAGTCATAAAGTTAATCATACCACTATCTTCCATCAAGCCTGATATCTTCCATCAAGCCTGATATCTTCCATCAAGCCTGATATCTTCCATCAAGTCTGATATCTTCTAGACCCTGCAAATACTTATTTTCACACTAATCTGTATTCAGTATCAATCAATTTAAAATTTTCTAAGGCTCTGCTAGTTTTATAGACATTAAATAAAAAATACTGAAAATCAGTAATTTCTGTATCAAATGCTAAAATTCTCTCAAATACTTTTAGTTACACTATGAATTATTCAGCAATTGAAAAAGACCACAATCACTGCTGATATGACCTTGGACTATACATTTTCACACCAGTTAAAGACTTTTCCCTTTAGGAACTTTTTATTCCTTGTCCTAAAGCTTTGTCCCTGAATTCAGAATACAACCACCAAACTGAAATTTAAGTGAGTATTTGTACTGCCATGAGGAGAGTGGTATGACTTTAGGTCTCAGTAATCCAGGCTTCTGTAGATCTTCTCATGTTTAAACACTCTTACTGTCTCAGGCACTGGATGGCTTTTTAAACATATTGTTTATAACTATTGCAGAGTAAAATCTTTCCTTCTTAATTGCTTTAAAATATTAACTATTTCAATTCTATATTTTAAAAAATGTGTACATGGAATAAGTTATACATTTTCTCTTACTGAAAGGATCAAATACACAAAGCTATATAAACACACCTGTACTTTTTCAGCATACATGAGTAAAAGAAGCTACTGGTTAAGTGCATAGTACAAAATTTCTATTAAACTTTCTTGATAGTTTTTAATACCAAGGGCTATTACAACCTCTGCAATACAGTTGCAAAACCCCCCCTCACATAATTTGAATATGAATCTTGTGACTTTAAACTTTTCATCAACAACAGTGAATAAATGTAACTAAAATATGCCAGGATCTGAACGTGTGAATGGTTCTGCAGTCACTGAGTGTCTCTGCAAGATCACACTGAAGAGTGTCCAGTGCTTGTCAGCTGCCAGAGCAGAGGTTATGACTGCTCACACCAACAACCTGCAAAGTGGCAATTGGTTCTGCTCCTCTTGTAGCCATGGCACCCCAAGATGTGGCCCTAGAGATGGTTTTTGTGGCCTCATTTTTCACAGTCTTGTGAAAGAAGTCCTCAAATCACACACAAGGTGCAGGAGGATCACTGCTGCTCAAGCAGCTCTTTCTGCCCTCAGAAAGGTGTGGTGAAACTTATATGTGCATCAGAGCCTTCAAAATCTCCCTCAGTGTCTGTAGATACATCTACAGGCTTTGAATATTTTACCTACACCCTCTCAAGCCAGAACATGGAAATAATAAAACAGTATAAATTCTGTCTTTTCTGGGCACAGATACAGCACAAGCCTCTCTATCTCTTTCTCTCTTCTTTCACCCTTAACCCCCCAATGCATCTTAAAGCTCTGCCCAGATATCTATCAGGCAGTTTATCTCAGATTCAGTAACCTGAATGGTTACTGAATCTGAGATAAACTGCCTGATAGGTATTGTTCCCTGTGGACTTTGGGCCCATTAGCAGGACAAATGATCTGCAATTAATGTGCTCAGAAGTCTTGATTTGGTGGGGGGGGTGGAGGGGACAGGGGCATGAGAGGAAGAAAGAAAATGAAGACAGTAATTTTAATGTTGTTTTTTTTTCCTCTAAGGGCTTGTTTATCTGTGCAGGTGGAGTGTATTTAGCAGAGCTGGAACTGACCTTTTGTTCAGGCTCTTCTTTATACTTAGATAAAAAGACAAATAGCTCTGTGATCCTTAGATGAAACATGTACTTCTACCCAGTAAAAATATACAATTTCTACAATCACACAGGTGTACCTATGCTTATAAATATAATTCCCATTCGAAATTAAAAAACAGACCTGCAAAACATGACCTCAGTAACTAAGTACACAGTAAAACTCAGATGTCATCTTTGTGTTGTAAGTTCTAATACTTAGCCTTTAAATATCCTGTATTATTTAAATTCTGTTATCAACATTTTATTCATATCACAATTATTTACAAATTGATAAGCATTAAGAGTATTTTCCCTTTTTGTATCTTTATGCCTAACATTCTCTGGCAATGTTCTACTTTGACTGAATCCTGTGTTTCTTTTGTACACCCAATCAATGTCTGGTTTGTGTAATTTTGGCACTTTTTGTTCTTCCATCTCTAAAAAATTCTACCATGAACTCAATTCCCAGCTGATTATTTCACTACTCTTAACGTTTCATTGTAAACAGTAATAAATCAACAAAATAAATCCTATAATGATCTTCTTGCCTCTCCCATGCTAAACTACTACCTACAAGGTCTTTTCTAGCAGGGCCATTTGCTTTTAATATAATCTTGAATGGCTCAGTGAAATTGGGAGAGGCTGACCTAAATATCCAGTGGTTAGTTCATGTCTTTGAATCAACCAGAGCAAAAAATTGAACCTTTAAAATACCAGGTGTCCTGGCTACTGGGCTAATTAGCCATCCTGGGATCATTTCTGGCCCCTTCTGGATCTTTTTTTCTAGCCCTTACTAGTGGATTTTTTGATTAAAACATGTATATTTCTCATGAAAAGCCTTAGTCAGACAACACAGCATTTTCAAACAGAAAAGTGTTCCCTTGAAAAATTCCTGTTCAGCTGTGGTTGCCATGGATAAGAATGTAAATCTTTCACATGCATAAAATCATATAGATTATCCAGCTCTCCTTTTACTTTGCCTAGCATGTTTTTCACATCTAAATGGGCATCATAAAAAGACTTAGCTCCAGCAATTAAGGACATGCTAAACCTCAATGTTTTGGTCTGGATTTTCACTGGGCTGAATTTTTCAGTTCTGTAATTCCCAATGTCATTCTTTCCTGAACTCTCACACTCACCTCCAGACACACTAGCAAGGGAGAGCTGATATTCTACCCTCTCAGCCCCCATTCAATATCTTTAGAATCCCTTACCAAAAAGATTTAAATATGCCCTTACAGAAATAATTTGCTGATACCGTTTTTTCCAAACTATCAAGTCCTACAATTCTGTTTGAGCCCCACAACAACTCTGACTTCAGGAATGGAGTAATTTCTCTAGTCTTTCTAGAAATTTTCACAAAGGACTTGCAAACTTTAGGATTTATTTTTTCACAGTTCAGAAACTTATTGAAAACATGATAAGAAAAACCGCAATCAAAACAACCTCACAAGGTTGGTAGACCTAAACATGGATGCTTTATTTATTATAGGAACTATTGAAGACCTTGGCACTGATAACTGTCTTGCTAAAATGACTGTGAACCACCAAGGAAGATGCATATTACATGTTATTTACACTGTGATACTGTTTTTCATATGATTTGTACACAGACTCAAGCCTTGCACTTCTTACACTTCATTAACAAAATTCATTATACCTGATACACATTAATTCAATCTGTCTGCTCCTGGGGCTTCAAGACAGATCTGTGTATCTTTGTTAGGTGAAGCCTACGACAAAACTGTAAAACACAGCCAGGCAGGGAATGCCTTGCACTTCCCAGTCCTGAGAATTGCTACTTGAGTTATCTCCAAATGCCTAATTCACCTACTGATTGACTCTTTACTCTTTCCTTGACACCTCACTCCTGTTTTTACTGGATTTGTATATTCAAGGATTTCTTCCTGTCCTCGATGAATGCCCTTTCTTGTCCTGATTTTTCACATTGCTTCAAATGCTTTTGAACAAATGTCGTTATTTTGCTAATCCTCTGCACAGAGTGGCTATGAGAATTTAAATTTCCTTTTAAAATCTGCATAGTATTTGATCATAAATTCACAGGAACTATGCAAATCATTCCTTGCAGAGCCGCACCAATTCCCAGTAATATCACTGCTATTTTGTATTTTGACATACAACTTGTTCTCTCACTGTGCCTGCCATTTGCTGCTTTCTTACCTTCAGTTATTTTGCAGTTCTCTGCTAATTCTGATGACCTTTTTCCTTGTTCCCACTACTAGCTTTTAAAGCCAGATGGTTTGCATAACCCATGAGAATATACTAATTTATGTTTCAGCACTTTCATTTCTCATCTTGTCCTTTCCACAGAATGCTTTTCCCTCCTTTTTGTTTCTCCCCCTTTAGTGCTCAGATTTCTCTCAGTGTCGTCAAAATTGATTTTTCTGAGGTAAAGGGACCTTTTGCCTTAGTGAAGCCACTCTCCTGCAAGACATAAACAGTCATGTAACAGACCTCAAGAGCAGAAATGTTCGAAAAGACCATCCAGTATCAATACATTTTTTTGAAATTTCTGTTTTCTGAACCAAGTATTGCCCTTTTTTGTATCTGAGTCACCAACCTTAACCACAATGGAAAGGAGGTGACTTTGCACCAGTTCTAGTAGCAATGATTTTTTTTCCAGCACAGAGGTTCATGCTTTTCCCACAGAGCAAAACTGAGAGGCTGAGAGTTGTCTGTTGCTGTCTGTAAGTGCCCCTTGTTCTCCCCATGAGTTCCCACCCAGCCCCCCTTTCCCAAGTCTTGGAAGTGAGCAAGGAGGAAGCTCTCTGCTCCTCCAGGGTCAGGCTGTTCTGTGCACTTTTGTTATTTGCTTTTCTGCTCTATGGAAGAGCCACTTCATGTACTAAAATTCTTACTCTCTTTAAATATCTCGAGTGTGTCTCAGTCTGGTTAAAGCCAGAGATGAAGCATGCCAGGTATAGTTAGAGCTGTTTACCTGAAGTATGAAGAAGGTTGTGGGAATCTGAAACTTCAGGGAGGAATAAAGTAGATGTTTAGGTGACAGAGAGGGCCAACATATTTGGTGTGGCATGGAGCCGGCTGTCCTGGCCAAAAACACATCCCCCTGTATGGAGACATGGCACCTGTGCTGTGTCACCTTGGTGGCTGTGACTGCTGTGTTAAAGGCTGAGTATTGCTACAGTGAATTTGGGAGAAAAGGAGAGCCTGTGAACCAAGAGGGACTCCATAAACTTGGGACTCCTGATCCCTCCTGGCAGCCTGGACTGATGCTTCCACTTGCCTGGAGTGATCTGGGGACAGGAGAGGGAGGATGAACATTTCACACATGTGGATGTCTCCCACAGAGACAAACTCACAGAGGTGTTTACTTGAAGGCTCACTAAACCCTTTGGAATTTTCTTTGGAGAAAGCATTGCTACACAAACAGCTGCTGAGGAGGCCACACAGAGGATCCACTCAGCTGGCATATGTTTCAGGACAAAACTTTGATAGGGTGAACTGGTTTCACAGAATCCGAGAATTTTTAGGGTTGGAAGGGACATCTGGAGATCACCTTGTCCAACCTCCCTGCCAAAGCAGGGTCACCCGGAGCAGGTGACAGGAGCATGTCCTAAAGGGTTTGGAATGTCTCCAGGGAGGGAGACTCCATGCCCTCCGTGGGCAGCCTGTTCCAGCGCTCTGACACCCTCAAAGTAAAGAACTTCTCCCTCTCGTTGAGGTAAAACTTCTTGTGTTCCAGTTTATGGCCATTGGCCCTGTACAGCTCCATTGTTTCCCCGTACAGGTGTGTGAAACAAGCACATTAACTCCCTTCCCGTGCCCAGCCATCTTTACGGGGACTGCCGGCGGAGGCGGGCAGGATCCCGGTCTCCGCCAGGGCCGGTGAGGGCCGGGGGAGCCCCAGCGCTTCCCCACGGTCCCGGCGGGGCGGAGCGGGCGGCGGGGAGCGCTCCCCCCTCACGGCTGCCGGGCGGGCCGGG
>VWZP01004262.1:1602803-1755312 GCA_013396995.1 Dicaeum eximium | reverse complement strand
GGGGAGCGCACCCCGCGGGCAGCTCGGCAGGGCCCCGCGGCCGCGCCCGCACGGCGGTCGCTGAGGGGCCCGTCCGCCCGTCCGTCTCCACCGCTCCGCAGAAGCGGCCCCGTCCGCCCGTCCCTCACCGCCGGCTCCGGAGCTCCGTCCTCTGGTCCCTCACCGCCGGCTCCGGATGAGCGGCCCCGTCCGCCGGTGCCTCAGCACCGCCTCCCGCTGCCTGTCCCCGTCCCCTGGTCTGTCACCACCCGCTCCCGGCCCCTCGCACCTCCTGCCCCAGCGGCGTGTCCCGGCTCGGGGGACACCTCTGCGGGGCCGCTCTCACCCGCTGTCCCTGCACGCCGAAAACTTCGCCAGGGCTCACGAGGCCCCTAAAATCGAGGTGCGCCAGTGGCGAATCCTCCAAAAATGCTTCCAGCCTCCACATATTTAACCCTTTTCCCGGTTTGTTGGATTGAGCCCTCTGAACTGCCCTTATATTTCAAGGAGACAGGAAATCTCAGGCCACAATCCCCCAGATGCAGCCTGTGCTGGTGTCCCCCCTCCAACTCATGCTGCTGGAGGTGGAGGTCAGCACTGGCTCCGGGTTAAGGCTCTCTCAGCGCTGTCAGGAAATGCCCAGTGCGGACCATTAAACAGCCGCTTTCTGTTGAGACATTCCCCACCGACCCCTTCTTTATTTAGAAGGTACCATCTGCACTAAGCATCCCCACCTGCGAAGTGACCCACACCGGCAGGGAGGGATCCTGGAAACAAACCCTGTCTCTTTCAAATCGATGCAATTCTCCTGTGACACTCTCCCTGGCAGTTCTTTCCTTTCACTGAGACATTCAGCACTCTATGCTCACCTGAATTGTCTATTAATATTAATACCTATTAATAGAGTCAGTCTCATTTCACTTCCCAAAGCTCACTTTAAGTCAAGAAGGTCATGACTAGGAGAATTTTGTGGTTTTTCACATTTTAATATTTACCTAGGGTGATTATGGAGATCAGAGTGAAAGCTAAACTATCTCTAAGAAATCTCTAAGCAAACTATCTCTAAGAAATCTTTTTCTAAGACAAAAAAATTAAATTCCTTTAAGAAACAAAGAAAGCCTTCCAGAGGAATATTGCTGCAGTTTTCCTCATGTACATTCTGTTTATTAAGAAGAAATTAAAATCAGCTGACCATGTTTATAATGAGGCTTCAGTCAAGTGGCAATAAAAATGAGCTATTATGCTTGCTATAGTGAAGCTAGTGATGCAAGGTTTTAAGGAGAAATGGCTTGGACTGGATTTATCCATCCCTCCTCTTTCCTGGTTGCTATAGATATAGACTGTTTCTCCTAATCTGCTGAAGAGAAAGCTTGCATAAAAATATTGCAAGTAATAGCTGTAATTTTTACCTCTAATAACGCAATAGCCTGCACTGTGCTTTCAAAGCAGTCAGATTTTGATTCTCTCTCCCTAAACACAAACTGCAAATCAGTTTGGGTCACAGAGTATTTTTTCAGTTTGTTGTAGCTGAAACAGAAAAACAATGTGTGTGTTTGTTACTTCCCTCCAGCTTCCCCGTGCTCCTGCCTCGGCAAGGATCCCTGCCTGCCAGTTAAGGCTGTCCTTGCATGGAAGGGACTGGGGGAAGAGCAGCCTTGATGTTACACAGTGAATCCACTGCTCTGGAGGTATCATTTGGAGGCATTTCAACGGCAGCAAAACAAGCTGAGCCTCCCCACTTCTTGGTGGGATAGGGACCTCACTGATCTGTCACAGATCTCTGTGAAACATGGGAAGGGATTGATTGTGTTTGACAAGATGCAGGAAGATGTTTGCATTGCTCCAAGTGAAACAGTTTTAGCTGTCTCTTCCATTAGAGTTCCTTTATTTCTTTTATTGACCAGTGTTTCAGATCTCATTAATCCTGAGTTCAAGCTATTTATTATTGTAGATTCTGTTCAATTTTGGAGTACAATTTTTAGACACAATCAGGAGACATAACTGTAATTGTACAAGCTGTCTGAGTTCTGGGATTATTTGTGGTTATATGTCAAAGATACTAATTTGGTTTCTTCTCGTGCACAGTTCCATCTTCTTTAATTGAAAATTGAAGACAGATAGATGCATTATGAGACCTCTAGAATGTGTGCTGAAAACTGCCTTAAAAGCAAAACAATTTTAGAAATACGTTTTTATTGAGTTTTTCCTCCATTATTTCAAGAACTCTTCCTAAAAGTTGTTTCAGAAGCAGAAGTTCATGACCTTTACCATTTCATGGAATGGATTAATCTAATTTCATTCTTTCCCTCTTTTTTATGGTCAAATTTTGTCTGCACTTTCCAGTATAGTGAGCATCTTTAAATTTTGACCTTTACTTTGCAACATAATTACTAAGTTGTTTAAGAAATTACAAGATTTAAAGTTGGAGTTAACTAAGATACAAGATTTGGCCTCCTGCTTCTTCTGCCTCTATAATTCATGATGCTTTGTAGATTCTCCCTGTGGTGAGGCATTTTGTTAAGATGCAATTAACAACAAAACACGTATTCTTCCATTTCTTGACATTTATCCTTCATCATTCATTATTCTGTGATAATTTATAGTAATATTTTAAATGTGAACAAATAAGGAAAAGTAAAGTCTTTTCCCTCTCTCTTTTTCTTGTCTAGGTCTAGGCCAGGAGAGAGATTCTTCTCTTTTTCACAGAAAAAAATCAACTGAGTACATAATAGTATTCATTAGTCTTTAATGAAACACTGGGTTTGGGAGTTTAATATTCTAAAGAAATCTTTATTCATTTATAAGACACAGTTATTTTAAGATTATGGAACTTCTTTTTAAGCATTTTACAGAGTAATCATCTGTGGAAAAATACATCCTGATCATGTTTGCTCAATTCCAAAGGTTTGGGTTACTCCATTCTTGTGTTGGTGGTCATAACACTAAGCAGTACCTTCAATAAAAACTGCAGCTCCAGCTACTGAAATATTTTCATTGTACAGCTTTTAAAGTAGACTAATTGATTCAGAAAGTTGCAGTGGTACTTTATTTTCATTTTAGGTAGGCTGGGTGAGATAGAGAACTCGATAACAAAGTAAGCTGTGAACCTTCTTAATCAGGTTCTTTCATTAGTACTAAAACACTGGTACTTTATAGCAGAAGTTGTCCTCATATGTTTCAGAAAAGAGTAAATGTGCTTGCTGCAGTGCCTTCACATTGACCTCCAGTGTGTAAAATGATGCTTCTAACCTTCAGTGAATATAATTTTGCAATATAATTTGATCTTTTGTGCTGTGTGCAGTCCCATTTTTCAGTATACATTTTCCTCTTAAATGAGTACATTGATATGCTGTGGAAATTTTCAGAAACATTTGTTCCATGCTCAGTGTAAATTTGTTCCATACACTGTGTAAAAGTTCCTTCAGAGCTGTATTAAAGTAATCACAGGCAGAATTTTTGTCTGCCAAATGAGTGTGAATTTAGTTTTTAACTTGCTAACAAAAAGACAAGTCACATTTGAGCTTATAAATATGAAATACACTCCTAAACCTTTAGCTGTGAGTTCCTGACACATACAGTGAGCAAAGACAGTGTCTTACATTTCTCCAGGATTTAAATGTAATTGAGGATAGAAATTTTACTCAAAGACTAAAAAAATGTTGCATGTTAAGTTTAGTACTTTCACGAAGTACTGTGTGCATATTTAACCACTGAAAAAATATTTTAGAGGTGGGTGAAGAGTTTCAAGTGGCTAAAGTTGATCAGAATTAAGAAAATGCAAGAGCAGGGACTTCAGTTACTATTGTTGAAAAGCATTTCTCCAGTGTTGATTGTTAAATTGCAAGAGAATGAAATAAAGAGTAGGAAGGTGAAAAAATTATTTATTTAGATTTTTTTGCATTTCATTTAGTGTTGAAAACACTATCCAAAGGAGGCAGCGACCGAGAGCTTTTGTCTATGGATTTGGCAAAGAAGTGTATCTTGGTTTAGTTCTTGTTGGATGGATGTTACCTTACCAAAACTACCACAGCTGTTGTTCTCATCATTGTTAAATGCTCTGAAGATCCATGAGGACAGAAGTTTTGCTTCTTGCTGCAATTCAGCTGAAGCTCACTGAAGTCATTGTCAACCTCCCCATTGACTTCAGTAGCATTTGGATCAAAGTTCTGGTTTGAAGCTTGTAACAGACTGGCTGAGAAAGTAGGAGAATTAGAGTTTTACCATCTGTTCAGTAGAAAAAGTGTTGCCTGACTTTCCAGTTGCATTAATTTGGAACTTCTCATAGGCACTCCAGTTTTTAATAACATCTTTATTTGATGTAATTATTGATGGTGGAGTGTAATTTATGATAAAATACCAGAAAATAAAAGTAACAGCAAAATAATTTCATTTAGACAAGGCTGTGTGCTCAGAATGTGAAGGATTCAGTGTAGGAAAATGGATTCTTCCCTTCATCAAAAATATTTTTGCATATCCTAGAAATGTTTCTTAAGTTATCAGTCACATTAAAAAGCAGCTTTAAGGTAGATTGAGATCAAGGCATGTCTATCTGTCAGTTCCACTGAATTACAGATAAGAACATGCATTAATATTATTGGCATCATGACTGTTCTGCAATAGCTTTTTTACTCTAACTTATTTGTGTTCAAAGTTGCAAGTGGACAGGAAGTGAATTGTTTCTCTATCAGTCAAAGGAAGCAGTTGCAGGGTGCTCTTAAGGTTGTTTGTAGGATGGGATTTCTTGGGAGTGCTTTTGTGTTCTTGTTTGTCTTACTGACTAAGAGAAAACAAAGACGTTTTTGACAAGATAATCTTGTCTCTGCTGCCTACCTGAGTGCCCCAGTACTTCTAAACTTCACCACACCACACCATCGTAGTGCCGTGGTGTCAGTCAGACTGCTGGGAGGGAATTGCCTTCCTTCTGGGGGTTGGATCCCGGAATATCTGGGCAGTTCTGCTGGAACAGCCCAGGGTGGGTCCTGTTGACACACTGCTGATAGAGTGTGCTGTGTGACTGTGAACAGTGTGGGTTATAGACAGCCCTGTGCTGGGACTGCCACGGAGAGGAAAGTGCTGCAGGCCCTGGGGGTGCTGAGCTCATTGAGAGGCAGGAGCTGAGGTCCCTTGTGTCAGTCAGAGTTCCACTGCCTGGAAAGAGAGCAGAAGAACACGAGCTCGGATGTAGGTGGTTGCCATCATTCATATGTATCCAAATCCGTAAGAAGACTTGTGCCAGTCAAAAGGCAGTGTATGTTCCAGCTGCCTGAAAATGATACATATTTTGGTCTCATCTCACTGACAATGTAGCCTAAAATTTAGCTAAAATCTCTGCAGTTATTCTTAAAAAATTAGTGTATCTACTGTCTTAGTAAAACCTGTGTTGGTGTTTAGGCAACACAGGGAGATTTGGGAGGAAATTCAGTAACTGGAAAAAAGATTGATTTGGTTTTGGTCACAAATTTGGCAGAGGATGGAAAGTCTCCAAGAGGCAAAGTTCACTGCTAGCTTCTATCACAGGACTGCTGAGCTGGATGTGTATTTGGTTGGGCTCAGCATGGTCATTATTGATAATCTAGGAAGTCAGTGAGTGATAGTGTTGTTGGTCAAACAGTTTTATATTTGCAAATGAGGAGTAAGCAGGTGAAGATGCAGATGAAGAAGGGAAGCAAGCAGAAGAGAAGCCAAGGAATAGATGGAGGCATGTTGGAATGTGAATGTTTAAAGGACAGAATGAGAAATTAAATCTTCAAAATAGGAGATCAGAAATAGAGATTAGTGAGTTATATATGGTCTGCAAAGTTGTAAATTTAAGATTAAATGGAGTTACTTTTTCTCTTGGAAGAAACAGTCAGTTGCAGCAGCAGACCTGAGATGTTCAGTGGATCAGTTTGAGGCATGAGAAAATGAAGGAAGGTGACTAGAAGGATAAAGAATTTGCAAAATAAAACTATTAATTCATTCTATCAGGCCAAAGCTGTGGCAAAAAAGTGGAGTCAAGAAACGCATATACACTATGAGAAACTGCTCTGGGAATAGAAAGGATTTATTTCTCCTAATGTAAGCATTGGGAATCTTCTAACTAAAAGTAATTAATTGAGCTAATCACTCTAGGCTCCTTTTAACCTATTTCTAGTTTATAAATTTCAATTAATTTTACCCAACTGTACATATCAAACACAGGTCAGATAAATGTCTCCCTGAGTGCAGCTATTGCTTTCCACTTAGTTATCTTAATACATTTCCCAGGCTAGGGCAAGTATCTGTAAATATCTGCATGGTAGGTACTGCACTTCAGCTCTTCAAAATCAGGTGCTCAGGTTAAACTTGGTTAACTTGGTTAAACACATTTGTAGAGTGATTCACCTGTCTTTCCCCACTAGGTGAGACTAATGAAGTAGATTAAACTAAAGTTGGGTTTCTTGAGGCTCACCATCTACATTTCTTCAAAACCTTTCTGAGATCTACAGGTCTTGCCAGTGAGCTGTTTAGGGAGGTTCTGTGAGTAGTCAAACAGGGTTGTCACATAAGGTACTGAAGTGAGGTGGCTGATGGATAATTGTATACTTGAAAGAAGTTTCTCTGAGAAAATCAGCCTCTGGTAATTGTAAACAAGTGAAGGGGACCTCCAAATGAGACAGAGGAGAAATGGCTGTAACAGAATGAGCAAGCAAAGGGAAAAAAGCAGGTAAATGTGCAGGAGGTCTGCAGACAAGACAAAGGCAGGGGAGTCTGGTATTGGAGAGCTGCAGGAAGGGGACCATGAAGACATGAGTTATGGACAGTCAAGTGAAAGCATGAAGGGAATGGATGTTAATATGTACATTCATTAACGAGCTGTCTTATGTGAGTTTTAGGGCCTTTATTTGTGAGGTGGTGGAAGGGTTCTATGTCTACCTCAACCATCCCACAGTGTCAATATATTACTGCATTCCCAGTAAGAGTTTGCCTTAACTTTATGGATTTTATTCCTTTTGAGAAGGAATTTCTCAAGGAATTTCTTAGTAAATTACCACATTTTCCTGTGGGTTTTTTTTTTTTCCTATAACTTGTTTCAGCAAATGGTACTTAAATACCAAGCATAGTTTGTTGATACACAGTCTGTCTAGACAGAGACTTAGTGCTTACAATGCCTACCTATTTTGCTTCCAAGTAACACATTGATTAAACAAGCTGTTTTTACATGTAGAATGAGTAACTAGAAGTTTTATGGGAAGTACAGCTGGTTGCAGTGGGTGTAAGGTCTCTTCCTTCAGTCATAGCTTAGCAGCATGCAACAATGGTTACATAAGCTGGATATCACAGCCAGCAAGAGCAAGGTAATGTGCAGAGATAGGTGTGCCTCCCAAAATGTCACATACTTCCAGATATCCTCATAGAAAACAGTGCAGTGGGGGCCAAACACACACTACATATTGCAATGAACTTACCAAGTTCAACAAAACTCAGGAAATATCCAGATACATGTAATCCCCCCTTTTTTGCTCCCTTTGCCCCAATTAATCTTTAATCTGTGAAGTTTGAACTTCAACATATTCTACAAAGTACCTTATTAAAATCAGTTGTAGATACTGAATGAGGTGTTTTGAATTTATGGTGCACAGAAATCTTCTGCTCACATTATTCTGCAGTAGATAATTACCTATCTGTCTGTTGCTGCCCTAAAAGGGGTAAAGATATTATAACCTCTTCTCTTCTTATTATTCTGCTCTGCACCAAGAGGAGAAGTTGTCTTTTTTCTACAACTTTTTTAGTTGATTGATACAATTCAGTTAAACTCAGAGCAGTTGTTTCAGGCAACAACTTCACCTGGAAGGTCATGCCTCATCTTCAGGCCTGAGGAAGAGTTTGTGTGTTAAGCAATTGTCTGTGTTTTTTTCAACTGCTACCAGCCTGGAGCTTTGCAGTACAGAATGGCAGTAACAAAATTTTATGCTATTACTGACAGTGACTGTTGATCTTGCTTTTGTAAAGGGCATTGGTTTGGATGAAATTAAAAAAAAAATGAACCTAAACCAGAGCCTTGCTTGCAAGCAGTACAACCAGTGCTGGTATTAGTGCTGGTGTCCATGACATGGCAGCAGGGAGATGGGTTTTGGGGGTGGGATTAGTTTATGCCACTATTTCTCTTAAGGTCTCAAAGGCATGAATCTTGACTTGTGTCTGTGTGAAAGATAGTCTCCTATTAACCTGGCCTCTCTTACAGAGTAGATTTATAATTCAGACATTATATTGCACTTCAGTGCTGAATTAAAAAAATAGCATCAAAGATTATAGGTCTTGATTAATGTGGGTAAATCACCACCAAATAATGTGAATATCTATATATCTATTCTATTTATTTTAAGAATGTATACATTATTGTTTATTTCTCTTGGAAAAATGGTTTGTTATGATTTTAATTTGTAGTGTGGAATACTTTTTATATAAAATACTTATGTTTCAGCTTTATTTGATATCTGATATGATAGATATTAACTATCAAATACCTTCAGTGAGCTATTACTCATGAAATCTTCCTGTTCTAGATTTCAGAAAAGCTCTGTAGTGTCAGTATGTAGTCACTCAATGCCTTACTCAAACTAGCAAAATCTTCCACCAAGCCTCTTGTGAGACCTGGCCACAGCTCCCAGCCCAGCTCCTCAGCTAAACACTGGTTCTTATCTTCATGGCAACGATCTGTCGATTTTGCAACTCCTTCCATTTGTTGGAGATGGCTGTACTCAGTGGTGACTATCCCAATTCTTATTTTAACATCCCAAAGGAATCAAAAAAGGAGGAAAAAAGGGAATTTGGGAATTAGTCATCTGTCCTGACTGTTTGGAGATAGCTGAATATTAGTGAAAACAAGATACCAACCTAAATATCATCAAGCATTTAGGTAGGTCACCTTGGA
Source organism: Dicaeum eximium (assembly GCA_013396995.1). NCBI lineage: Eukaryota > Metazoa > Chordata > Aves > Passeriformes > Dicaeidae > Dicaeum > Dicaeum eximium. The sequence goes on along the minus strand of VWZP01004262.1, from coordinate 1,746,440 downwards.
GGTAGTGACACAGTTGCAGACATAACTCCACCTCAAATAGTTTTCAGCACAGAGTATACATTAAATTTTGATTTTTGCTTGGTCTGTATTTAAGAAGTGTCTGTTTGGCTGTGTTTGTTTTATTTTGGTACATTTTTTTTTTCCTCTTGAAAACTGGGGTCAAGTTCTGCAAATTTGTCTTACCTCAATTTTAAAGTTGTTAGTACTACCTACCTGGAAATTTATTTTAGTTAACTAGGTCAGCTCATAATTACAGTTTACCAACACATGTTAGATGCAGGGGATAAATTCCAAGGACAAAAAACAGCTATAAAAATTGTATATTCAGAATAAATGTGACAAGAATGAGAACTGAAATTTTGAAGGAAAACCCAAAGTTAACTGTTGCTGTCTGGTGAATTTCCATTGTAAGAGCTGCAGAAAAATAAAACAATCATGTTCTTTGGAAGCAATCACTCACACGTTCAGACAATATAAAATTTATAATGCAATAATCAAGTGGCATTTGAAAAGCAGAATGGGAAGGTTGTTTTAGTACTATATGTGCTGGGTTTTGTGCTGCCCAACAAAGATCTAGGGATGAGGGCGGGTTATTTCTGTCCATTTGCTTTTGTTTCTCTGAGTAACACCTGCTCTAACAAGTTTGTAATCTGAAAGTAAATAACTGAGCAGGGAGGAGGAAATGGACACAACACACAGGCTTGAGAATAAACAGCTGTCAAATGGCTGCTGTTTCAGAAAGTGGAACACAGCTTTGATGGAGGATCTGATTCAGCTTGAATGAAGGAACTGATCACACCCGGTTGTCAAACTTTCCTAGTTGAAGGATTACTTGAGAGAATTCTAGAACAATATCTAGATCCTCTTCAGATCATGGAACTAATTTCACAGTTTAGCAGGTAGGGAAGAGCTCTGAAAGGATCAGCTCCCCACTGATGGGGTCGCTGTGCAGGTTGTAAAAGGAGTGTGGTTGTGCTTCTTTCTCTTAACTTGCAGTTTAGGGAGGCTCAGGCCAGAGAGACTAAATTAAATAGTAATGCATTAAAAGGGGATGAGCTCCGCCTAAGTCTGCATGAAACTTCCAGAATCTGAACTTATGTTACAAATGTTTGGCCACCTAACACTCTTGTCATTCAGTGCCTTTCTTTTTGTCCATCTGGAATTAGAACAACAGCAACTTGCTTTCAGATTAAAGTTCATCTCTGCACAAGGAGACTCTGCTATCAAGAGAGGTGTATAAAAGACAACCTTTAATGAGTAGCTTCACCAGTTTTCTTGACTTTGTTTCTATGTTTGGTGTAAATTAGAGGGGTTGCAGGTTCAGTTCCTTTTGATGCCACTGATATTAGTCCAGGCTTCCTGGATTTAAGGGGATTTAAGACACCAAATATTTAAACAGGGCTTGCCTGATTTTATAGAATATGTTTAGCTCTATTTAAGACAAAGCATTACCAAAACAGTATTTGAACTTTTTTTTCTAGTCAGTTTTCCATGTCTGTTGTAGTTTGGAAGATAGACTTGGCTCAGGAGCTCCCATGTTTTCCTTCTATTTGACAAAGATACTCTGCTTAATTCTTCTGTGTGTGGGGAATTCTTCTTGCCAGATGATGGGCTTTGGTGCTTTGATGGAGTTCCATTTCACAACCTTGATCACATAGAATGGGGTGTGAGTGTTACCCTGTATGGGAATGTCACTCTGGGAAACAGAGGGCAGTGTTCTGCTGGCCACACCTAAGTCACTCCCCAAGCCTAGATGTTCATTTTCAAATGAAAAGCAAATGTTCTACTCTATGCAGAGTTCAGGAAAACAACTATGGTACAAAAGGATAGGTGCAGCGAAAGATCACATAACATTCCATAACCTGTAATCTTTGCCAGACTGTCAGGGTAAAGTAATTATCAGAATGCTTAATTATATTTCCCAGAGACAGATTATTTTTGGTCAAGTCTCATCCTCCAAAATGCTTACTGAATTTACATGAAGAACCTACCTTTCTGCTGTGGTTTCTTGTGGCAGAAGGCTCATTCATACCTGGGATTTCCACCCACCTTCCAGCCCTTCAGCTCCTCTCAGCTGTGCTAACAGAACTCTGTTTGACCAGCTTCGTCATTGCCATGGAGCTTTTGGAAAGTCCTTCCATGTTGTCCAGATGTCAACTGAACACCACTTTGAGGAAAAAAAACCAAAACAACCAACCAACCAACCAACCAACCAAAAAAAAAAGACCCAAACCAAACCAAACCAAACCAAACCAAACCAAACCAAACCAAACCAAACCAAACCCAAAACCAAAAAAATAAATGGCCAAACCACTTACAGATTGGCGATACAACTCTTCTGAAAGCCATTATTAAGCTGGGAGTCAGAGTACTCTAATATTATATTATGTTGGAGTCAGTATGCAACAGCTCTTTTTCCTAGTTTTTGTAAGTAAAAGTTGAACTGGCAGCTCTGTTGGAAATAGATTAATTTCAGTAGTTTCTTACTGGTTCTTCCTACCACAGTATTTTACATTACATTTATTCATAATTTATTTTTAGTCACTTTTCATTTGTGAATAATGTGTGTCAGGTACTATGATGATATTTTTTCACTTCATAAATCAAAGGAGAGCTATTTCTGTAATAGTTTATTACCTGAAAGCTGTGATTAAATCTGTCTCTTTAATTTTGGCACTGATTGCCAATGCAAAGAGTTAAGCATGTGCCCAAATATAAGTAAATGCTGTTGTCACTTAGTAAACCTGAGGGTTCATCCTTTGTGCTTGCAGCATGGAAAAAATATAGATCACAGCAATTTTGATTATTCTTTGAATTTTTGTAGAATCTGGACCTTTATTTCACTGATTTATTGGTAATTGAGCACTTTGATTACATGAAAATTTTACACATTAGAAAAACTTGTAATTCCTCATCGTGCTGTCATTTTCATACATGTTCAAGGTTACTCAAAGAAATCATTGCATTTGCAAGTAAGATAGTTATAACAGGGTTTCTAAAAGGAGACTAGATAGAAATTCCTAAAATTGCCTTGAATCTGCTGTTTGGAGTGCCTTGTGCAATAAAAATACTTTGTGTATTTAACTTACTTTTAAAATTTGATGTGGCACAAACCTAGATGGGCTAGGAGGTTTGGTTTTCATTCTTCTCCAATGAGTAGGTGTCTGCTGACCCTGGGAAGGACTGTAAAACCTACATTTGGGAAGATGCAAGTGAACCAAATATTTCTCTGAAATCAGATTGGTGCCAAAAATCCACTAACTGATGCTTTACAACTGCATAAAAACTGAAAGAGGTTGTTCTTCCTTTTCCAGAGATGATCCTCAGTATGCATATTGCCAGTGCTTCCCCAGAAGAATGACTTGAGCTCTAGGCCTTACCTTACAGACCAGTGAGGTAATTGCATAGTTACAGAAAAAAAATAAATATAAATCCCTGTCAGAATCCCCAGGTGCCTCGTGAATGAATTTTGTATTCACCCTGCAATTTCTCTCTTCATATATTATCTGTGCGTAGTTATTCTCCATATTTGACAAATTAGAAATAGCTTTGTATTCTTGGTTTCATCTCGGGAGGTGAAAACTTATTTCTGCAAATATATCTTTTTGCAAATGTAAGCTTTTTTTTTTTAATGAAGATGATAAGTTGCTTTAGGATAAAAAATTATTAAGGGGTTTTCCTTAGACACCATTGAGAATTCTCTTCTCACAAGAGAGACTACTGGGTGGCTAAGGGGAAAGAAAGTAGGACAGACCACAGCAAGTGAGAAGTCATTATGGAAATAGATAAAAACTTCAGTTCACCTTTTCTGTTCCATCCTTACCCATGCTGAATATGAACTGGATTCCTCTGAAGAGCTTGACTGTGCTTTTTAACTTGACCTAGAACTCTCTTAAGACAGTGTTTAAATTTAAAGGGTTTGTTAGGAAGATGTTACTGTGGCAACAGGAAAGTAATATTTTTCAGATTCAACAAAAAGCTTGAGTGTCCTTCTTGACTGTGTCTTCCAGATTTCACAGTATGAATTTTTTTTTCCAAGTCACATATGGTATTTGTTGGATGAATTACCAAAAAAATAGTCAAGTGGTGCAAAGACAAAAAGGATGATTTCAGACAGTGATTTTAAAAATAATCTTACCTGTAGTAATATGTTGCCATTCCATTATATGAAGCTTTAAAATATTAATAAAGTGATGATTCCTGTTTTTCATGGGTCTGCTGAGGGACCCTCTGTTGGCAGATCAGCTCTCCAGGCTGGTATGAGGCCTGGCAGATCTGAGGATATTCCACAGTGATGGATGGCTGGCAGCTGGGAAGGTCACACCAGTGTGTTATGATCCATTGCCCCATTCCTACCTTCTGTCCCTCAGCAAATGCTACTGGTTTCTGTCAGAGAATGATTTTGGTTTAATCTGATTTGATTCTTCCTACTGTTTGCCCCTTTTGACAAGAGCGAACTGAGTAAGCACAAAGAGCAGCCCTGAATAATGCTTGGATCCCTTACAGGCTGATGGGGCCAGGAGACTGCAGTGCTGAGGGCATTCTGTAGAATGATAGAACAATTCTGATGTGGGCAAAGATTCTAGGTGCAGATATTCAGAAACTTTCCTCAGAAGAAAGAGAAATAGATATATTCACAGTAACCGTGAATCAAAAATTATGCCAGTATTTGCTCATCAAGCCCTGATTAAGAAATATTTCATGAGGAACAAAATTCCACGGATTTTTGCTTCTGAGCTGATAATGCAGTGCTAAGTGTGGGCAGAAAATACAGTAGTTAAATGAGTTTTTTATAACCGTGTTCTGGCCAGAAGTCTCTATATTGAAGTGCTCCCACTGGGTTCCCCTAGCCATGGAAAGTGTGTAACTAACTTTGGAGAGAGAAAAAGCCCTGTATTTGCATTGTACCTTGGATGTCAGTCCAGGTAAGAAAGTGTGAATATAAAAATGTTGCATCGAGGCAGAACACACAGACTATTATGGTCTGCTGAGCTGGATCATTCTACCCAGCTAAGCCAGGCCTCCCCTGCATCCTTGTGCCTCTGCTTTCAGACTGGAGGGCAGCTCTGTATTCACCTGTGTGAGAGCTGTGAAAACATGGACTTTGGAGTGAGCCAGTGCAAGTGGGATTTCAACGTGGCCTTCAGCTGATTTCTGTGCTCTAGGTGATGGGAAGGAACAGAAATAGGATTTGTTTCACTTCTTGGGTGTGAAATAAAAGTGCATCTTTGTGCATGACATCTGTGTGAGAGGGAAGATTCAATTGCAAGTGTGCTGAATTTTAAGAGAAAATAGCTCAATAGGGCACTCAGAAAATAGGTAATTGAATAAAGTAGAAAGATGTACAGTAAGTGTGCTGATTTATCATGATCTTATATCAAATTGGTGGATATTATAACCACAGCTGAACCCATTTTTTTTCATTGCTTTGGTTTGCTTTCACATTGTAACTTTCACAAATGAACAAAGCCTTAAAAAATAAGTGTAGAGACAAGCAAACCAAGGATGATAATATCAACGAGAAAGGCAGTTCAGATTCAAGAATACCTGTTACTACTTTGTAACCTTGAAGTCACAGAGTTTAAAGAAGCGTTAACTTTTGAAGGCTTCTTTAAAGAAGGAAGGTGAAAGACTTAAATTGTACTGCTTTGCTCCTTTTAATAGCACTTCTAGTTATTAGAATATGCAGTTGAAAACAGAATAGTTCCTTGAATCTTCCAGCTATCAGAACAGGTTTGTATGAAAACAAGCCTATAGGAGTGTGTTTATCACTTTATTTTAAATTAAAATAATGAAGGAAACATTTAACTCTTCCCCAAAAATTACTATGGTGACATAAAATGGCAGTTCCTCTAATCTCTGGCTGTTGTATATAGGTTATTTGAGCAATGATTGTGAGTTTTTGCTTGAAGAGCAAGGGATCTCAAATTGCTCCCAAGTGCAGTGTGGCTGTGTAGAGCTGCTGTATTTAACTTCTTGAGCCACTGGTTTTGTGTGATCATTAGATTAAAACTCTTAAGTGTAGTACAGATACTAAAGTTATGTTTTACAGGGCCCAACAGAACGAGGAAATACATTATATTTTGGGATGTTTTTGCCTGTATAGTTTTTTTTTGCTTTCATTCCTAAATTGCAGCAGAGAGTATTCCTTGAAAGGGCTTTAGTTTTATCTGCTCAACATGTGGAATTTTTTCTTTATGGGAGCCTCTCATATTTTAATATTCATCAGGGCAAAAATAAAAGAGAAAATTAAAATGTATTAATGGAATAACCACTTAAAAATACTATTTTTGTGGAAGGTAAAATACTGAAATATTTAAAAATCTGGGGGTTTTATGCTAACACTGAACTTTTTCAGCCTGAACTGCACTGTTTGTCAGCCCAAGGGCAGAGTGAAGGATTTGCCAGTCCTCATCCTAGAAGTTGTATCCTCAGATCTCATGTGTCCATCATGGGCAGGAGAACCCAATCTTGTCCCTGGGCCAGGCTCCCCTGTTCACCTGATCCAGGAGGCCATGCTCTGGAAGGGCCATTTGAAATACCCCAAAATCACAAAATCAGAATAGAATCACAGAGTCGCTTGGGTTGAAGGAGAGATTTTTAAAGTCATCTGGTCCAATCCCCCTGCAATGAGCAGGGACATCTTTAACCCTATCAGGTTGCTCAGAGTCCCATCCAACTTCTTTATTTTATCTAAAGTGGCACCATTCATACCTGGCTCAGAGGCATTGTAGTGTTAAATTTACACCAAATTAAATATTTTGATTCTATTATTTGTTTCATTAGACCTATCTTGTAGAACCTCCATTTTCTCAAAATTTTCTTTACGTTTTTCTTTGAAAGATCTGTTGACAGTCTCTGTCAACTTTAGTTTACATAAGGATCAGAATGTTCAGAGAAGTCAATTAGTTTTGTTAAAAAACCCAAACAACCCAAAATAAAGCAATCTTTTTCTTACACAAGAGCAGAATGAAATTTTCATGAAAATGGTGGTTTTTTTCTTGAGGTGTCTGCCACCTGGTCTTTTTTTTTAATACCAGGAAAATAAATCCTGTTTCTCAACTGTCTTCAAAGAATATGTTGATTTCACTAAAAAAAAAAGTGTGCTTTTATGTGCTTTCAAAAGCTCCAGCTTTTACAAAGTATCACGAAATGTGTACATATCTGTCTTCTAGTGAGAATTACAGCAAAATGGGTTCTGCACAATTTTTCAACTCTTTTCTAATCCCAGACAGACTTGAAACTACATCTATTGACAAACCTCATGGGAAATAGCAACATGTACCAAATTCCTTTTCAAATGTAGCAATTTAGTACTCTCAGAAATAAGACTGTGTTAGATTAGATATTTTAAAATCTGTTTTTTTTTCTTAAATTGCTTTTGATAAGAAACTTTTTTTTTTTTTTAGAAAACTTGCTGGATTGTTAGTTATGTGGTGTGGGATTCAACTTAGTTCAGATCTCTGCAGCTGAGTCAGTCACCCTGTCCCATTTATAGTCACTGAAAGGGAAGAGGCACTCATGGGACTTATTTGATCTGACCTATTTCACGTGTCTGTGTCAGGAGGAGATGAGTGGTACTCCAGGAGCATTTGCCAAACTGGCTGAATTTCCTTCAACTGCAGGAGCAGCAAAGTGTGAGCAAAGGCTGTGTTAGAGAAATGTAGAGGAGTATGAGCTCCCGTCCAAACTTTCTGAAATATCTCCATGAACTTTTTTAAACTCATGTCTGCATTTTAACTTCAAATGGGATAGTTTCCAAATCTTCTGTCTTAAGAGTGCTTTGTAGTGCTGAGGTTTATAATCTTTAGTGGTGCCTTTGTAACACCTAAAAATATATCATACAGAAGGTAAATACATTCTCAAGCAAAGTTTTTAAAACTAAGAGAACCACAGTAACAGGAACTCTGTAGAAGGATAGCACTGTCTGCCTTCTTTTGAAGCACATTTTGGCTCTACAGTAATGCAGTATCTTATGATTTGGATTAAATTATATTTTTGAAAAGTCAATTATTTTAACTTTTTTAAAAAGTAATCTTCTTGTTTGTAAATAAATTTTTGATTTGAAATAAGCAATGAAAATATAATAAGCAATAAGCAATCACTAAGTTAAAGCTGAAAAGATGCAGTTAAATTCCAGTTCATTTCTAAGCTCAAAAAATTTTTGGCCATAGTATATAATCATGCAAATGCACCAGCACAGACACACTTGGCTGCAAATACATCCCTGCCTCCTTCTTCTGCTACAATATAACAAGCTTCATAATTTTTGATGATTATTTATTTTATCATGCTTTGTTCATGTTCAGTATAGTTTTTTTTTACTGTAAAAAGTTCAGAGATACATTTTAGGTATTTTTCTTTCACCTGAGCTTATTAGAAAATAAGTCTGTCTTAAAATCTGATGTAGACTGCTTTGTATATAGAAATATTGCATATATACTGCATTTTTTTCAAATATCTATAGTGAACCATGTAGTGCCTATTTATTTTATGTTGCCACCTAACATGTTGGAAATTTTAAAGCTCTTTGAAAAGATGCACTTCCAGCCTGAAGGGGTTGATAAATTAGGTAAGATGTATAATTAATGCAAGGATTTAGAGGTTGCATAAATTAATAGTAGTGTAAAGATGGTTAATGATATGCTGGTTACATTAACTTAATTTGACAGTGGATCCTTTTCTGTACTGTAGTAAGAAGAAAAATATTTAACTGATTGAAGAAAGAGCAATATTGTAGTCACTGTGGGCTGAAAACCCACTTACACCAGGCCTGAGGGGCTGAGAAGTCCGTGGGTATGGGTAAGGAAGGGTTGAGAACTGGTCACACACAGGGACATCTTCTGTGCTGGCCCATGGCAATCCTGAGGGACTGGATTTTCAGATGAGCATTAATGAATAGAGGAGAAGCTGTAACTTAGTTCAGAAAGGGAACTCCAAATGTATTAACAGGAAGGCAACAGCAAATGAGAGTAAAATGAGTTGGAGAACTCAATTTGTTTGACTGGAGAGATGAGGGTGATGGGAGAAGAGAGAAATATTAGGAAGCAGATTATGAAGGGCTTTGAATGTCAAGTGGCCATACAAGGGGATTTGATTCCTGTTTCCTGCTATGTGACATTAGGCAAATCATGACATTTCTCTGGTTTTTATGAGTCGAAAATGTGGGTAATGCTTGCATACCAAGTAGCAAACTGTGGTGACAGCTCTGATCTTGGTGCAATGTTAATGAGATATTTAATTTACTAATTTAAAAAATTCCTAAATGAACACGGTGATGTAAAAGCATTAGATTCACACTTTCCTTGAACTTACTTTTTGTAGTACTCATTAACATATTTTTCTGTAATCAAGATTTCTGCAGAGCTTGATTTCTGTATACAAAGCTTTTTATTTATGGAAAGAAAGTTTCTACAAGGTGATTTTCTTTCTAATCTGTAGCCATAATGAATAGCTAATGAGGACGTGTCCTTCTCTTTGTCCTTCATGATCCTAAGCATTTTTTAAAAATACACAGGTAGGAGATTATACTGAGTTACTAACTGTTAAATTTAGTGTCCCCATTCATTAGATAAGAGAAACATGTGCAGTGCCATTGCCAGCTGTAGAAGCAATCCATGCATGTATTGATTTTATTTTCCAAATAAGAACTTACCCCATAAGATATGCTCAGAGGGGTACAGTTTGTAAAAGCAAAATACAGTACTGCAGAGAAACTACAATGTTCTGGATGGAATACTTGGTTCTACACAGGTATTCCTTTTCTTGAAGTTTAAAGAATACTAAGAATTGAATCTGTTTGAAGCTCAAGAATTGTTGTTATATCCATGATGATCTCACACAATGTAATCTCTAGGAATTCCTGTCTTCCACGTCCAGCTGGCTGTAGTACCATGTCTCATGCTGGTAGATGACGACCAAAGCTGGATTTTACATCCTTTCACTGCCCCTCATCTGGATTTCAGTAGGATAATAGACTGTGGTTTAAAGTTACTGTTCTTTAGTAAAGGGTTGCTAATCCAGAAAAAGGCACTGGGTGAATTCAGCAACACAGGCAGAGGTGAGTTGGATTCTGTTTTGAGCACTGGTTTCCTACAGATCAAGCTCAAAGCCTTCACCCTTGTTTGTAAGAATACCACTGGAACTGAATGGGCAAGACTGAAAGAAAATCACACAGAAAGAGAGCAGTAGTGGGAAAACTTCATAAAATTACATATTAGTCACGTAAATTGCACATGTCAATGCACTGGAAAACAGCTGGATATGACAGCAATCCAAAACCATAATGCCACATAATGACAAAAAAGTTCTTTATAAAAATACCATGGAGCTCATGTTTGAAGATGGTAATAATTTTATTGACATTTGAGAAAACTTATCTTTTCTAAAGTTAACATTTTATGCAAAATGATTGAAAGATCTGGAGAAAACCTATATCTGAATGAGTCAGACTGTGGGTTGTTGAGTCAGTTGGTGGCTTAGGTCAATTAAAATGAAAATAGTTCTTCTTTCTGTTGGTATTTGGATATTTCTCTCATCTGCAGTAAGCAGACAATTTGCTGCTAACATTACTTGTATTTTTATTGAAATTATACTTATTCACTTACTCTTGATTATGACTGGAGAAGCAAAGTGCTTCCCACTGTAGGTTAAAACCAAGTTCATGACCACCTAAGGAATCTGAATATACATAAGTTAGTGGGACCTGGTGAGACCCCATCTGCAGTGCTGTGTCCAGCTTTGTGGTCCCCAAAATAAGGACACGGAACTGTTGGAGGGAGTCCAGGAACCAGAAAGATCATCAGAGGGCTGGAACAGCTCTCCTGTGAGGAAAGGCTGAGAAAGCTGTAAGTGTTCAGCTTTGGGGTGACTTTATAGTGTCCTTCCAGTGCCTGAAGCAGGGCCTGTAAGAAAGTTGAAGAAGGACTTTTTACAAGGTCATGTAGTGACAACAGAAGGGAGAACGGCTTTAAAATGAAGAAGGGTAGGTTGAGATTAAATATTAGGAAAAAATTCTTTACTATCAAGATGGTGAGACAAGGATCAGGTTGTCCAGAGGAGTTGTGTATGTCCCATCCCTGGAAGTGTTCAAGGCCAGGCTGGATGGGGCTTTGAGCAAGCTCATTTAGGGAAAGGTGTCCCTGCCCACAGCAGGGAAGTTGAAATTGGGTGATCATTAAGGTCCCTTCCCACCCAAACAATTCAATTATTCTGTGAGTCTGACCCAAAACATATTTATAATATCCAGTGTAATAAAATCTCTACTTACACAAGTTGTTTTTCAAACATGGAGATTTGAACTGAGAAGACTTTGGGGAGTTTACTTGACATCTTTGTAGTTCTGGTAAAGGAAAAAAATGATTAAATTTGTCAAGAAAAAAGTCATAATAAATGGTGGAAAATTTAACCCAAAACTGAATAAATTATTGCTAAAAGATGAGGGTTTTTTAATCACTGGGATGATAAGCCATCAAAATTATTCAAATGGGGCATACAATACAATACTTTAGTTCAAACAGAAATTGTGGGCTAATTGCAGTGACCACTTGATGATGGTGATGACATTCTCTGATGTTTTCAATGTAGAATGTGCTCACCATGGTCTTTTCTGACATTGGAATCTATCAATCACTCTCATATGCCAGAGTGCATTACTGTGAAATGTATGCTGTACACATTTTTTCTTCCTCATTGTTCCTCTACTGTTCACACAGTGTGACTGGTGGTACCTATTAATTCTGGAGTAAAGTGATTTTATGGTGGTTTTATTAATAAAAGAAAGTAGTTTTTAATTATTCTAAATAATAAGGTCTAAGAAAATCTTGCCCATTTTACTGGCATGCAAAGACAAAAATGCTTATCAGCTTAAGTTAAAATCTCATTTGATTGCAAAGTGTTGTTTTATTGAATGTATTTTGTAATGGGTTGACTGTAGAAATTGATGTGGATGGTAATGTTTCTTATTATTTTTGTACCAACTGCAGAAGGAAAGGATGGAAGTCCTTATATATAATAACAAAAGCTAAGTGGAAAATATTTTTTTACCTTTTGTACTATTTTAAAATTGATTTTGAACACTTGCTTGTGAAACACTGAAGTACTCAAGGAACAAAATCAAATCCCTGAGTAGTAAACCTAAGAAATTATTTCTTAAATAAACTGCAATAAGACATTTTTCTAGTTCTTGCTTTTCATCTGGGAAAATCTTGGAAAAGAGTTCACTTTTCCAAGGGAAATTTTGCCCTTGAGAACTGTGGTTTTCAGCTTCACCAGAACTTTATGGGGTTACTAAGTCTTTTATTGTTGTTCTGTCTCAGAAATGTAGTGCTATTTCTAGTGGAGTTTCAAAAGAACAAAACTACTCTGAGTTATTTACTATCAAGATACTACTCAAGTGAGAGCACCTAGTTGTTTTATGTTGAAAATCAGAATGAATGAGCATTACCTTGTAGCCCCCTATCACATGTCACTTGTGCTCAGTCTAAGCTGATACATTTGGGATACTGAAATCCTCAACACGTGGCAATTTTCCCTAGAGGTGTGTGTATGTACATGGATATATTATTAATATCAAATCAAGCCCAGAGTTCTCGTGCTTTCATGTTCTGGTTCAGCAGTGCTCACTGCTACTCACTGTCCTTAGGTACTCACTGCATTACAGACACCTCCACACTGAATTCTTCTTCAGATTCTGGTTGCAATTCACCACCAGCATTACAAAGCATCAGAGCTACCCCTGGGTTCTTCTGCACTTGTCTGTCAAGTTCTCTCTGCAGTGTTTGAGGTCAGACAGTCCAAATCAGCCCAGCTGATTTTATGGTAACTAGCAAGGAGGTTACACAGAGAAAAGTCTGACTAATCTGAATTTAAAATATGGCAATAATAGCTTTTGACCCCAAAGCACTGTATGAATTTTTATTCTTTTGATGGAAAAGGGATTGTTATTGGTTTTGGCCTGGTATTTTGCTGCAGTGCAGCTTTCTGTGCCTTCTTCAGCTTTTACTGTGGTGTTTCTCTGAAGAAAGAGAATGAGAGAATGAGTCCTGTGACTTCAGGTCAGTACAGGATCATGCCCCAGTGGGCACTGTATCTTTGGCTTATATAGAGCTTTAGTCTTCTTACTCACTGCCAAACTCTACATCAAAGAAAAGGAAGGCAGCAGGTGTTCCCCATATTGCATGGGGAGAAATGTATCTGAGCTTCTACCTGTTCACATTCTGCAGCTGCTGCTGGGATTTTTAGGGAGGCTGAAATACTGTCATCTTTCAGAAATGAACAGAAAGTTTTTCAGACAATACTCTGTCCTCTGATTTTTTTTATGATTAGACAATAGCATTTTCTTTTTTTTTTTTAATGACTCCTAATGACTCACCCCCTGCTGCTGGCTTTAAGTTTAGTAAAAATGGCTTGAAAAATAACTGGTAGGCAATACAGTAATAACAAAAAAAAAATGGCCATGACCACAGAAGCATGAAAGGATCACCTGCCTTAGCTTGTTTGAAATAGAATCTTATATGTAACAACAAAAGCATACCTAGAAAAAATATAAAGTGTGTTATTAAAAACATTTTCCTTGAAAGTACAGGTGTTGTAGAGGCAAATGGAATGTGAGTCATTAGGAGGTGTGGTCTGATTGACACTCAGCTCATGCTGTGTTTTGCAAAAATACATTACACACTTTTCAGTAGCAGTAAACTTAAACTTTTCTTATTGAGAGCAGCGGCAATTGTGGCTTGGATAACAAAACTGGAGATATAAAATAATTTCATTGTATTTTGCTTTCATTTTATGGTGTAGAAGTTTGTGTATCTTAAAATGTAAATAAGGAGATAAATTGTTGGCTTTCATTGTGAAGAAATAATAGTATGATTTTTTTATGCCAAAAGATACAGCAGGTATCTCTTAAAAAGTAAGACAAGAACAGCTATTTTTGAAGCAGCAGAGGTTTCTTTTATTCCATGTTCTTGCACATATTTTTTCCAGCTATTGAAATTTTTATGTTATAGCTGTTGAAGTAATGAAGCTACTGAAATATTTCTGTCCTTTCAAAATTATTAAGAGATAAGTGTCATAGTTAGGAGGTGCTTCCAAATAGTGTGCTGTGCTAGCACATTGTCCTAAAGAAAGGCATGAACTTACAGACCCAGTCTTAATGTATGGGCAGCTGGGCTGAGCTCATGTGCAGAAGTGTCACAGCTGCTTTGCCAAATGACAGGAAACAAAAGAGAGCCAGAAAGTGTTTGGACAGTGAAGGCAGCAAAGAGAGAATATATTCAATGATCCCTGAGGAAGGCTGTTGCTGATATCTGTAAGTGCATGACTGGAGCTGCAGAGAATGCTTTGTGTGGCTGGTGACACAGAGGACAGCTCGTGGTGATGGCTCCATGTCACCCAAATATTGACCCACCTCTGCTACTCTTGGTCAGACAACTTGCTGGTTGTTTTTATGGGGAGGATTTTTTTATTTCACCTAGTAAGAGCAATTATTTAGTTTACTTTATAATATTTATTAACTAATTTTCCCTAGCAACATTAGAAATACCAATATTTAGGAATGATTGCATGCCTTTTAGAGGGTCTTATGTTTTAGAAACTATCACACATCTCAGAGTACTTGGTGCGACACAGGCTTATGAAGCCAGATTCACTGGCAACATGTGTTGATTCTGGATCTGAGAGTTACTTAACAGAGTGAGGGAATTGCCTTTCTAGGAGAGAAATTATTCAGGAGTTGGGAGATTTCCCCTCAGAATCATGGAGCAGTTGTACTGAAATTTTTGCTGTGATGCAGCATGCACTCAGAGCTCACCAAATGAAGACTAAAAACATTATGGAGGGCAGTTTGGAGTAGGAAAGGAGAGAAAAGGAGATTTTTAAAAAAAAATATGAACTATGGAACACCTAAATTTTAAAGCACATATGTGTGATTCTATCTGTATAATTATGGACATTTGAAAACTTTCCATGTTTATTGGTTTAGTTAACACTAGTGAATTAAATCCAAATTCTTACAAGATTTGTTCACCTACTTCCAGACTAGAATGACCCTTGTGGTGGAACTACCTGTGATGGAAAGCCTGTGTTCTTGACAGAGGTGCCACTTATTTCTAGAAGAGACATTTCTGCTTCTGGTAGTCAAAATTTCAGTGACTTACACCATTAAAAGTTATATCACTTTATTTAGGACATGAGATCACTGGAGATACCAAGTAAAATGTGAGGGTGGGACACTGTTAGAGTAGAATCCATAAATTTGAGATATAAAATTGCTTTAGCTGAAGCATAGTAAAAGGCAGCATGGCCAGAACAACATAAATTACTGGGGACTGAATTGTGACAAATTTATGTCATCCTGAAATCAAATAGTTTGATTTTTAAAGATGCTTTGTTAGATGCACTTTGAGGAAAAAATGCGAACATTTTACAAGTAAGAACAAAAAGAAATGAAAAACCTCTATCAAGAGGCTTTAGACATAATTCCCAAACCAGTAAGGATGGTAAAGATGGTGATTTCTTCTTCTCTCACCAGACTCTTCAGCTGGTCTGTTTAATTCTGAGGTCTAAAGATACTCAAAGCTGAGCTGGTCCTCTTGAATCTGTTCCTGTGGTCTGCATGAACCAACCAGGTGTTAACCTGTGGAACTGCCAACCAGGTGTTAACCAGGTGTTAACCAGGTGTTAACCTGTGGAACTGCCAACCAGGTGTTAACCAGGTGTTAACCAGGTGTTAACCTGTGGAACTGCCAACCAGGTGTTAACCAGGTGTTAACCAGGTGTTAATTTGTGGAACTGCTCGTGGTTTGGGTTGTCACTGGAAACTGGGGTGCAGGTCTCAATGAGGCTGCAAGGACATTTCTTCTCAAAATCCTCACATTTTCTTTATAGACTTCGCTGCTGAGGTGCAGCAGAGCAGAAAACCCCAACTACTTTGTGATTTCTCCATCAGGACTCTTTGCAATGTTCTGAAATTACTGAACTAGAGCTGGTCTCATGGAGCTGAGATTGGCTTGAAATAATGTCTTTGGTGAATCAATCTTCAGTGAAACAATTAGCTAGATCTAGTATTTTAAAAAAAGGTGGAGATTGTTAGTTTGTTTTTGGTTTTTCTAAATTTTTTACTTTTAAATTGAGGAACAAATCCATGCTTTTCATACAGGCAGTAATTCTGCCATGCAGCGCTATGATGAGATTCTAGGAGTATGGCATAGCAGTACTACTCAAGTAAGACAGAAGCAGCTCATTTTTTCCAGGAAAGAGGACTACAAGCAGCTATCATTACTAGAAGCAGATATTTCCATTTTTTCACAGCAGTAGCAGTACCTATTTTAATTGCTGATAGGTAACAACTCCATGGGAAATGGAAAAAAACCTATAGCTAGTAATTACAGCTCTTCTCACCCTTCAGCCCTGGAGGATCCTGTCCTCTGCTAGCAATTATGAAATCTGGCACTCCTGGATCATGTTGCATATTAGGTTAAACCTAAGTAGTTGTCAAGAAGGGGACCTATCATACCCAAGACAGGCTACCAAAGGCTGCATTTCCAAAACGTTTGAGAATTGCTGCTTTACACAGTCCTAGAGGCACAGACTGGAATGAGCTGTCAAATACAATTTTTCACAGACTATTGTTGAATTTATATAATGAGGAGGAACCTACCTGCAGAACAGGATGAAGAAAGAGAAGATTAAAAGAGACATTGAGCTCCACTGGCTGATCTCTAGGACAGTAAGAAAAAAGCTGAATGAGATTTTTATTCTTAGATGAAAACTGTATCTATTTATTTTACAGGCTGGAATAGTAAATGTCTGAGGCTTTGGTTTGGGTGGTTTCTTTCTTTTTCTTTTTCCAGAGCTTTCCATGATAAAGTGAGTAACTCAATAAAGGGTTTTTTAGGTGGTCTTACAGAACAAATTCCACCTTCTGCAGATACATGCACTTCTTTGATGAGCTGGTAATGTGGACATATAAATTTGAGTGTGATGTCCAAGACTAAGTAAGTATATTTGGTTGATAATAGATATAATATAGAGCAAGAATTTAATTGTATGAAAGTAGTATATATATTTTTCCCCAAGAAATACAGCTCTTTTAGCTTCCAAGCAAGGTTTTGCCACTCTTATAAACGCACACTCATGCTTAGCTGCAATGTTAATGGTGATTTACCATCCCTGGCTCCAACAGATGTCAATTTTCCAAGTGTAAGCAGCTCACAAGGAGACACATATGAAGGAGGCAAATAAATGTACAGAGCCTGGCTGGGGCAGTTATATCAGGTTGACTGATTAATGAACATATACTGAAAGAATTTAATATGTGGCAGTCTGAATCAGTGATTTGTAAGAGATGACAGATGTAGCCAGACACACCTTACTGGCTGAGGACTGAGCTCGGTGTTTCTGACCATCTGAAAGTGTTGTTATAAATGTCAGTGACTGGCTGTGTTTTATTTCTGGTGCATATCTTTGTTGAGGCAGTGTGTACTTGTCAATTGTTTGGATATGTATAAAATTGCAAGTGGCCATGTACAATATGGTTTCTTCTGCCTTCCTCTTCCTACAGGAAACACACTCTTAATTCAAATATTTTCTTTCATCTTGGAGTGAGGCACACTGATAAAATGTAGAAAGCCAGAATCGGCAGTTTGGATTATCCATTCACTCCTGCTTAAGGAAGGAAGTCTTTAGATGGATTTTGATACAGCTTTTTGTGTTGATTTTTTCTTTTAAGAATAGAAAAAAAGTGCAAAATACAGCTTGTTGAAGTGTGAGACCTCATACAAAAGCAATGTGAGACAGACTTCTTTGCACAGAATTTAGATTCCCACTTGAAAGGCTAAAATACCCAGAAAGTCTCCTGTGATTTAGTTTAACTAGTTGGCAGATGTTGAATGATCTCAGGAACTGTCTTTGTTGCTATTGCATAGTAAATATGTAGCAGACTGACTGTTTATAATCTCTGTAATACGGGATTTGTCAGTCTTCCTTTATTACCTGTAAAATGGATTAGGAGAACAGTAAGATTGGACTGGTTCTCTAAGGAATGTAAGAGAGTTAAATGTCCATCCTTATTGGGGATTTTAATGAAAAATATGTCTTTAGTAATTATATTAAAAATAGCAAGACTGTCTCTGCTTCAGCATTCTCTATTTCTCCTCATCCAACTAGATCTTTGTACTCTCACAATTCCCACCCTTTCTAAAATTACTGGGAAATTACATTTATCTTTGGACAGAAAGTGCTGAGCATCTTACTAGATCCAGTTTATGATTTAATATCTGTTCTCAGTGATGCAGTAGTAATGAAGATGCAGATCTGGCTGGGCAGATAGAAGAGGTTTATTTTTCCACAGATGTAGCTTTTTCCATCCCTTATCTTTACTTTTTTTTTTTTCAGGCTTTATTAGCAGTGAGTTGAAAAGATCAACATTGACATACGTGACGTGTCTGTGATTCCAAGCTGGAAACCATTTCTAGTTTCTTTGCTGGGGAAGCACAGCACTGTTCAGCTGAAAAAGCCCTTCAAATATGTCCACTCAAATATGAAACAGCAGTTTCATGAGAGAAGTGTGCATTTTAATGAATTGATTTTCAAGCATCACATACCAACTGAGAAAAACCACACAATTTAAAGTGAAAAAGAAAAGCTAAACTACAGAAAGCCATTAGGCTTGTCTGATCTGTTAAAATGTACATCTTGTGTTGGACCTAAAGTGTATACAAGTGAAAAAAATGAATGCAGTAAAAGCAGCCCAAAAGACCAGTCTGGATAAATCACATAGTTAATTATAAAACATACTCAAGATTCAAGGTTTAATTTAATCAGTGTGAATAAATCATCCCATGGTTCTCCTCTGGAATCCAAAACAGTTTGTCTTTCTTACCCACTACTGCTAATACAAAAAAATGCTGTTCATGAGTTAATTTATATTAACTCATTGAGTTAATATATGGCTTAGTAAGAGAACAGAAGATAATAAAATCATTTATTAGAATTAAAGTAATCTATTTTGCTCTGGAAATAGAGAGTTCACAGTGAAACACCAGAGTAAAACCAGTGTTAAGGCTGCCATGCAAGTGAGCACACCCTGATGAACTGTTTTTCTGAAGAGATATTCACATTTCTTCCAAGGTAGCAGCTAAATCCTCCTGCTGGCCCATTGCTGCAGCAGTGTCTGGGAGCACAGGTGGTGGCTGACAGCCATGGGAGGTAGAACATAAAACTCGTTTATTTACTGAGGTATTAAGCAAATTTGGGCAATCACTGCTGATACTTTGGATGATATCCAAGGCAGAAGACCAGAGTTCTGTTGGCTCAGGAGTATAAGGAAGCTTTCTGGATAATTGGAGCATTAATGAAAAGCTTATCTTACATACCAGGATTTGAGCAAAAGGCCAGAGCATCTGATAGAAGTACAGCAGCCTTCTTCTGAGGGGTTCTTTTTTCTGAGAGGGTCTGACTTCTTTTGGAATAAGACAGCACAGCATTGGCCTACATCTGTATCTTTATACTTTAAAATCAGGTGGAAGCTTTTAAGTACGTTTGCATGGCTGTATAAAAATCAATTAAAAAAAAATACCTATAAGAGAAATATACCACAGACATATCCCCAGCTTGGTCAACATTTTTCTTATAGTTCAAGGTAAATAGGATTTGAGGATAAGGCAGGTAAATATTGTATCTGTAGTCAAGCATGAGTGACTGGTGGTTTTGTCAGTAATTTTTCACTTCAAAAAACAACAAACAAAGAAACAAAAACCAAACAACTGCAAAAGTCATTTGAAAATCTTGGGAATCCCATACCTTTTCCAGGCAGCCTGGAATGCGTGGAGACTTTGAGGGAAAAATAATATTCATAGCTTTATATGCCATAAAGTTGCACAAATCATGGAGATGATTTGTGCAAAATGATTATGTGTGAATGCTGGATGGAAGGCAGCTCATAAGCACAATTTTGTTGCTGCTTGTGTTGATGAATATTTCTCTGAAGTGCTTCTGTAGCACAGGGAGATCATATACTGCTGATCTAACTTACACATGGTTCAACATGAGTAAAATGAGCCTCATCTCCCCAGTAAAACTGGTCTGGTTTAGAGTTTCATTTAGTTTTGCCCAGCTGCCACAGAAATCTCTGGGATATATTTATATCCTATTTAAATTAGTTGCAATGCACTTCAGTGAACAAAGCTTTACAAAATCCCTTTACCTTACAGAGGCTCAAAATCAATAAATGCTGCATGGTAAATTCCAAGATCTTCACAAAATATGAGCATGAGGATTATGCTGGTACAAGCACAGGAATACCTTAACTACAATTCCCAGAGGAATTTTCATGATATCCCTTCGTTATTTTTAAGAAGATTTTTGCTTGTTTTCTTCATGCTTTCATTCTGTTGTTTAGATTATATTACATCTGTTTTTCTGTTCAGGATTTTGGTGCAGCTGTCAGGTACAGGTTACTTGAAGGAATGAAGGAATCTATACCTGCTGCTAAATCCAGCCACTTCCATGTCATACCCATCCAGACATGCAGCTTCCTCATTCAGATGGGCTGCATTTGTTCCTGAATCTGAAAAGAAAATGGTTCTCTTATGTAGCTCTATTTCCATAAAAGTTTGATGTACAGAGAAGGAAAAATAAGTTTTTACTTGCAGTTGTTAATGTGGATATTGACTGTGATCTAATTTCTGTATTTTGAGATTTTAGAAGGTTAACTGGCAACTTTCTGCATGTCATCCAGTTGGACTAGATGGTTTTTGTTGGTACCTACTAACTGAAATACTTCTATTCTATTCTATTCTATTCTATTCTATTCTATTCTATTCTATTCTATTCTATTCTAAATGACTGCTGAATGTATAATTTGAGAATTTTATAATCATCAATAACATTAACATCAATATAACATATAAACATCAATAACAATATAGTCAATTTTAAGTAAAGCAAGTTTTGAAAGGATCAGTCATGAGAGAGGGCAAGCCCAAATCACCAATAGTAAGAAGAGGAGTGTGAGGATAGAGGGAAAATAGAAAGATTCATAATAATCTAAAAATATTAAGATTATGACAATATTGGAAAACATATAGGAAAATCTACAAGTATTTAAGAAGAGAAATGTTGATGTGTTTTGTCACATCTCATCAAAATTGATAAGGAATATTTTTGCCTATGTGTTGCCTTGTGAAAAAAGTTTTTCGTATTTTAGCAGAAATGTATTACTGACACATTTCCTTCCCATACATGAGATGCCATCTATTCTTAGCTGGAAGGCACAGTAATTTATTTTCTTTGGCCATACTGCTCTGTAGGCAAGCTATCTCCTGAGCAAAATAGACTATTCCTAATCCACTGAAAATTTGAAAATTTTTTAATATTAAAATAGTTGTGGAAGTGGAGGTCAAATGAAGTGCCTTTCTATGATTACAGTGAGAACAGGAGAGCAACGTGGCAGGAAGTGGTAATGGTAATTATCTGCTAATGATGAAATCCTGTGCAAAACCTGCAAGCCAGTGGAGTTATAGAACCACCAATACACACGAAAGGTCTCTTCTGTATCTCATTAAATGAAAAACTAGAAGTGAACTGAGAAACTCGTTCTTGATTATGCAGCAAAACACAGTGATCAGAGTCTGCACTAATAAACCAAATGTCTGACCCATTGTCTGACCCACAGTGACATGCTATAGACAATAAAACAGGATTTATTAACTTCTGTATTTCACTGAAACTGCCATCCTCATTTCTGAAAGTAGCCCAGATTGATCACTGCAGTGTGGAACAAATCCAACATAAAATCAAACTCTGAATAATTTATGACAGTGCTTGTAAGCCTATATTAAAAAACTTCTCAAATGCGTAAGTCCTCCAAAGGCCAAAAAAGAGTAATGAGTTTATATTTGTCTTATTTCTGCAGTGTAGACAGGTTCTTCAGTGTATAGTGAGAGACTATTCATGACTTGAAATGATAGAAATTACTATTTTAAGTAAAAAACTGCCAAACCCCCTTTTTTACAATGTTCTTATGATTTTTTCCTGATTTTGTCATAATCTTTGGCTAAGATCAATGGCATTCCAGATGTTTTCTTATTGTTATTGGCATATGTGGATTGAATAGGACTGTTTCAATGAAAACTTCATCAAAGTGTCTAAAAAGCCCCAATATAGGCAGAAGGGCTTATTCCTCCCCATACATCTAGGATATTTTAATCTCATTCTAGAATGGAAAGTCTAGCATTATGGTAAATTTCTACTTTTCGTACTGCCAAATACAAAAAGCACAACAAAAATAGGACACAATACTAATTATACTGGTCAGATTGGCAGTACTGTTCTGGTTGAGAATATATTTCACCACTTATGTTGCCAGAAACATGCATTTACCATTATGTTAATAAAACAAAATGCTGTGAAGTTGGCAGCCAGAGCCATGATTCTCTTCATGATTGTCACTGTATGATTTGCAGGTGAGGTCCATGGCTACTTATTTAAGACTTATTAAAAAGATGAATATTTTGCCAATAGTTTTTATAGCTTTCTTCACCCTTGGGAAAAAAATTACTTAACTGTTTTGTTTTCCAATCTCTGTGCTTCCCCCAGCCCCCACCACCACTCCTCTGTCTGTACATATTAAAACATTTGAGAGGCTGATTCATCATTGTGGTGAGGCCACTAATTCTCACGATGAACATTTCTCTGTTCTTTGCTGTGAATTATTGGCAGAATTAGGTAAACTCAGAAGTCCTGCCTGCTAATGCCCAGCTGCATTCTGAACACCAAAAGCAATAAGAACATTAACAGTAACCTATTCCACTCCCCCAGGGCTGCCTTGCACATGAGACCCTCAACATTTTGCTGCTGGTCTGTAAAAAATCCCTCTTTGGAGCTCAGGAAGGTGAGGAAACATGTGGGGTTTTATTGAGTGTTATCCTCATTTGCCTTCCTTTGGCCTATGTTTAATATGCAGAATGTGGTAGAAGGTTGGAATGTCAGAATAAGGAGGCAGAAGAAGGGTAGAAAGTGGAAAGGAGGTACTGCATCCTCTGATGAGCAAAATTGCTTTTGCTCATCAAGAAAACCTCCAACTTGTCACCAGGTTTATTCATTGCTCTGAAAAGTAGATGGAGGCTTTCAAATAACATCTCCTTTGAATGTAATAATAATTCTGGTGATAAAGATTAGATTTCTGTGATCATAAGACTAACGTTTTCTAAACTGGGTCCCAACTGACTTTTGAAACTCAAACCCTTAAATTTCTCATGTCATTCGTCACCCTATTGATGAGTTTTGGGAGCTTGCTGTGCTGCACACATATATTTAATGTCTCTTTTATGGTAATACAGCTTATGAGCCAAAATGTAATATAGGCTTCTTAAATCCATTATTCAAAACTTACATTTCTGTCACTGCAGTAGATTTGTGGTGAGTAATTTCAGCATTTTGGAAAGTAGCCATCAACTGAATGACTCAGAGCAAAGGGTTTTACACAAATGCAGATTATGACGGTATAAATTCTTTCATAAAAAGATTGAATCATTGACAGTAAATGTTCTTAATAAAGATGTGTTCCAAGGGCCCAATTAACACAGTCTTTTTTTATGCAACCCTTGTGTTGTGAAACAAAGAACTTATTTTTAAAAAACTAAAATCACATGTACTTTCTAATTTAGTCTCATGTTTTGCATAAGTATCCTGCATTTTCCATAATAAACTTATGAAGGAGAATAATGTGTTCCTGGACATGAAATAACAGGAGAGGCTTTAGAGAACCATTGAGGCTTTCAGGTGGAGTGAACAGTGAGGTGCTTGTACCTGGTTCCCAACCACATCCTGGGCTGCATCAGCAGCACCGTGGGCAGCAGGTGAGGGAGGGGATTCTGCCCCTCTGCTCTGCTCTGCTGAGGCCTCACCTGGAATATTGCACCCACCTCTGGGGCCCCCAGCATGAGACAAGGACCTGCTGGAGTGAGTCCAGAGGAGGCTGTGATGCTCACAGGGCTGGAGCACCTCTGCTGTGAAGACACGCTGAGAGAGTGGGGGCTGTTCAGCCTGGAGAGGCTCTGGGGTTCCTTTATAGCACCTTCCAGGACCCCTGGAGCTGGACAGGAACTTTTTCAAGGGTATGGAGTGATAGGACAAGGGGGAATGGCCTTAAGATGAAGGGGGTCAGGTTTAGATTAGATACTAGGAAGAAATTCCTTACTGGGAGGGTGGTGAGGCACTGGCACGAGTTTCCCAGAGAAACTGTGGATGCTCCATGCCTGGAAGTTTTCAAAGTCAAATTGGATGGGCCTGTGAGCAACCTGGGTCTTGTGTAACGTTTCCCTGCTCATGGCAGGGGGATTGGAACTAGATAATCTTTAAGGTCCCTTCTAACCCAAACTTTCTGTGATTCTATGATTCTGTAATCTGACGTTTAATTTTTTAAATTAAAAAATTAGATAAGAACAATAGGAGGCTGTGACAGTGAAATAGCTTTTGCAACAAAGTAAGTTGGTGAACATACAGTCTTTTGCATGAATATTAAAGGGAAAAGAACTTGAAATAGAATCAAAATGGTAAAAATATGAAAAAAGTAAAAACCAAGAGACAGAAAAGTATCTGTAACTGTTAAATAACAGAACAGTTCCTAGCAAGACCAGGTCTTATAGTGCATCTTCACATTTGAATTATAAGAGTGTAGGTGTATACAAAGTAACTTTTGAGTAGTTGTAAATACAGGTGACAGCTGAAGAAAACTAGGCTTTCCTAGTTTATGTTTGTGTTCAGCTATTTCTCTCCAGGGAGTCAATACCAGTAAGCAAGGAAGTAGTAGTAAAGATAGTATAGAAATACTGGAAAGGCATGTTTTTGATTTAAGAATAGAAACTGTAACTTTGAAGAGGAAAGCCACTTTAAGAAAGGCATGTGAAAGAAGGAAAGCACTAGGAAATGCTAAAAAGGAAATTGCTACTCAGGGGAGATGACTATTAAAAAGGGAGAGAGATTAAAATCCCCATATTTCCTGAAGGATTACTAAAAGAGAAAACCAAAACTTCTACCATCAATGCACTCTATCTAAATAAAGTATTTAAATCAAGAATGATGAAAGAAGCAAGAGCTTTTTGAATGTATTTATCCCTCACACGATAGAAGCCAAGTGCTATTTCAGCAGAGGTAAAAGTCTGAATGAAAAATGGCCCAGAAGGAATCTGCCAGGGAACAGCAGAGGCAGTCTGCTCCCTGAAGGGAAGTGAGCCGGCAGCTGAGCATGGAACACGGCTGCACAGGCAGGAGCCCCAGGGACAAGGAGCCAGTCCCACCACACCTGAGCAAGGCAGGCAGGACAGACTGATGACCCCACCCACCTTTAGCTGAGAATCTGGGAGGAAGGCCTGAGGTCAGGCTGAGAAATTAAGTCTGAAGGTCTGGGTCAGGGTCTGGATCAACTGGGGGCATGCCAAGGCACTGATCTGGTGTAACAGAGCTGCAGTGCAGGTCAGACCAGGGGACACGGTCTCAGCTTAATAGCAGCTCCCAAGAGATGGAGTGGGGAGTCCCCAAGTCCAGATTTTTTTTCATAACAGCTGAAAGCAGTGAACTGGCCTCGAGCTGCTTCTAGAAGGGGAGAGAATTCAGAGCCCTGAGGACATGACAGTAAAATGGTGGTTTGCATAAGGAAGAACTCACATATAAAATATATGATTTGGATACCTAGAAGAAGATTGAGTGAAGCATAAAATCAGAATATAATAAGGCAACAGATTAATTTTTATTTAATGTA
Source organism: Dicaeum eximium (assembly GCA_013396995.1). NCBI lineage: Eukaryota > Metazoa > Chordata > Aves > Passeriformes > Dicaeidae > Dicaeum > Dicaeum eximium. The sequence goes on along the minus strand of VWZP01004262.1, from coordinate 1,720,681 downwards.
TGGCAGGAGAGACAGATAACAGACCTGAGACAAGGAACACCTTTCTCCCAGAAAAGGAAGGAAGAGGGGGAAAGGAAGGATGTAGGATAACACAGCATGTTGTTTAAGGAATGATTGATGGTTTTAAAATGAGAGAACTGAAACCAGAGAAATAAGAAGAGGCTGAGAATGAGAATAGCACAGGAAAAGTGGAAAGTGGTATCTGGACTGGGCAAGAAAAGGAAGCAAAAATGTTGAGGTCCAGATCCAAAGAATTCGGTCGCTGTTAGGACCACCTGTGCCAGACACACATATAAATTAAGTGTTTGGCTAAACAATTTTGGTTTAGGCAACGTTTTCCAAAGAAGGAACAGGAAGTTAAGCACCTGATAGAAATGGGGTTCTTAATAATGGAAATACACAGAAGTAATTGGGGGCTGAAAAGAAGCAGCCCTCTAAAATCTCTCTTATCTGGATTTGGCACCTATCTCAAAGTTGTGGTTAAACTTCCATGTTGAGACTGCAAGCCTTCACCTTTTAATTTCGACATTTACACTGTGATGGTGAATGAAACAGACATCTCTCAAAATATTTTTGTTAAAGGGTTTATTAAGGCTGTTTTATGGAACCCACACTGCCAATCCTTGGCAGAGAGAGACCACCACACTGAAGAGATGACTGAGTAATTTTTGAGTGATTTCTCCATTTTCAGAGAATGTCATTATGTCTTCAGGCTATGAAAGGACAGATAAAGCTACTTCCCCAGGGAAGAATATAATTGCTTTATGAAAAAAAAATCTTCAGTGAAATGCACCCATCAAGAAGTCTCTACTTCTTACAGTTCCAGGCAAAAAAATCCAACTGTCACCCAAACTGCATCATCCTCTAGGAGCATGAGGTTATGTCTTTGTTAATAAACTAATCCTGGACGCACTTTGAGCCTGAGCACAGACATAAGATCATCCCAACTCCTGAACAGCAGCATGGTCATGTCCATGGTGCAGTTTGGAGTGTTAAATAAGCACATTTGCAGACAAAGCCCCGGCAAAGTCTGGGAATACATTATGGGCCTAGGATCCAGGGAGGTAGGATGCAGCTCTTTTATTTTGTAGAAAAAGGAGATAGAGTGAAAGAAGTCAGCCAAATGCATCTGAGCCATGCTGTGCTAATAAATACCAGGGTCAGAGAATTGTTGCTGGCCCATTTCATTTATTTTTAGGAGCAGCCTGAAAGGACAGGTAGCAGCATCCCAGAGTTATCTTGACATTTGAAGTTATGTATTGAGGAGTCATAAGACTTAATAGCAAGATTGCAATGGTGCAGGCATCAGCTTTGGTTGTGGTCAGGTGAGTAGCTCCTTGATTTAAAGCCTGTGCTTTAAACCTTGCTTTGTGTCAGTGATTACCTGCTGCCTGTATTGACTCAGGGCTGCAGAATGTGAAAGCTTACGGGAGCAAGATAAGAAGTTTCAAAAAGTTAAAAGCCCAATGCCCAGGGACTTCTAATAAGACCTGAGAATCCCTTAGGTCTCTTTGAAAATCCTATCTGAAAAAAAAAAAATTGGATGAAGTGTAGGATTTATTGGTTCTGACCAAAAAAAAAAAAAAAAAAAAAAAAAAAAAAAAAAAAAAAGAATAGAAGCAGAAAGTTTTCAGACAAGCTGCAGAAGACTGGAATAACAGAAGAGAAGTGATATGAATTTTCTAACAAGCCTTGTCAGTTTTCCTGTCCTTATTAAGGGGAACAGGACATCTGCAAATGGGGCAGACATGATCTTGAAAATAAATCCTGAATCAATCAATTCAGCAAAGAACAGTCTGTACACATGATTTTGGTTTTGGCAAATCATCAAACAGCTATTAACTGGAAAGCTAAATGGGGTCACCAGTTCAAGTCTGGCTGGAAGATAATGAAGTCATAAAAGCATCATAATATGCATTACTTGAATGTGAATAGTCAAGGCACATCTGAATTAAATGTGGCTGGTTTCAGGTTTAGATTATGAAGCATTCATATGAAGCAGAACATTCACCCATGTTTAGGTGTGTCCATGTAGGTGCCTATAAGGAATTAGTTGCCTAAGCTCCCATTATAGTCAATGTGATCTGTCAAGGCCAGAGGCCTTTTCAGCTGGTCAGATGTGGGGAGTTCACTTTGAGCTGGATAGCGATGGGCTTTTATAACTACTGTGTCTGCTGGTCACCCTTCACAGCAGCTCTGTTCTTTGTGAGAATGCGCCTTTTTTTTGTCAAATTCATCACAACAAACTTCTGCAATGTTTGTATTTTAAGCAAAGGGTTTAGAATGAGCTCCAGCATACCTTAGTCACCCTATTTCTTTAATTAACATATAAATCCCTTCACTACAAGATCTGTAGCCAGCTGAGCATTTATATCCTTGTGCTCTATAGAAACAGAACTTGGAACTGAATATCCCATTGAACTTCTATATCTGTTTTTGGCTTATATTTTCTTTGGTTTAACCTTGGTCTTATTTTGAACTGTGGAACATCAGTACTCACCAGTGAACCTGATAAGAGCAGTTCTAGGCCACACTCAGGACTCACACAGCCCATACATTCTCTCTTGCATTTAGCACTTACCTGTAGCTTTGGTGGCCTACAGCAATTACCTAAAAGAGTACAAAAGAACAGGGCAAGCACATACTCACATTTCTCTAGTTTACTTTTCCAGCCTTCAGAAATTTTCAGCTCAGAAAGTGCTAAATTGAAAATTATATCACATTCTTGCTTATTAATTTCTAGAATTTTATGAGTCTTTCTTTAAAAAACTGTTCTTGTATGTTGACCTGATGGTGAACTTAGCTCTTCATGTTTATGGTTTCCATGCTACTTAGATATTTTTAATTCTTCTGTTTTACATACTCCCTCCCCCAGCTGGAGAACAAGCTGAACCCTTTCACTGTTTTTTCTGGATTTACTTATTTGACCATGACATGTTCTTTTGGAACCTAGCAGCATAAGTCTTTGTTCCCTAGTAACAATTCTAAAATGAGAGGTGAATTTCTGTTCGTCTAACCTCTATGTTGGCAAATACCATTTACATCCGAAATTTTGTTATTCTAATCTTAGTTTGCACTAATGTCAAATAAACTTCATAAGAAGCATATTAATAAAAGTGATTTTTTTCACAATAGTGGTAATTCTGCCTTTTGGACTTTACTAATATTGAGAAATATTTTGCAATTCTACCTTTTCTGAGGGGAAGAAAATTAAGGGTAACAAAGGTTTTCTAAATCAATAGGAAACAGATGTGATTCCCATGAAAATGCCTGCATTGAAGCTTCTTTATTATCTTGTTTATACTGTTAAGTAAATCAGCTCTAAAATAAATAGTGCTGCGGGGCAGAGGACATTGATTAACTGCCTGAGTTTGGAGGGCTGTTTTACCCAAATCCAATTTTGTAGGCATCAAGACAAGTGGAAGATTTGAACTCATTTCAACACTAGGAAGACTTTTAAAGACCACTTACACAAACTGAGCATGTTAGTCTATGGTTTTGTTTTTTTTTTTCCTTACTACTGCATCATAGTAGTAATAAAAGATCAGTTTTTCATGAGATTACACATAGATACTAATGGTAACTAGAGAGCAAGGAACGGGACATAGAAAATTTAAATTATAAATTAATGCGATGATGCTCTGCCCTGAACTCGTGTGGTTCTAAATCTCCAAATTTGCTGGTAACTGCAAAAAGTAGGAAACAGTAGGTGTGTGCTATTTGAGTAGAATTATATTAATTGCTGTAGGTTGGAAAAGCCTGATAGACAAAATGGTGGTGTTAAAAAGGCTCATATAATCTGTGAGAGTTTTGAATGGAAGTGAGTTGGAATATAGCTCTGGCAAAAGTTTGAACATAAAAAACTGGGATTCTAAGTGTAAAGAAATGCTGTTATCTTGAAGGGAAATTTTCCTTTGAAGATGATAGTTTTTTTGTTTTGTCTTGCTTATGATCAGGTTTATTGATATGAATAATAAATTTTCATTAATATTAAGTGAAACTCAATTATAATTTTATTTTTTTACTTAGGAATTTACAAAAATCTAGAAAAGTTTTAGACCAAAAATGTAAACTCTTTCTTTTTGATTACTTTTCCAGGATATTTTACTTTTCTTTTCATGATGGTATGTTGGATTTAAATAATTTTTTTTTCTGTTTTTTTTTTTTTTCTAAGTAGTTCATTTTTGCATATAGCCTGGAGCAGAGGTGCTAGCTTTGAAAACAGAGGTTTTAACTAAGATGATAGATACCAGTTGCTTCTGAAGTGAGGTCATCTGGGATTTCTCACCTTTCACTTTGAGCTCTGGATGAAGCTCAGGATAACAGACGCTCTCAGTCCTCCTCACCTGTTCCATCCCAAAGGATTCAGTTTTCTGGTTCCACTGTTCTGTTTCATCATCCCAGGGCCTGAGTGACTACTTTGATTTGCATTCTGCATAAAGTATGTTGGGATAGAATTTGGCCAATTATATTTTTTTCCACTGAGCTACAATAGTAACTCTGCATGAGAGTTTAAGGAATGAACTGCACTAATTACAAAGTATTATAAATTTTGTATTTGGAAACTTTTTTTCAAAGTGGAGATACATCACAGTGACAAGTAAGAGCAGCTGAGATGTAGAAATGTGGAATAACTGATTACTTCTTGGCAGAAAGAGCAGTGATTTACTGGTGAGAAAATTTCTTCCTCTGTTCCTCTGACAATCACCAATAAATTACTGTGTCTTTTCTCCAACTTTAAATATTTACAAGCATCCCAGGAGAAAAATGTATTCTTCATTCTCTGAACATACTTTCTGTGTCTTGTATCATCACTCACTAAAGGTATTATGACACAGTGCTATTTAGTACCTCTCAGAATCACAGCTTTAAGCCTTCTCTGCCTTCTGTTTGGCTGTATCTCAAATCAGGTGATGTGTTTCTCTTTCCTTTAAATCTGTCCTGTGGATGTGTGATATTTAGTTGTTGAATTTAATGGCGATACAGGGATGAGTTGAACTACTGACCTCCTGCAAGAAGCAGCTATAATTCACGTTGCAGTTTGGGACTGTCACATTTGGTTACTGAACAGCTTTTAAAGCAAGCTGCTTCAGAGGGGAATCAGAGGGGACAAAAACTAATTTCTTCTGTCTGCACTCCTGGAATTTGTGCAGTTTATAAATGTGCTAGTACTGCCAGTCTCACTTGTTTACTTAGGTTTCTAAAATTGGAATAGTGTTTAATTTTGACAGAAACTGTGGGACAATTTTAAAATTTGGTTTAACATTTTAGTAAAAACGGAGGCCTAGGCTCTAATTCATTCTGTCATTCCATTTAATTCAAACCTTGATCCTCTAATCCTTAATTCTTTTTATGTTGCTGTAGTTACTCAATGTCCAGTTATTTTTTCCCATGGCTCATACAACTTTTAGTTTTTACATTTTAAAATGCCATTCAGATACATTCTTTACATTATAACCTACTTTTTCATGAAATAATTTTAAATCAAATTTCAAACAGAAATGGGACAGAAATATGCCCTGATAGGTTAGGAATTTAGAAATTTCATTCTAATAAATATGGAAGTAAAATGAGGTAACATTTTAAAATATTTAAATAGGATTGCAAATGATATAGACTCAGTATTACAAAAATTGGAAATATTATGAGATGCTTCCTCAGTCAGGATCAATTTTTACTGTTATCTAAATCACTTTTTACAGATTTCTTCCATAATTTTGAGCAGTGGAAACTTATTGTTGGAAACTAATATTGTGTTATTTTATGTTATGTCATATTTCATTGTTGGCAATTAATTTTGATGGGCTGGCTGCACTAGTTACTGTCCTAGAGTTGAGGAATGGTTTGTATTGGAGGGAGCCTTAAGGATCATGTAGTTCCAACTCCTGCCATGGGGAGGAACATCTTTATCTTGTCCAGCTTGCTCAAAGCCTCATCCAGCCTGACCTTGAACACTTCCAGGGATGGGGCATCCACAACTCCTCTGCCCAGGTTACAGAATACAGAATTTCTTTGTAATATCTAATCTAAACCTGCCCTTTCAGTTTGAAATCATTCCCCCTTGTCTTGTCACTACATGTCCTTGTAAGAAATCTCTCTCCATCTTTTGGTTTGTCCCAAAGCCTCCTTGGATAACTGTGATTTTTGCCTGTGTAGTGTAGCTGAAAAGATTTTTATCTCTCAAAAAGTTTTTAATTGTGAAACTTTCAACATGTTACTGTTTGAGGGGTTTGCAGGGAGTGTTAGACAAACTTTTTAAAGAAACTAGAAGCCAGATTTGTCCTCAGTTATTTGAAACAGCAAAATTCATATAATATTACAGAGTATATGTATGTTTCCTTTAACATGAAATCCTATATTCTTTATATGCAGTAGTGAACTTGACAAAACTACAGAGATAATGAAATTGCAAATCAGCAGGAAGGCACAGGGCTTTCAGTGGAGAGGGTAATTTGCAAGGAATACAGCTGGCTTCAGTTTTAGTTTGGCCACAACCTGCAGTCAAGTACTTGGAATAGTACATCTGAGTACACATCCTGTGGAATTCCAAGGTTTTATAGGAAATGGACTACAGAACAAAATAGTACTCTTCCGTTCTGGCAACACATCAGTATTAACAGTGTAGTTTCATGCACACTTTAAGGTAGCACAAAGTTCCCCTGATGCTGAAGAAGCTGCCTGATGGATCTGCCTTCTCCTGAGCTGGCATCACTTCTGCTCCTGTGCTGTCCTCGTGCTGCCCTGTCCTCTGCACGCTGGCAGAACTAAACCCACCTAAAACTAGCCAGAGGTGCAAGAGGCAGGAATGAACAGTCAGGGCTGTGATCATGCCACTCTATGCTAGTATTAAATGCTGATGAAGTTGTCATTTTCCAGTGGTTTTTTTTATTCTCTCTATCTCTGTAGATAATGATATCCTCTTTTTTTCCTGAGACAGAGCCACAGTATAAGCTCCTTAAGGCTACTCATCATCAAGGAGATATTATATTCTTGTGTCATAGAAAGATTTGATCCAGGACAGGTATTTTTTCTTAGAAAATGAAAGTAGCTGGAGCTGATAAAGGGGCACAAATGAATTTATTAACTTGTCAGGTGTCAGGAGTTCAGGAGATCGTCAGATCTAGTCACAATTTCCACTATCTCTGAATATTTTCTGCCAACAGTGTGTTTTTAAAGTCCTTAATTACATATTATTATTGTCTCAAACTATTAGGATTATTTTATTTTGCCCTCTGTCCTTTTATCTCTTGTTTCTGCATTGTCCCGGTTCGGTTGCTCTGGTTTCTCCTACCTAGAAGGTTGGTCTCAGTTATTTGGACAATGCTCTCAGTGTGATTCTTGGGCTGTCCTGTGCAGGGCCAGCAACTCTTCTGTGATTCTTGTGTGTCCCTTCCAGCTCAGGGTATTTGAAGGCAGAATGAAGGGAACAATCCAGCAAGCATTATTTCAGCCCACTGCCCAGAGCTCTTTAAGAACACAGTCCTTCACTGCAGAGCAGGGATGCAGGGAAAGTGGCCTGAGAAAGCCAAGAAAACAACTGTTAAAATGGCCTCCTAGTGAGAAACACAGAGTCAATGAACTTGGGTATCTCCTAAAAACATTTTTGTGCTGTAAGTGGAGCCATATACTCCTGATGAATCATGCTGCATCTGTAGTATATCCACGTCCCGATGTGTCACTTCAATAGGGGATTCAAAGCGAATGACAAGTAAAAGCAAGGAGTAACAATGTGATGGAATGTAAGTAACGTTAGTGTCTCTCTTTTTTTTCCCCATCATGCTACTTAAGAGGTCTGTGCTTTGATGTATAATACAAAAGGGCAGTAGTGGAGGGAAATGTGAAGGATGGGTGGGTGTTAGTGATGTGCAAAATAACAGGATTGCCTTTAAATGGCTTGGCAAGGACCTAGCTGTGAAAGAAAGGCACTGCTGGCAACTTGGAATCCCCCTAAGTGTCATGTCCCTTCTCCTTGAGCAGTCTTAAAATTGAAATAGTGACAAGCTTTTAGTTGTGTACATCTGCCTTCTCATTATTGAAAGTAAGTCAGGAAAATTTATATTAATTGTTATAAAGAAAAGCTGAAGAATTGCTTTCAATTGGAAAATGATGTTTCCATTCATAAATAATTAAGGTCTTTTATTGACATGTATAACCATTTTAAATAAAATAGATTAGCAAATAAGGAGTATTTATTGTGATTTTGTTTTAGTCTTGTTACAACATTTACCTGGTTAATGTCTTTGCTGATGATCTCTTGCACTAGCTGGCACATGGCTTTCATTTTGTTTTAGTTAAATTCTTACAACTTACAGCTTCAGGTAGAAACTGCTTTTAAGGAATGCATGCAATCATACACTATTTGGTATTTTTAAAATAAAAGTACAGAACTGCTCTGGTCCCCCCAGTTTGTGGAATAATAATTGTGATATAGTTAGAAATTTAATTAAACTTTTAGACAGATGTTTTTTTCAGAAAGTGTTCTTTGCACTTTTATCTCCAATATGGAATAACACAATGAACCACCCTAGTGTAACTGCACACCAGCTTTGCAGTAACAATCCTTGAAGAAGTAAAGCTTAAAATTTATTAAAGAACAATGAGGGGAAAGAAGGGACTGTTAAAAATTAATTCCCAGCTCAAGGTCAGCTTGAAGCAGTGCCAGGCTCTCAATCTTCTACTGCTCTTAGCGAAGGGTATAGTCCTACAGGTTAAGTGGTAAGGACCCTTCAGCTGCTGATGCACAGGATCTGCAGCAGTTGCAGATAATTTGATTTCTTTTCCTTAAAAAAAAAAAAAAAAAGAGGAAAGAAAACATCCCCCACGTATGAAAATATCACTGCTTAGGGTTTTTGCTGCATGTGCCTACATAGACGAGATAACCTGAATTATTAAAAGTGTGAATTTAAAGAGGGTTTGTTGTGCCACATTTGTTAAACACCCACACTCTGTGTGGGCACTCAGAAGTAAAGTGATGTTCTTTGAGTTCAGCTTAACTGGTGACTTAGCCTTTTCTTCACAATCTGCTTGAGGTTGGCAGGGAGCTCTGGAGTTTTCGTGTCCAACCCAGAGGCTCAGGCAGGGCCTCCTCAAGCCCAGGATTGTGTCCAGTTGGGTTCTGAGTACCTCTGACAGAGGAGATGCCCCAGTCTCTTTGGGCCGTCCTTATGGTGAAGGCGTTTCCTGATGTTCAGGAGGCACCTCCTGTGTTTCAGTTTGTCCCCTCTGCCTTTGGTCCTGTCACTGGGCACCACTGAGAAGAGCCTGGCTCCATCTTTGCACTCTCCCTTCAGATATTTATGCATAAGATCTCCCCCAAGCCCTGTCCAGGTTTGTTAGTCTCAGCTGTCTCAGTTTTTCTCACAGCAGAGATTCTCCAGTCCCTTAATCATCCTTGTGGCCCTTCCTTGGGCTCTCTCCCACATGTCCATGTGCAGGAGACCAAATGTGGTCCCACCAGTGCTGAGAAGAGGGGAAGGATCACCCCTTGAATTGCTGGCAACCCTCCTCAAATGTAGCACAGGACAGCATTAGCCTCCTTTGTGATATGGACCAAATCTTTTGTGGCAGCCTTTGGCACTTAAGGATGGAAAACATCTATTTTTAAATTGCTCCCTTTGACTCATGCACTGGGATAATTTTTTAATTATGTACTTTAAGCCCATTTTCCCACAGCTGTCTCTCTCGACATCTCTTCAGTGAGTAAGATTTTATTTAAGATTATATGGTCACATCTAACACTCTAGCTTTTAGAAGTTTGATTTAATAAATACCTGGAAATTAAATTTACAGAAATGCTAATGTATAATTAATATATATATTCTCTGAGACATGCTAAGAAGGGGCTCACTGTTACTGTGTTCTTCTCTGTATTGGAATTTCTACACATTAATGAAAATGATACCATGCTTTTCACAATATTTCCTTCATCTTTCCTTGCCTTGGGATTAGCCATCTGGTCTTTGGTCCAGTGCTGACTTCAGCCAGGTTGTGGGAACAGTAGGAGAACTGAAGCTATTGCAGTTCCTGCACTGCTGATAATTCAGTGCAATTTACCTCTCTGGCTTTTCCAGACTGGTGCTCAGTAACACACTAGTCATGGACCCAGGAGGCCTCTCCATCTTGGATACCCAGTTATCTCATGTTGAACCTCCTTCTTGTGGATAAAAACTGTTATAATCAAATGCAGATAGTCCTGCCTAGCTTGGGGTTAGGGAACAGTACAACCACATGCTAACAAAGTGCACATGTTGGGGTGATTTATCAGAATTCCAGTACACAATCTAGCATCAAAGAACCCATAAAGACATTCCTGACAAATTATGGTGGTGGTGTTAAATGGCACGTGGCAAACATGCCCCTACATCCTTTTTTTTCTAGAGGAAAAGATGTGTGCAGCCAGAGACATTGTCACCTGGAAATTTAAGAACTTGCTAAGGTGATTGGTGAAGTTTTACTTAGGGTGTAAATATTTTAAATAGCCTTGGATTCATTAAGCATTTCTTTCTCTGGCAGAGCAGAGAACTTACCTCTTTATTTATTTATATAGTAATTTTTCCTCTTGGCATGAAAAAGTAATTGAATCTATGGTACCTAACTTCTTGCACACTAGAAAACTATATGGATTAATTAAATCAAGATGAGCTTTAAACATGTTGTTTACAAAGACATTCACACTGCAATTTTTTTCTTTCAAAAGTCTTCTTTCATGCCAGGATGATTGGAAAATGTAAGGTGTAAGTTCAGTTTGAGAGAGAAGCCTATGGGAGGACTCTTCCTGACTTGTGCTCATAGTATGTGTATTATTTATCATCCTCAGTGTTCTCTTTCTGCTATTCTGAGCATGTGGCTTTGTTTCATTCAAGCAGTGTATTGACTGTGAGGACTAGTTAGGAGCAAACTGTACAAGGCAATGAAAATATCTTTTTATTTTAGAAGTTCACAAGGAAAATTATAAGGTGCAAGCAATACCAATACAAAATTGCTTGCATTTTGGTTATGTATTAATGAAGAAAAGAATTACTAAAAATAAGAGTTCAGGTAAAAATCTTCAATTTTTCTGTTGTGTGTTTATCTCAGTTTGCACAGATGATGTGTGCCATGAAATGCATCCAGTGTGCAGGAAAGTCTGGGGGTAATACAGCTGCAAGATGGAGAAAAGATCTTCAGTGAAGTTTTTTACCTGATAGTAAAACGAGTTTTGAATACTTTTTTTTCTTTCACTAAGAAGTAAAAGCAAAGTAACTTTTTAAGCATTTCTTAAAAATCATAAAAAACTGCTGCAGTACTTAGGCTTCTTACAGACTGACAATTTGAATCTTGGTTTCAAATTCCTGGGTGCTTATCCTTTCTCCCAAAGCAGTGAATAATACTCCTGCTTTAATTCAGCACTCTTCCAGGCTTCTCTTTTTGAATTAGCTAATTTTTACTTTTGTACAAACCTTTCTGCTTTGGCTTCTGGTCACTTGTGCACAGTTGTTACAGGGAAGGTAAATGTGAAAGGTTTGAGTCCTCCTTGTTCTGTAGAGCAGGGTTCTCTCATGGTCTGTTTTGTTTCCTGTATTATGGCTGTCACCTTCAGTGTGCTCATGCTGTGCTTTCTGTTCCATTTCTTGTTTGGCGAATGTCAGGAGCTCGGGCTTGTTACCCTGGTGGGGATCCATGCTGTGATTAATAGCACAAGTGGCTAAAAATAGGTGGAGTTCAAGCAGGAAATGTTTGCTGATAATAAAATGTTATGCCTTTTATCCAGGGCTCTCAAATATGATTCTAATCAGGTGACAGAATGACCACTACTGCTCACAAAATGAAGGAACTGATTAATAGTTTTTTAAAGTCATCCTTAAATTCAGAATGTAAACTTCTTTTGAGCAAAGCAGAAGGCACAAGCATATGAATCAGTTTAAATGTTATCAAAAGGGGTTTTTTTTTCCCATGGGTGTGAGGTTTCTGCTGAGGGAGGCTGTTGAGAGTGTTGTGAAGAGCATGTGACAAATATCTTCTATCCCTTTTCAAAGTGGGAGTCTTGTGTCCTTGTTTAACTGAATAGAATAGCTCTTGCTTGAATTTGAAATTCTGAAATCGATAAAGCAAACATAGATGTAATGAAGATGCCAGTCATTATTTTATTGCTTAGCTAGAAATACACATTCAGATACTTATTTTTTTTCTCAATCCATATGTAAGTTGTAATTACTCTTGCAATGAAGTTTAATTATGGTTGTTATTGTCACATGGAAAACTGAATACAAGCAACTTCAGGCAACTCTCATACCCCTTGACATTTTTCATCAGTACTGCTACAGCTGGGTGCACTGTGCTCTTTGATAGGATAAATTGTCTTTCCATAAAGTGATAGACTTGCAGTGCACAATTATAAACACTAGAACTTATGCTTTATGTTATAAACATTAGAATTAGAATATAGTTACGCTATACTGGCAGTATTTATTAATCCTCAGGTGTATTGAAAAGATTCTACTCACCTAAAACTTGAGAAGCAAAGTGAGCACTTTAATGGGAGAGCTGATGACAAAGGTTATGTGGGGAGTATAAAAGGTGTGTTCTTGATGTCTTTTATCACATGCTAATACATTTCCAAAAGTGTCATCTCTAGAGCTTAAACTAAAAGTTTTGTTCTTTTAAGAAGATTCATCTGCTTGGAAAAATTGTGGCAAGTTCTTTCAAATGCTTGAATTAGAAACATGTTATGTGTGCCCACTGGAAATGAAAAGCCAGAAATGTTACAATCATTCAATGAAAAGTAAAATTTCTGATTTTTTTCACATACTCAACTTGAAAATATTGTTTGTGCATAAAGTAAGAAAATATCATTATCATGAAAAATTCTGCTGGTTGGTTATAACCGATACATGTTTGCATTACTTTCCTCATTTGAGCACAAAATACCCTACCTTACCTAAATCTCCTTGGCATTTAGATCCCAGAAGTCTGCCTTTGAATTAACTGAAAGTAAAAATTGGTGTTCAGAGTTAGAAAGATAAATACACTGAAACCTGATTTCCAGCCTAGCCAAAATTCTAGTATTTGGCTCTTTTATACCTTAGAACTTAGTTATAACTGAAGAATAAGAAAATAATATATTCACTTTACTGATGAAGTAATTGGAGTGTAGTGAAGATGGCCACGCTTTCTGGTCTGTAAAATAGTTCATCTTCTGCTCATGGCTTAAAAAATTGTCTGATTATTTTATGGTGGAAAGGGAATGTACTGAGAACATAAGAGAAAAACAGGAAAGCATTTTCATGTAATAGGGTTGTGTCAGATACTGGGAACCAGAAGGCCTAATGCATTAAAACAGAAGAAAAAAGCAGTCAGTATTCCTGTATTTAAAAAAACCCCAACCAAACAAACAAAAAAACCCCCCACCCCCCCCCAAACAAAAAAACCCCAACAACAACAACAAAAAACCCAACAGAACAACAACAACAACAACAAAGACCACCAGAAAGCCCCACCAAAAACTGAAAAACTTTTCCAAGTGTCAGCTAGACACTTTTCTGTTCTGCTGGAGTATTTTATGCCATCTGTCTGGACTGTAAGATCTTTAAGGCAAAATGAGATACACAAGTGGCACATGGACCACTGCTAGGAATGTTAATTGCTTACTTTTCACAACATCTGGCACAATTATATAACACATTTTCTTCTGCCTGTTAAAAGCAGATAATATTTATTTACCTGCCTGTCACTAGGGCTTTGAAGAGTCTCATGGAAACCAAAGGAATAAATGAGCCCTGGAGGTGAATTGATACTTTTTAGACATCACAGTCCAGACACAGCCTCTACCTCCAGGTTTTTAAACAGCATCTTGCCTCTCACTGGAACAGTTTTCTGATGCTCTCTCCCTGAACATCTGCTGATGGCCACTTTCATAGCCAGAATCCAGGTCCAGACAGAACTCCCCTGTTGCAAATGGCCAGCCTGATGTTCTTAAAATTTGCACACTACTGTGGGACCCGTTAAGTTTCATGCTGGTGGTTTTATTGTGCTATCAGTGCCACCTCAGTTGACTGAATGGCAACAGTCATAAAAGGGGAAGAAAAACATTTTATCTTCTGTTGCCTGTGTTTCCTTCTGGTGAGCTGAGGAGATATAAAAGAGCCCTTGGAGTATCAGAATTGAAAAGGTCTCAGCTGGAAATGGTTGACAGCACTGCCTCCAACAGAACAGGAGAACAGGAAATAAAATGGGACCAGAAAGTTCACTATGCAGGAATAGCATATACAGAGTTAAGCTTGAACTGGGTCACATAACAGGAATTTATTCTTTTTTTTTTTTTTTCTCATTATTTCTTTTGGCTTTGAACAATTTCTTTTAAAAATGAGACCTCTTCAGTTAGTCACCATAAATTAGTCATCCACCAGTGTTTGAGGCATTGGCCCCAAGTGAACTAGGCTGCTGTAGTAAAGTATAATTCAGCTCCTGCGTAGCCTTTCTTTGTGAACAGGGCAAATGAGCTTGGATGTGGTCTCTGTTTCTTTGTGCTTGGATTCCAGCTGCTGTGACTGGTTATGGAGGGCTCCTGCCTGGCTCTTCTCTATTAGGACCTCACTGCAGAAAGGAACCTGCTGGTGCTGTGCTTACATCTCTCTGACTGCAGGAAACATCCAGATCCTATCCAGCCATATTTATCTGCATGAAGCTGCAGAAGCTAAAAGTCATCCCACGGTGTTTTAGCATATGTTGAAAAATGAAATACTGTCAAACTCCTACAGTACTTGAAATAGACTTGAAATAGCCTTACAGTTTTGCTCCTCTACACTTTTTCTGTAGGGATCATTCAGGGATTCAGATGCAGTGGGGCACAGAAATAGAGAATGAATCTCTCACTTGTCGAAATGAAAATTAACCTTCTGAACTTTAGATAAGTAGAATCCCCAGTTTCATGCCTATTTTCTGTGTTACACAGAAAGTGCAGAATGAATAATTCAATAAGTGCTACCCAAGTTTATGATTTGAAAAGAGAAATGTCTGGAAATTTTCTATGAATGAGATCTTTGTCATTTTTTAAGCCTGATTGCTTCCAGCATAGATGGTGGTCTAAAAATATGCTAACTGTTGTTCATACCTATTCAGTGCAGCCAGCAAAGAAATTTCATGTTTTGATCAGCCGTATAAATCTGCAAAATAACATTTTTGGTTGCAACAAGTAGGAGTTTGCCATTAATTTTAAGGTGGCTGAATTTCATTGCTCTGTATACAGTTAAAACAACTTTATAGATGGGAGAAGTATTGAACATCATACACAATTATGAAGCCATCCATCCTGATTTGAGGGTGATGTGTGCTGTCCTGCTTGAATTTTGCAGTTTAATTACTGTTCCTTTTGTGTGTGTGTGTGTGTGTGTGTGTGCTTGATGACAATCTTCTCCACAGACTGGTTTATTATCCCATGATTTTACAATGACTAAGCAGTGATTCAAGGAAGATTGAAATGGTAATTTCCTTTGTTCTCCTGTTCTTTAAGAGGCCAGCATAGTTAGGGTGAACTCCACTAAAATAATTTTGGTTCTAATATTGACTGCACAAGTACAGAATGAGATTCTACCTTCTCATTGAGTTGAAAGGAGGAAAACCCCCAAGCTAAGGTTTTTAAATCATCACCTTACTCCCACAGATGTTAATTTTCAAGTGGCAGATTATTTCTGGAATCAAGAATCTTCCTGATGTGTTATTTTTTTATTTTTCTAAATTGCCTTTTAATACTGTTTAGGTATAGATACCACACATACCAAAAAAATACATACCTGGCATGGTGACTGCATCTCTGAGCCTTAGGTCTCCATGGAAAACCTTCATATTTTAGATTTCTATATCCAACAATATGCAGATAATGTCAAGTATTTTTAGGAATGGATCCTAAAAATATAATGCAAAGTTATTTAGCTGTTTTCTACCTTCTCCTTTAAAAGCCCATGTGGGGCTACTCTTCCTTGTCCTAGGCCCCCATCTCTAACATAGCACTTCCAGGATAAACTCTGTGCTTTCCAGCTTGGAGTTATTTCTGATTCATTTAATAACAGAAGGCATTCTGTGTGACTAGAGCAAAATATAGGAAAGGGGAAGCATATTTCTCCTTTTTCAAGTAGAAAGAAAGGTTAATTCACTTTTATATTCCTAATTTAGCTAAGGAACAGCATTTCTCCTATAATGCAGCAGAAGCATTTTCACAGACTGGTTTAATTCCTGTTCCTGTCCTGAACATTTACGATCCAAACTTATTTCCAAAATCAGTGAAGGCCTGTCCGTTCCTATACCAGGAGGAAGATATTCCCTTGGTGACTGTTCCACTCTATATTGTGGAAATATGACCACCTGGAACACTGGAAAAGGAGGCACAGAGGAGCAGGCCAGCCAAGGTTACAATGCTGACAGAGCCGGTATCAAGCAGAGACGTTCAGCACACCTTGAAACCTCATGAAGCAGCTCAATACAATGTATAGGACCTCTGGTTTTAGCTCTTCCTTCCTCCTGAGTCCTTGTACTGCCTGAATCTGTATTTTTCAAAATGATTCAAACGATTGAGTCTTGACAAAATTACCGGTTTTGAACAGGTAGACTTTTGGTTTTCTGACCTCTTAGAGAACAGAGTAGAGAGGTCTTGTCTCAGGTAATTATAAGATCACTATGAGAAACCTGCAAGACAAGTTGAGAAAAATAGAAATTTTATGGCATGGCTCACTTACATTATTTTAGAAAACAAGTCTGGGTTCAGTTTCCTGACAAAGGGCACCTTGAGTTGTTTCAGGTGCTGTGAGTATTCTGCCTAATGTCCCTGTCACTCCAGAAAGGACTGACACTCCTACTGGATCTGTCAGTGCTGTGTGGGTATCTCAGACTGTGGTATCTCAGGTGGCAGTAGAAGAAAATGTTTTGACAGCAAATTTCAAGCCCATTTTATATCAATAATAGCAATAATAACAATAATAATAATGAACAAGAATATGTTTTTAATACATGTCTCCTATAGACATGCTTAATATATTTGTACCCGTGCAGGTATAATACAGATATATATACGTGTAGTTTGCAAAGACAAACTCTGATCCTGAGTTTTGCAGAGTGCTTGGCACTGACTGAAGGTGGGAGACCTGAGGTGCAGCAGTTAGTGAGATTAGCAATCCTCTTTGATCTGTAATTGCAGCTGTGTGGTTTGTGCTTTTGTGTGCCGTGCCTCCCGCTGGGGCAGGCGCTGCACACTCAGGAGCTTTGCAAGTGAAAACATAATGTACTTTATTATTCTCGCAGAAAGGGGAGGGAGAAACCAAGCAAAAAATAACAAGAAACAAAAGCAAAGAACTTTTAGCTTCCCTTCATCATAAAGGAAAAAAGAACACAGGAGGAAAATAGCTTCCGTATTTTTAGGCATTTGTGAGTCACCCTAAATCTCTTAGGATATTTTAGTAAAAATTATATTAAAAAAGCTTCTATGAAGTAATGAACTCGTAAGTTTTTCTGTATGACATATTTCAGTTGCTTTTTTTAATGTTCTTCAGGGTAAAATATCAGTTATCCATCTGGGAATGCAAATGTTGTGAAGTGAGCTATGTGGATTGTAAGAGGAAAAACGACTTGGTAATCTTTTCTGAGGTTGGCTGTAGCATTCTGTAGTTCTACACTAGACTATCAGCAGTAGCAATAAAGGTGTTCACACATCTGGGAAAGCAGGGGCTGGGGGGATAATCCATGGCCTATGGTCACTGTCCTGCCCATAAGGACCTTTTTGGAAGCTGTAGGGTCTGGGCTTAGGCAGGTGTGGTGGAGATAGAGAATGGGTTAGAATAAAGTCATAGTGTTATCAAAAAATGACATCAAGGGAATTGCATCTTTAGAGAAAGTTTTACCAACAGTGCAGGAAACAACCTGGAAGATCTGGAACGACAAAAGGCTCCAGTACCCAGATGTCATTTGAAAGCTTGTGGACACTTTCCTATCCATTATAGAATTAAAGTATTACAACTAAAAGCAGCACTAACTGAGCAGTAATTATCTTTTATATGTGTTTTACCTTTAACCCAGAATTAAATAAATTGTGTGTTACTTCGTCATCAGATGTCAATGGGCAGAGCTGCTGAGTGTAAGGAAAGGGAGGATTTTCTGAGAGGTAGGGAGGATACAGGTATGTCCACATATTGTCAGCCATGAGCAGCTATCTCCCCCCTCCTCACAGGTGCTCCCTGTCCTCATATTTTGTTTAAATTGGGAAGTTGAATAGTTGGGTTACTCTGATGTAAGACTCCAGCAGACTTCGACCACTTGAGGACTGCTTTTTCATTGAACCTACATGTTAACTTAATGTTTTTAGTTATGTAAAATTGCTAAAAATTGTTGTGGCAATTACTCAAGAAATGGCACAAAACATTTTTTGATTTTGCTGTTCTGCCATCACACGAATAGCTAAAGGCAAGTTGAATTGACAACCAAAACGTCTTAGCTATAAAAATCCTGAGTCTCTCCTGAACCAAATTTTAGCCAAGAGTCTGCCAATGCACGTTTTTCAACAGCAGAATAACAATACAGCTCAAATTCTATAAGCACCATTTCCCCACCATGTACCCCTCTGTAAAAATGTTCCAGGAAGTTATACAAAAGCAGGAGAACTGTAGATACAGAGATTCTTGTTCTGGTCCTTGACCTGATACTCTCCAACTGCCTGCAGGAAACTGAAGTCACCTTCTCAAAACAGGCCAGTGCTTGAAGTGAATCTGAGAGTTAAGTTTTATTTTTAACAAAGCCAAATGAAGAGAAGTAGCTGAGTATTGTTTCCTTGTACAGAGTAGTGTGTAATATCACATCACATTTTGCTTTTTTTGATATACCATTAATGAAACAAATTCAGGTCTTTCAGGCATTCTTGTCACAGTCCCATATTCATTTGAAAGAATACTTCAAATGAGGTTGCACAGGACAAAAAAAAGTTTATTTACTCATCTGGGCATAATTTTAATATTCTTGTGCCTTTACTTCTGTTGCATGATATATAGGTTGTAGAATAGAGAATAAAGGTCACAAAGCTTTGGATTTTTAGGGTGATTTATTTGTTGCTTTTTTTGGTGTGTGTTTTTTTCAGGTCTTATAATTAGGATTTTTTTTTGTAAACACTGCATTGATATAGAAAGCATTCCATACACATTGTTCCTTGTTTTCTGTAGAGTATTGGATTCAGAAACAACACAAAACTAGATTTGTAATATATTCAGTAAATTGAAAGTCTCCAAGTATAGTTTTAAACATTATGTTTTAGTGTTTTGGCTGAAGTTCAAATCCTGAAGGAAAAAAATTTGAATAATACTGGTTCATTAGAATAATTTAAGAATTTTTAAGAGGGCTCCCATATGAGGTGCCAGACTGATTCTAAACCTTGCTGAATATCATGTCTCACAGAATTATGCAAATGCTGGTCAACTGCAGACTGAAGACTCATGTGTGGAACTTCATGAAATATTAACATCAAGCATTTTTTGGAGGAAAAATGTAAAATCCAGTCTTTAATTAATGAATCTTTGGAATCAACTTGCAAAACTATCAATGGGATTATTGTAAAACGACTTCTGTTCTCAGGATGCCTCCAAGAAATGAGAGTCCCCTTCTTCTAAATTCTCAGAAATCCAAAGACTACGTTCTATAAAGTCAGTGCAAAATGCTAGCAGGGAAATGCAGGGCTGTTCTTATCTCTGCCACTGGCTTATCTCTGTACCTTGGACTTTTTATCACTTTTAACACATCATGCATTACAGATATTTCTGTGGAGGTTATTCTTCTGCACTGCCTTTCTCAGATCCTCTTATTTTCTCCCATTTTCTCTTGTAGATTTTTCTTCTTCAGGTGTTGCACAGTGAAGTGTTCACTATTACCTCTGTTCTCCCTCCAGTATTTTCTTCTGAATTTGTACCTTTTACTGTGTCCAGTTTTCTAAGTTTCCTCAACCCTCTTGATTGTCTGTATTTCCATACAGGGAAAAAAAGAAAACCAGAAAAAAGAAACCCCAAAACAACAAACAACCAAACAAAAAAATGCTCTCTGTAGTAAATGTTGGTAATTCCTTTTTGAATTAATAGGTCTCATTCTTTTTTTCCATTGTGTATGCTCTAGGCTAATTATTGTTACTAGGGAGAGGCTGGATTCAGCAGACAGAACCAGCTCTGGAGTTCAGAGCAGCTTGGTGGAGCAGTGGAGGAAGCTGAGAGGAAGTTCCTGATTGGTGGATAGTGATGTGAAAATCCCCATTCCTTTCTCTTTTCCATTATGTGCCTCCTACCTGGTAACTCTCAGTAGTGAAGAATATCCAGGAGAGGATAGGGAATGAGCACAGAGGAGTCTCTAATATGGAGGAAACAAAGGAAAAACAGCAAAGACAAAAAAACCCCACTTAAACAGGAAAAAAAAAAATTGGACCCTAACTCCCTGCTCAGATACTTCAATTCCATCAAAATCAACAGGCACTGGAGGCTCAGTTAATGAGAGCTGGTGTCTCTATGGCTACAGTGTGGCAAAGGCTTTTGTTTATTCCTAACTGGGAAAAGCACCTATATAAACTCCTGACAGCATCCAGATTTTTTTTCCTTCATAAATGGATTTGCTTAAATGCAGTTTCTCCTTGGTGGTTAAAGAAGTGCAACAGATGAACTTCTAGAATCTGAGAGGCTTAATCTTCTAATGATCTTCTTTTTTCCAGACGGAGAAAAATAGTCTTTTGTGTACTTTTTAAGAAGGAAACAGAAGATGAATTCTGGTGCTACTCAGCATGCACAGCATTTGTCATATTTCAGAATCATCTCTAATTTTCTTGGCTTCCTCCCCAAATTGCTTTAATCATTAGGCTTTTTCTTAACTACATCTCTGATGTGTGTCATTATTGTGGCTGCCTCTCAACAACTAGCCTAGGGAAAAACATCTCACTGGTCTCACAGAGTAGGCAGAGCTGCTTCACAGACACAACAGCAGGATGGATTCTAGGACAGCTGGCTCTACTGCCAGCCTCTGAAACACCAGGGTGAGTCAGGAGTAATTAGAGCTCAATTACTGGTCAAAATCAAGACCATTCACTCTCAATTCTTTCAAATAGGTGTAATTTCACAAAAGTAAGTAGAAGCAGATCATTTTACTCTGTGATAAGTTTAAGCATCTGTCTGAAATGAGTTTTGAATCAATACAGAATAGATTCAATTCTTTATCAGCCTAGCAAAGCATTGTCTAATTCTGTCCCTTGCCATCGTGATGCCCATGTAGGTGGTGACAAGCACTACAGCCCAACAGGACTTGAACAAAATCACAAGGTGCTGCACATGGATTGTTTGTCAAGAGATAATTTGTATTAATAGTGGCAGCTGAGTTTTTGGTAGCTTTTAAAAAATATCTAGTAGATAAACACTTCTATGATTCTTTCATTTATTTTTTCCTGTGGAAAGGGAAAAGTTTTGGGCATCTCAGTAAGAACTGTTAACTTTGATGTGGTACCAATATCCCTGTATGACCTGTTTCTCATAACTCTGTCCCATCCTAGAGGATGCTGCAGCTTCATTCGCAATTCAAATTCCCAGGGAAAATTGTAGAGATAAATCTTGATGTCACAGTCCATTGAATTTTACCTAATATTATTATTTTTCCCTCAAGAACTCCAAGAGACTATGACTTTTTTCATTGACTTTCATTAAGTTTCTCCAGTACATTAATAATTAATGTGGATTACTCTGGACTGTTTAAACTCATTATTTAAGAAATTACCAAGTGTATGTAATAGTGTCTCTTCCACTATATGAATACAGGTGATTCAAACACTCTAAAGTAACATTATAATGTGATTCAGAAATGCATGATAAAGGCATGAAGCTGTTTTTCCAAACAGCAATTTTTTACTGCTTTCTACATCTATCAGACCTCCAATGGATACAGAGCAATAGACAGATTTAGACCAGTGTTTGGGTCCTGCCTTCCTTTTTGGAGCTTTTCTCTAAGTGTAGCTCCCACACCCATGGGTGCTCTTGTCCAGATTAGAATTACTTCCCTGCAATGAAAGACTCTGAACTAGCCCCTTGCATTTCAGACTTCTTGGAGTTATGTGTTTCTTTTTTCCTTCCAAGTTGTTTTCACCCAAGTCCACGTGGTAATTTACCCAGCTCAAATTAACTGTGAAGTAGAGATGAAGCAAAAAGGAGAGGGATTTTTTAAAGAGTCTGAGGAAAGGAAAACAGAGGGGACCCTATGTGGCAGGCACTTGGTCATACTGCAGCTCTTGGTACAGGCACCATTGGTTGAAAGATGCTGTACTGTTTTCTAAGTAAAACAGAACAGAAAAGACAGTAACAGCAGAGAGGTCCTCTGCAAAAAATGGTTTCTGCCCTTGAACTCTGCTTGAGATATTGTTGGGAGAGGAATATTACCCCTAAATATTGGGTAATTGCTTAGTTTTAGAGGCAATATAAGTGGATAAGAAGTGCTGTAAATTCTGGTTATGTTTTTTTAAGCACTTTAAGATACTCATTAAGAATGTCTGCCAAAAAATGAAAGGAAAATTTTGGCACTTGTTAGAGGGAAATGATAAATATTTCTCTTTTCCTTCCTTTGATTATGGAAATAATGGGAGTTTTCCCAAAACAGAAGACAAAACTTTAAAGAACCATTAAAAAAACCCCCAAACCTCTGTTGTTGTAGGCACACAGCTTGTGGTAATTGGGAGTGGGGCTGTGGCTGAGCTTCATCCCTAAGGGGCTGTAACTGTGTCAGACAGGTGAGTGGCACTGAAGGCAATGAGCCATGGAGTGCTGGGGGCACTGACCAGTCATAAAAGGGTGGAGAGGACACACAGGTGGAATAGATGTAAGATCAAGAGTTTAAAAGGTTGTACTGAGGAACAGTAAAGAGCAGGTGCCTGAAGCCTTCTTTGGAGTTGGTTGTGGCTCCACTGTCCCTCTGCTAACTCTGCCACTGAATCTGGCTCTTGAAGACTGAGCACTTTCAGAGACTAGGATTTAAGTTTCTTAACCATATAAGTGTTTTGGATATTTTATCTGAAAGAATTATCTTCCAAAGCACATAACCCCCAGCCAGAGTTCCTGTTCTCTTTAGCTAATGGCTCATTACTCCTTTGACCCAGCTTGTCTTAACCCTCACTGTGGAAGGCCTGTAGAACTATGTTATAATTAGGATTTAGAATTCACTCCTGTACTGCAATTTAGTAAAACAAGTGTGCTGGAATAGACTGGCAGTTAGTGATGGGCAAAATGAGGCTGACAGATAGAATGAAGGCAGCAGTTCTTGCACAGAATAAATATCACAGAGGCCCCTGCGGTGCAATGCTTGCTGTCTTGTGTACAATGATATTGAGGAAATCATTGCTGGTAATGTCATATTCTGCTGTATGTAAGCTTCAGTGTTATATTTTTGGCTATGGATAATACCAGAAGGTTTTGCTGCCAACAGATTTTGTGGGCAAGGATGTTGTACAGGCAATGGCAGGTAAAAAATCAGGCTGCTTGTTGATGTATTTATACTGTGAAGTGGAA
Organism: Dicaeum eximium; assembly: GCA_013396995.1. Lineage (NCBI taxonomy): Eukaryota > Metazoa > Chordata > Aves > Passeriformes > Dicaeidae > Dicaeum > Dicaeum eximium. Next base: position 1,697,159 of record VWZP01004262.1, on the reverse strand, counting down.
TTTAGCTCAGTGGTGTTCAGCCTTCGGAATCTTGGCCAGACACAAAAGAAAGTTTTGCTTAGTTGCAGTTGGGATTTCAGTGGATGTTGGGTGATTTCAGTTTCTGCCCAGAAATGAATATAATTTTAGTAACTGGTGACTAGAAGAAGATGTTTAATTGCAGTTACTGAAGGCCCGCTCTGACCTTTATGACACTTTGTCTACAGTTTGTGAGTACTCCAATTAACAATTTGTAATTTTGAAGAAACAGATCCTACATTTTATATTGTAAAGATGCCTTTTTTTCCCCCAATATGGGATACCAAAATGGCAAAAACCTTTTGTATGGGGCTGTGTTACTTGAGTAAATCACATTTGACCCCTTCTCTCACAATTAAAGGTAAAAGATTTCAGTCATGATCCTAAGAGGTAATATTTGCAATGTTTTAAAATTATCTTCTATTTATTCTAGAATAATGGATTCATCTCCTTTTTTCTAATATAAATAGAGAGCATATTAGTGTTCAGTATAATTAAGTATTAGTGGAGCTACTTGTTTGGCAGATTATACCTGTGCTCCCCATTTTCCTTTTAGTGAGTGGCGGTCTTGCTAAGGAAACAGAGTAAGACAATGTAGCAGTGAGAGAATTGTAATTTTTCAGAGGAGATAATGCAAGTTCTTTTAATGTTTACTGTGAAAAAATGACAAAATGGCACATCAAACGGTGAATGAGCCAATTTCTGAGCCCTGGGCAAATGCAGATGCTGTTCTAAAGCTTTCTTAGTGATGGACTTTCAGTGTCTCTTCTCTTCATGACCTGTTATTACTGCTCACATCTTCAATTATTCTTAGTGGTGACCTTTTCTCAGTGCTCCCCAGAAGAAAAGCCCTGCATCATTGCAATCATGGCATTAGTAATCAGATAAGCTAATAGTATTCTCACCACAAAGCAGTTCATCTCTGTAGTGGTGAACATGCTCGCACTACTTACATGCAAAGGAAAAGATCTATTCTTTTCCTTTAAATGCAGAAAGGACAAAGTACAGATTTACATAGTGAGAAATAATAATAATAATAATATACACCACAGTATTTCTGTAATATGTTGCCTATTTCACACACCAATCCATACATGTTGAAGGGCAATTGATATAGAGAAGGTAACTGAAGTACTGCTATGTAATGTCATTGAGGCTTCAGGGGCAAATCCTGGCTAAAACTTTAGTACTGAATTTTTTTCTAAATGAATGAAATCTCTATTCTTTGATGAATTATTCTGGCTAGAGTCATATTTCAATATATAAATCAGCGTGTATGAAAAATGATTGAAAGAAGGGATAAATCTGAGATGAGGAAGTGTTAGCACCATATGGTAACACTTAGGGGAAATCTTTCCTTACTTTACTTTGGAAACTTTTCATGTAAATGATTGCACAGTTCTGCTGTTAACCACTGCAGGGATTTCTTTTGTCATCTTTATGACTGTTAATTTGGATTAGAGTAAAGCCTGGATACTTCACCAGGGATGAGTGTTCCTTTGTATGAAGCTTTGTACATGCACATAATTAAAAAAGAAAGGAAAAAAAGCCCTTCTCTCAAGAGTTTGCAGTATTACAAAAACATCAGGCACATAGTACACTCAAAAAACATAAAAGGTGGAGCGAAGAAAGAAGATCAAAGCTCAGTACATTTTATGCTGACAAATGTTTTTCTCACTTTCCCTCTTGGGAGAAAGACCCCCTTTAGTATTGTATGCCACTTCAATATTATTCTTGACCACATTGATTTACTGTTCTTTCATCATTTAACTATTTTCCAAGCCGTTGTTGATAAACCACCACAGGTTCCAAGGGCTTGATAAAATACCTTTTTCAGTGTAGAACATTCTGGATATCCTGAGAACCTAAGGAGATACCAGAATGTAACTGGACCTACACCTGCTCTGAAGAGCTCTGAACTGAGGTTGCAAGGCAGAGCAAATTCTGCCCTTCTTTTCCTTCCTGTCTCTTTGCTCCCTTCCAGTCACAGACCAGAAGGGAGGTGCATGGGGAATGGCTGAATGTGCTAGAAGAGAAGCGGAGGGCACCTGTGGGCATGAGTGGGCTGGAGTGCCAGAAATTGCCAACAATCCACACTGGAGAGCTGCTCACCTGCAGGAGGGAAAGGAGGGGGGCAGTGCCTGGGAGGGCCAGGAAGGGGCAGCTGCGTGCTGGTGGTGGGACAATGTTTTCTTGGAGGGTAGGAGTTACAAAAAAACCCACCAACACTTCTCAGGAAGGCATTTGAGGATTTTGGAACAGAAAAATGAGCAAGGGAGAAAGCGGGTAAGAATGAAAATTTAAAAGGTAGGGCCAGGGAATATCCAGGTTTTTTATCAAAGTGAATGCCAAAATGAAACTAAAGTAAGGAATGCTGTTGTTCAGTTGATTTTTCACAGGCAATTGATAAGTTTTGAGTAATGAGTATATACTTAGATTGCATGTGCACATACCTATGTAAACCCAGGGTTTGGGAAACTGGGATGGAATTTGCTTGAAGCCAATGATCAGCTTAAAGTACATTTTCCCCAGACATTCTTGTACTTTTGGGTAATTCTAGACTTGTTAAGCACACTTGTGTGGCAAGCAGATGAGGATGTGTTGAATAGATCACAGCTTTAGCAGGCTGGGCAAATTTATCTCTCACCTCTATTAGTGAGCAGAATATTTCTCTCTGAAACAGATGACTTCTCCCATCAGTTTTCTGCAAGAAACCTTGTATGATTTTTCCTACCAGTGTGTTCAGATTATCATTCATTATTGTTGGGCATCATCTTGCTTTTTTGATTTAAAGCTATCCCAGTTGTATGAGTTGAGCGCTTGTAAAATGTAGTTATTGGACCATATTTCTTAATCCTACTATAGGAAAATAAACATGACTTACTATTTAGAGTCTTCCACAGCTGGGGCTAAAGACCCAAGGAGGCATTGACCTGCCCAGGTGTTTCCTTGTTTCTTACCCCGTCCAGCTGTGATGAGCTCACCCTGCAAGGTCTCCTGACCTTATCTTGAAGCCAAATGTGAAATGAAGAGGTAAATGTGGGTGCACTTTCATTCTCCACTATTAAAATGTTAAAGATAATTGGCATATTTTGATTAAGGGACTATATACTGGCTAAAATGTTGTGATGGGCAGGGGTTGTTAAGGTCTGCAAATGTGAGGAGATGTTAAGGGCTTCCATGAAAGTTGTAGTAACAGAGTGAAAGGAAAAGGTAGGGAACCCTCAATAACACAAAAGATTTAAAAGGTTTCTATTTTCCCAGTTTCAGAAGAAATGTAGCTGTTCTTGCATGTTGTTTGGTTTTTTGTTTTGATGATTATGACAATTTTTGATTAACAGGGTCTATGACCTACTTTTAAATTTTAATTTAGAAAAATGCTTACAGGATTTATGACATTCTTGGGAGAGGTGTTTAGTTTAGGATCATCGTGAGTTGGTTAACAGGGGGAAAGGACAGAGAAATAAACATAATATAATCTAGTTGAATCATCAGTCAATGTCAAAATTCTAAAAACTATTTTCCTGATAAGTGAATTTTTACATTTTTTTCCTAGATGAAGTTCAAGTGACTTCATCTGCTGCCTTGACTGTCCTAACCTTCAGAGGCTCCTCGTAGAAGTTAAAACAAACAATATGTTCCAGTGCAGTTTAAACTTTGCTGTTTTTTTCTTTAGGAAAGCAGAACTGCTGTATCATGAAGAGAAGGAAATAGTTTTATTAGTGTCTCATGAGAAGAATATATTGAAAAAAAGAAATATAAACTTTTAGGTCTTGTACTTGCAGCAGTATTTTGTGATTGTTTTGCTGCCTACTGGAGATACAGAGGGGGAGAAAAGGGAGGTAGAAGAATTTGCAAGGCCCTATGGAATCAACTTTGTGGCTATTTAATAATGCACCATGTAAATGTACTGTACTATACATTATATACAATATATTAAGCTGATTTGTCCCTCCTGAGATGTGGAGACGGTGTAAGTGTTACTAAAGAGTTGAATTTCAATGCAGATTAGGTAAGAAAACTCTTTAAATTCTATGTTTAGCAAGGCAAGGTATTGCTGGATAATTATATGGAGGCTTTGTTATTTCAGGGCTTTAGGTTTGGTGCTTGAAAGTGTTGTATCAATGGTTTATGTGTACTGGGAGATTATTTGTGGTAGGGAGATTTTTTGATAGAAAATGCAATGTAACTTTGTTCCCATAAGTCATGAACTCAAATATATTTTGGAGATGATACCACTTCACTCTCCAGAGTTGACTTATTACCACCATTACTAATAGTGGGTAGATGATATTTAAAATGAAATATGATGCTTCTTAATGTTCTAGCAAATAGCAGGAGATAAATTAGTAGCTAAATTAGCATGTTGCCTGGTTGGGTGAAATATGCATAACAATCAACTTTAGCAATAAATAACTTGAAATAAAATATTTTTCAAGGCATTTTGGAGGTTCCTTGTCTGTTTTAGAGTAATCCTACATGGATATAGTCTACTATGCATTGACTTTATTAACTTGCTTAACAAGACACGGGTTTGGAAGGCTAATTGCATCAGATTTCTTGCTGCAGTGAGCATCAAATAAGCAACAGTTATTAAAAGAGAAACTAAAACATGATAATGTCAGTTGTCTTTTGTGCCTTTCATGGCAAATATATTAGTCAATAAAGCAAAACCAGAGTTCTGGGTAGAAGTAGCTTGACTGTTGATTTCTTTGTACCGAAGCAGGTTCATTTTGTATCTGTATTTTTCTGCTTCTGAGAATATCAGTATATTATTGTAGGATGCCCTACCTCTGGCAGGTGGTTGTAATCCCAGCTCCCAGGTGCTTCAAAATGAGTAGAGTCTAGGTGAACCTGTCACTGTTTTAATGTGCCACTGCACTGGAAATATTTCTGGCTGAAACTTCTCATCGGACACCTTTTGGATCCCCAGCACTGCAGGATGGGAAATAACTACCAAACTGCCTGTTTCCCTCCATCACAGAACAAATTCAGCAGCATTTTGCTGGACACAGATATTTCAGGTTTATGGTTTTAATTCTTTTTTTCATCTCTCAGGAGAAAAAGAATACTGGTTTTTCATTTTCATAGCCATAAAACCTTTTTTTTTTTTTTAGAGGAGTTAACTTCAGATTTCTGGAAACAGGAACACTGACATATACCTTTCCTTGTCTAGTTTATATTGGTGCTTGAAATGCTTGAAGTATTTTTTTTTTTTTGTCCTGCAAGAATGCCTTTCTAAAGTGATCATTATTATTCTTTTAATAATAGTGCTGTGAACTCTGTGTTTTGGTCACTGCCTGTCATGGTTCTGGTCTGATGCTCTTTATGAGTCAAGGGACAGTTGAGGCATCCCCTGCTTGGCTGGGTCAGTAGCAGGGCTGCAGTCAGGTATCTGCAGTGAACTTCCACACACTGTTTGAGGTCAGATGGTTCTTACAGCAGACTTGTCTGGAGCAAATTCATCCCCATCTCGAGAATGTTTCAAACCACAGTTGGTGTACTGTGTAGGCACGTGCCATTCTGCCACTCTGTGTGAAGAAGCTTTCCTGGTCTGAAACCTCCCTTTCAAAAGATACCAAATGTATATCCACAGTTTACTGGGGCATGGCTGAAAGGGTGAGAGAACTCTTATTAGTGTGCATCTTGTAAATCTGTGTAAGGTTATGTGTGTGTAGTCTTTGCAGGTAGGTGTGGGATGGATGTGAAGGACTCTGTTGGACATGGTTTGAGTTCACATAGCTGGGCTTGGCTAGCTCAGATCTTGCATGTGCTGTTAAATCCTGCTGAGAGACACAGCATATTAGTTCAGGCTTAATGATGTGCTAATACAGTTGTCTGCTGAAAGACTTTTCAGAAATTGCTAAGTCATTCTATCTCACCAAAACTCTTCATTTAGCAGGATTGGAGCCAGGTAATTCATGGTCAGAGGATTATGAGCCTTTCAGTCCTTTTTCTAAGGACATTTTATGTAATCCACTGGACACCCTGGAGATTAGAGGTGCTGTATTCTGTGCTTTCATGGAGATAGGCATAGCTGAAGAGGGGATTTGCTCATTTGTTTAGATCTGGTGGAGTTCCTGGCTGGTTTATTGATGCAAATTGTGGGATTGGGCAAATTGTGTTTAATATCCTAACTCTGTGTGTCCATTTATAAACGAGATATTTCCCAGGAAAACTAAACGGCTTAATTGTGAAAATGTGTTCTTAAGGGAAGTGTTTGTGTCCAACATACATATTGATTCCTCAGACTTGTTCGAGTCCTAGCTCTTTAGCCTTGTCAGAAAATGAAGAAACTACTGGTTGTGTTAACAAAGTGAGTGCCCTTCACAGTAGCAGGATATTTCAGTGCCTTTGAACCTGATCCTTGTCCCTGTGCCCCAGTGTGGAGTGACCACAGCAGAGGCACCTCTTGCCCACTTCCCTGCTGCCTTCACAAATACCAGCAGGGACTCATTTTGGTTGAGGATCAAGGCAATAATCACTACTGTCTCAATACCTGGTTGAGTGACACCAAGGGAACACAATACTTGATCCATGAGGATGTCTACAAGTGAAAGAGCTGGGATTGCCAACCTGGATGAAGTTTTTAGGGTGAAAAGTGGAGCTTGTGCAGTAGGGGCTTATCAAGCAACAACTTTGGGATCAAATTTCCTATTTTAAGTTGAAAAAATCCAAGTATATTTTTCATGGACCTGTACTGATTTGTCAGCTGTCTGTGAGGTATTGGGGTGTTGGTAGGAATGGCTCAATTTGGAAGCCTTTGTCCAAGGAGTTAGCAGTCATGGAGTCTTAGGCATGGTAATTGGTTGCAGTTACTAAATCCAAGCTCAATCTGAGCAATTTATAGGCTGATTTATAGGCTTGTCTCATTGCAGTAGCAATACTGTCAGGATGCTCTTGGATTCTCAGAGTATATTCTTGTAGTGTATTGCAGCATTACTGAGCTGTGGTATAATAATGTGCTCAGAATTAACAGAACATAAAGTCCCTCAAATTACTTAATGAGGCAGACATGCATGGAAAAACTGAACCTCCAGTAGACGAATGAGGAGAGGAAAAACATCAAAGGTTATTCTGGGCATAGCCAGTTAGTAAGCTGTGCTGTCTAATCTGACCTGTTCTGGACTTTCTCTACTGCCCAGTTTGAACTCCCAAGGCCAACCAAATATCTGACTCTTGCAGAGCATCTAACAGGTGTTCAGTATGCACTCATTATCCACTGTTTGAAACCTGTATTAATTTTTACCTTTCTTTTGTGTTTTTAGGCTGCCTGTTTGAGGATGACCTTTGCGAATCTTTTGAAGTCTGTGTAAATGGTAAGTCTTTGATGTTTTGTTTGCTGGTGTGTCCTCCACTCAGTAATTGCTATATGTTTGATTCAATAAACTAAATACATATGTGAGTGAGAAGGAGGGGAAAAGGAAAAGTACCAGGTGTGGCTATTCTGGTCAGCTGTTAGGAAAAAATTAATATATTTAAAAAGAAATAAACAAATAGTCTCTCAACCCTGAGCAAAACCATTTACTTTTATGTGAAATAGATTTTAATTTAATTAAACACACTGAAATATGCTAACATTTAATTTGTCGTAATATGGGTGAAAATAACTGCTTTGTTACCTTCAGTTTGTTCCTCTTTTTAGAGGATGATGTTGAGTAATTATCAGTCTCATCTTCTTCAAAAGATTATTTTTTATAATAAGAAAGAGGGTCTCAAAGGAGCACTGCAGTTGTTGATTATACTGCTTCCTTTTTCTGTGTTTTTACCTCAATTATACAGAAATGGCTTTCTCCTGCTGTCCTGCATAATTTATTTTTAGGAAGTCAGAAAAGCCAACACAACATGTGAATGAGGCTAATGGAATAGTAGAAAAGATGTTTTCTAATAATAGTTGAAGACTGTAAATGTGCTGTATGAAATAAAACATCCTCTGTCTTTCATTAGGAATTAAATTGAAAGAGATCTTTGAAGCAATAACTTATATGTGTATACATGATGAAAGGAGGAAGGGACTGGTTTTAATTGTGTCTTTTGACGTGGAAATACATGGCAATATGTAGATCTGTAATAAGGGGGGTTAATTTTTTAAATTAAGTGTTGTATATGAAATTTTTATTTGTGACTTCATATTGTAAAGGAGAAGTTTTGTTTTCCATCAAACAGAAAAATACAGGTCTTTTAATAAATTAAGATATTAATAAGGTTTACCTAATGAACATTTAAGATGAAATTAGATTAAATTTCCAGTACTGTTTAACATCAGACAAATGCAGATTTGTAAGAATTTTGTTGACAGTTCCCATGATTGACAGCAGGAAGGGCGGCTACAGATTTGTACAGGGTGAATTTTGCTGACTGTCAATATTTTACAGTGCCTAGGCTGGAGTCTTCCTCAGTGCAAGCAGATTTAATCAGGTTTAATCATAAGCAACTGCTATATGTGGCAGACAATTCATGGTGGGGAATTTAGGAATTTATGCAACAGATGATAGTAATTTCTGTACTTTAACAGATGTCTCTATTGAAAACTTTGCTATTCCTATAAATGTAGCTTCCTAACTTCTTGCTCTACCTGTTTTCTTAAATGAAGAGGTAATTTGTAAAATCTCCATGTGAGACTCATTATCATGCAAAATTAAGTTATGGAATTTATATCTTTGATCTTGAATGGACCTTTTCTGTGGATCTACTCACATTTTGGCAAACTAACTTAAAGAAATGTCAGTAATGAATAAGACTTGATCAGTAATATTTCCTAATATCTGATTTAGTTTTAAAAAACACTTGCAGGGATTGTCAATGTGTTTAAGGTAACTAAAATATTTAATTCTTTTCTGTCCCACTGGGCAAATGTTGTCTGGAGTGTATTTTAAATGCTGTCCTTGATGCAAGTGAAGATAAACCATTTTTGAGAAAATAAACCGGATCTTTGGAAGATCGTACATTAAAATACTAAAAAAGTAACAGAATTTACTTTTTTATATGCAGCAGAAAGGAAATGAGCCTCCTGCTTCTGAGCAATCCTTCACATTTTGCCTGCCCAAACTACTGCTGATTCACCTGTATCTCAGAGTTTTTTTCAGGAATTCTGATCTATTAAAATGTGAGCACTTTGCTGGGTTGAGAGCTCAGAAACTGAAGTTTGTGGAGGTCACTGTGCTCAGAAGCAGAGCTTACTTTTTGTATTTCAAGGTCATGAAAAGGTTTGCCTCCTTTCTTGTCACACAAGTGGATATTTCTGAAGTACAGTGTGAAAGTGGGTAAGAAACAGCAGCTGCTTTTTCATAGCATCTTTGATGCATCTGTGATCTGCAGATGTGCTTATGACTCCTGCAGGAAGGCTGATAATTTTCATCTTTTTTTCTGCCTCCAGCAGAGGCAACTGAACTGACCACGTTTTCTGAAATAAAACTAGGTTTGCCTGCTGAAGACACAAGTCTCTATTTGCTGTCTCACATCTGTCACCAACTGTAGACGTCAAGTGCATTTCATGCATCTGACTTGTAAAAGCATAACCAATAACTGAGCTATTCCATAGCTTAAAAAAAAACTTTTCTTCTTCAGTTCTCATTTCTTCTGAAGAGAGATTTTTACTGAATGATTTTGATAAATTTTCCATTCATGAAGAAAAATATTTAGTGTTAAAAGAATGGGGTTTGTATTGTTAAAAAGCAGTGTGATAGAGTTGTAAGATCTGAGATCAGCAGCGTAACTGTTTATATCAGAGATAAGCACTGCTTACATCTGTTTAGGCCACATGCCATTTTTGCAGGGCAAAGGACCTGCTGTAATAATGATTGTTGACTTTTCTGCCACTTTCCCTCATCGTATAAAGGTCTCTTTTGGCTTCAGTGATGGCTTCTTGCTTATGCTTGTTTAATAGCTCCAGCAGCATTCATGCAATATTAATTTATTTCCACAGACCTTTCATCAGTTTTCTGAGCTGCACTGACTCATCAAGTGGTTAAAAAGGAACATATTGTTTCATGTTAATTTTAATGGCATAAGGATAAGCCAGGCAAAAAGACCGAGTTAATTTTCCTGGACTCTTCCTTTGCAAAGCCAGAACTTTGAGAGGTAAAGTGACTTAGATGTCATTTATCTATCTTCTGGTACATCATTGCTTCTTTCTTAGAGGTGGAGGAACTGACATTTTCACCCATGTGAAATGCTTGAAGCTTGAAAACCTGCAGCTAAAAAGACTTGATGGGAAAGGTGAATATGCCTGTGAACTGCAGACTGATAGAAAGTAACCTGGCAAACTATAAGCTTGGAAATGCTTGTCCCCCCCAATAAATACTGAGAAGCTGTTACAGATACAACAGGAAGCAAATAAAATTTTAATTACAGAAGATATATAGAAGGAAGATAATAATCTGAGGAATAGTATTTGCAGGGATGGTATGTGTAGTGACACAGCTGTGGGTAAAGAGGGATATGGCTTTCACACGTTCACATACACTTTGCTCTCTGGGTTAGAAGTTAAAGCAAAAGAGTTTGCCTGTGAGTGTATTTTTTCCTTAACAGTTCTGCCTAGAATGTGTTTGTGTGAAAAGGAAAGAAAAAAACATCAAGAAGGAATTTTTAGAGGATCTCTGAAACAGAAATCCTTTGCTTACCCTTGAACAGTCCTTGTATTTATATACTAAATTTGGTACAGCTGGATAAGCAGGAATATGTCATGTTTTGTTTTGCATTTTAAGTGATAGATAAAGCAGTGCATGTAAAACATCAGCTCGTTTATCTTCCTTGTTGGAAGGTTTAAACAAACTGGCTCCTGTAACGGCAAAACAAAGACAAGTTCTTATTCTTTCTCATGAAATCATGATATTAATTCTAGCAGTGCTACTGGGAAAGACACCATGTGGTACAGATAAGTGTTGATTTCAAAATAACCATCCCTTATTGGCCTGTGTCCTCTCTTTATTAAACTGTTTGAGCTGCTCATTTAGAAGGGTGGCATTCTTTCCTTTAGCTTTTATCTCCCAATATTTTGGTTCAGAAAGCAGCTTTGTGCTGTGTTTTATGTGGGCATGGATACCATGATATCTTTGCTCCTATCAACAGATCCTTTATAAGTCAGGGCAGTTTTATTTACGAAAGGGGCTGTGGCTGCAAGCCTCCTTCCAGCATGAAATCATAACAGGGTTCATGCAGACAAGATCAGATAATAGAAAACAACTCTGTGAGGCCAAGCAAGGAAAGTTAATTAAATGCAGTTGTTGGCACAGAGTGCATCATTAAGTCAAGCCTGGCTGACAAACACCAAGCTTCTCCTGGAAGACACGGTCTGATGTCTGCAGCAGTGTTTGGAGAGGCTGTGCTTCTGAAAGGCTGGGCAAACAGCGCTGCGCAGCTGAACCAATATTGCTTTATGTATGCAAGCTGCACTTGTTAGGAGGGACTTAGGTTAGCACGGTGTGTCAGAGGCACTCAGGCATTGCAGTACAAAATCATGAACCTTTCCAAGTCCGGATCTCTGCAGGTAGTTCAGAATATTAATGTGTTTTCTTCCTCAGCTACGGAGCTCCTTGAATATTTGGAATTTAAGTGATTGCATGTGCTGGTGATGAGCCATAAACGGTAAACATGTGCTGCAGATGATAAGGGAGAGAAGTCAGGATCCCTGAAATGGTTTCTTGAGCTTAATGTGTTGTGCCTTGAGGTTTTCCAGACCATTGCCTGGTAGGGTGGGATTGCAGAGGGAGATGCACCTCGGCATTGTTTAGCTAACAGATGTCTGCAGCAACATCTGCGGTCGCAAGGCACTGCTCTCCAAAAGCTATTGAATTTTTGTCAAATGACACTATAAATCTGGGCCTGAGCTTTCTGAGCCCTTTCAGTGAGCATCAGTGCTTGTTATAACTAAATTCAGACTTCTGAGGAGTAACACTAAGTGGTACCTCTGCATGCACTCGCTGTATTGTTTGTAGAGAATTTATGTGCTTTTCAAGGATGTGGGGATTCTTCACAAGTAACTGAAGTTCAAATACCACCTGATGTCATTTCTTACCTGAATTCTGAAGTAGATGAGAGTGCATGGATGTTTGCACAGGCATGTTTTGTTGTAAAAACCTGGCCAATTATTTAAATATTAGGATTTACTTCCAGTGGTTCTTCTTACCAGTTGAAAAATATAATGGAACTTTTTTTGTCTGACACTTAATTTTTCAAAATATGCTTTGAATAAGTAATGTCAGAAGAAGTCACAATCTTGTGTGGTACTCAAGAAGGAGTAAAGCTTAAAATCTGCCATTGTATAATGGTATTCTGAAAATCCACATATTTAGGAGTATTTACACACTTCATTCAACTGAAATCAAGGGTGAGTTAACACCTAAATATTCCTGACAATCTGTGGATATGAGGATGGTGTCTCAGTTATTGGGAATATTTTATAATTTTTAAGGAAATGCATACACCTTTTGAAACAAACACCTGTGGAAATAAACACCAGGATTGAAATTGGCTCTGTTTTTGTTCCCCACACTTGTTCTTCATTAGGTTGTGTGACAGTTGTGTAATAGGAGCAACTACATGAAATGGAGTTGGTTTGGGAGGAAGAATCCCAGTTTCCCATTAGCCTGTGTTCTCCTGTGTGTTAGCTCTTGCTTCCCCTGAGGTATTGGAGGTGAAAAATCAGCATTTTAAGTCTTAAGGTTAAAATGTCAGTGCAGTGATGACTTCATCTCTTGTACTTTAAAACAGTGTGGTGGGCTTTTTTTACTCATTGAAAAAAGCCCCATTTATCTTCAAAAGTGTGTATTTGTGCCTTGTGTTTGTCTCCATGTGGTGTTAAAACAGCTGCCTGTGTGATGGTGGGATAGAAATGCCCAGAACACTGGCTTTAGAACTGGGGTAGTGATCAAAGGTGAAGTTACTCTCCTCTTAGGAAAAGATGCTTAGCATGACAATGCAGCTGTGGTTATCCACTGCCCCAGCTGTCTGTAAAACCTTTTTTGTGGGGGGTTCTTTTTGTGGAGAATCTCAAGGTGCAGCGCCTGCAGGCCAGGAAAGCATCACTGAGGCTTGACTGGCAGTGTGCAGCTCAGCACCAGGTATGAGAGAGAGGCATCCAGAAATCTCCCACCAGCCATAGGTAATCCTTTATCCCTTTATATTCCTGTGTCCTGTGCTAGTAAATAAGTTTTGGAGCTGCTGAGTGCTGCACAGTGATATTTCTTGTGGGCAGACCTGATTTTGCTCGGAGCTCAGGCAAAAACTCTGCTGTGTTGTCACAAGGAAGCTTTAGTTCTGTCTTAGTGTTATAACTTGTGGTAATGCATTTTCTTGGCTTTCACAGAACCAGGGCAAGCATTGTAAGAAAATGGTTTAACCAGTGTAATTTTTGGGGCATTTTGGTCTTAAATTCAAAAATTTTGATTACAAGATTCCACCTCCCCCCTGCCCTGCAGGTTGGGGGGATGTGGGATGTGAGTGGTGGAAGGCTTGACATCACTGGAGAATAAGGAATAGTTATCTGGTATCTCTCTATTCAAAATTATGCAGTTGTGGTGATAAGATGGATGAATCTCTAAAATCTAATGGAATGATCTGATATTAAGTAGGGTTAAAATTCTGAATTTCTTGGAGTTGCATTTACTTTTTTTTGATTCAGTATTTCTCCCTGAAATATTTGAGGTGGTATGAAATCTTCAGACTTACGAGATGTGTTAACTAAAAAAAAAATCCAACCAAATCTTATTTTTCTGCTGTTTTATTGGACATGTACTAGGCATTATGTATACATATAATTTAGGGTAACTCTGAACATCTATGTTGAACTAGCATGCTAAATGTTCCAGGAAAATATATTTGTGTATTAGAGATGTTGTTTTTATTGTGTATCTTATCAGTGTGTGGTGGACACTTTGTTAACTCCTTTTGGGTAAGCTACATAGCAGCACATTCATTGGGCATGTTCAGAGATGTGCCCTATTACACTGTCGCATTTAAGTTGAAAAATATTATTTTACACTAAAAAAAAAATATTTTAACATTTGAGAGGCCATGGAAAAGTACAGCCTGTTTGATAAAGGCATTAGGGAGCCTGATGAATGATGAAACACGAGAGCCTGAAAAGGACAGTGTGGTCTGGAGAGAAGAAGAGAACACCAAGGGATAATGTTCTGGCAATGAGGTGGAAAGCACATGAATCCTGGTTTGGAGTGACACTGCAGCAGCGTGCCTCTGCTCTAAATCCATCATGGTTTGTCCTCTTCTGGTGTCAAGGGACATTCACAAGTGTGGTTCACTTAATGATGATTAAGATGTTTGGGTTATAGCTTTTGAAAAAACAGAATAACAGGCTGTTTTTTCTTAACTTTTCACCTTTACTAAGGGAAAAAAAAGAAACCAAAACACCACCAACAAAGAAAAAGCATAAAATTTGTTCTGAACAAAAGGTAGTAATAAAAATTGTCAAAACAGAAGAGATATGAAACGAGTTGGCAGTGATGGCTACACAACCATATTGTGATTATTGGGCAGCCCCAGATTTGAGTGAGATAGGATCTTTTCTCCTGGTGTTAAAGGATACCTTCTACTTAGAATTTCAATTGATTAAAAATATGTAATTCCAAAAATGAAGTGCTGAGCAGCTACTTGCTTATTTTGGGCTTCATCTATTCTTTGTCAGAAGGGAAACTGGTGTTTGCCTTTGTCCCCCTAAATGTCAGTGACTATTGTCTCAGTGTAGCAGTGGTTAGTTGAGTCAATCAGATTAATTACTGAGGTACTTTGGTAATTAACTGAGGCATTGATGGGAATGTCTAAAAGAAGACAGACTACAAAACTTTGAACCCATCCTCTGCTTGGGAAAATTGTGCTTCTTAAAATATTAATGCTGCTTGTGTCTTTCTTTTTGAAAACTTCAGTAATCCTGTCTTACGGTACATGAGGTCATTAATGAAATATATTTTCAAAACGTACCAATTTTGCAAGGACATTAATGAATGACTCGACTGTTCACTCTGCATTTTCTTGAGTGTGTAGGAGGCAAAGCTGTAGATTTCTTAAGTAAATTCTGAAAAACATTCTTTTGGATTATTCTTCACAGTTAAGTTTTACTGTGCAGAAAATGGCATATGTTTTTTCCCCGTTTTTCTGTCTTTTTCTCTGCAAATGTTCTTTTAAAATCCTTCCCCCTGTTTGCTGCACAAACTCTGCATCACCTGACTACTGTTGCATTACAATAATAATTTAGTGAACATAATTTTGTTTCTGACTCCATAGCATTTGACAAGCTCTAATAGCCTTTTGATTCTGAATCTGCCTTTAGAAAGTAAACATAACAGGAGAAATTATTTATGCTTTTCAGGGAGAGGATGCTGTGGTCCTGGCTAAGCAGCTTCTCAGACTATAGGAGAAACAAATAGAAAACCTTACTACATGGTTCACATGAAAGTGTATCTACTGCAGCAGAGCAAAAGTGATGAGTCTGCATGAAATAGGGATTTGTTCTGTCTCAAGACAGCTTGTGTGTGAAAAATAGATGCAGTAATTATTGACATCCATTTTGTCAAGTAAGAAGCCAAGGAGGAAGGTATTACTTTATAAACTTGCATCTCCTTTAGACTATTATATACACATGAAAACCATAAATGTAAAATATGCAAAAATATTTTCTAATTGACCATGATGGTTTTGCATAGATGTACTAAAGAGGTTCAACATTTGCTTAAAAAAAACCCAAAAAACCAAAAAAACCCTTAATAAAGAATGTAAAAGTTTTTTTTCCCCAGGTTGTGTACCTACTATCAGAGTCCTTGATTTGGGTTGATTCTTCCAAAGTGAATGAGAAAATAATTCCTGTCTTTATTCTAGTGCTTAGAACAAATGCTTTGTAATAAAGAACTGTGAGAGGCTTTTATTGTTATATGTCCTCATTTAATAAACAAGAACAATCTGAAAGTGAAGCTATTATGGTGCTGTTGATTAACAGGTAAAGACCTGTTAATGAAAAGTCATCCTGCATTATAAGACATTCCAAGCCTTTAATTTAAACAGAGTTTTCCTTCATTCCCTCCAACCCCATGGCAACAGCAACAAAAGTTGCTCTAGAGGTAGACAGAACAATAAATATATTTTATGGTCCTAAACTATTTATTGTAATTTGGTCTTTACTGAAATAGCTTTGGCTGCTGCTCTGCACAAATTGAGAATATTTGGTAGCTTTTGCTGCTGTGTCAGTGTGTTCCTCTAGTGCCCTGTGGTAGGATCAGTGTGATTTAAGGCTGGTAACTGCAGTGGATGTTGAGGCCAAGTAAAGGAATACAACATTTAATGTTTGGACTTGTAACTCTTCAAGGTACAATGGAAAATTTTTAATGTAATGCATTAAACATTTGTGTTTGTAATGAATTTGCAATATTATGATAAGGTTTAAAATGTGTACCTAATTTAGTCTATTTAATGTTCACACTTAAGATTATATTTAGACTTTCAACTGCATTATCTCACCGAGTCTTCCAGGGATAAGGTCGTATCATCGTTTTTTTTCCTGGAAGTAACAGGACAGGTGTGATTGTGGACAGCTGCACACTGTGTGGTTTTTTTCAATGGCAAAAATGTTTATTTTTTGTTCTCTCAGTTGTTGAGCTGCAATTGATGCTTTCTCTATCATAAACTCTATAGTAGATGAGGAGGTGTATTACCCCACCAGAAACTATAATGTACTGGTGGGGGAAAATAAATTGAGGGGAGTTGAAAACTACTGAGACCTTCCTTCAGATTTTTTTGTCCTGTAGTCTTCTCTCTTTAGTCCACATTATGCTGCTGGATCTCTATTTCTGTGAGGTAAGATAGGAGAGGTATTGGGGGATAATTTGATGAGCGGATTTTTGGATGGCAAGACTGCTAATAGTTTCATAGTTTATTGAACACTTAAAGCAAGCAATCTGCAATACCCAGTCACAGTGGAAGCAGTTTAAATGGCTTCTGTTTCCAAAATTAAATCAATTTGTTTTCTCTGGAGGAAGAGTGGATTTCAAAGTGGTAGTGTTTTGTTTTTAAATTTTAATTAATTTTCTAGCTTGAAGTAGTAAACTTGACTGCTTCTTTTAGGTCACAGCTTACTGTGACTTAAAAAACCCCCAAAACTTTCCAAAATATAAATTTCCTGTTAATTGTCTGATTTAATCTCTCTTTCTAGGATGTTGTTTCACTTCCAAGTTACAGTTGTGCAGATTTACTAGATTTCTACAGTAATTAAGGCTTCCTACTCTGCTGACAGCTTGCCTTCATATTAGTGGAGTTTTGATGCTGGCTTATGCTAAGTAATTTAATGGAACAAACTGTTCTTTCACTGACAGTACCTGTTAGAAAAGTTTCCTCTCAATCTTTACCTGTAATTCTGATTTTTTTTTGTGAATGACTGCTTTTGAAATATTTGACTTTTAAACTTTCACTTAATTTTTCTTTATGTAAAAATTTCTGTGAATACTAGTTAGACGAAAATGGGTCAATATACAGTTAAGAAATACCAGTCCTATTCCATGTCTCAAGGTCTTTTTTATTAATTTCAATTTTTTTTAATGGTAAATCTAACTTTAGATGTCAAACTTCCACACAGTGTTTTTGTTACAAATGTTTGATATTTTCTAATACTAAGATTTCTTTTCTCCATTGTCTTTCTGCTCCTGCAGTTAGAGCTCCCCCACCCAAACACTTGAGACAGAAATTATTATAACTGAAGAAATGGAGAGCTCTAAAAGAAGTTTGGGCAGAAAAGGATCCCTCTTTCAGCACTGTTTTTCTCAGTGGCAAAGGCTTGATGGATGTGCTTAATATTGCAGTACAAATTATAAATCCATGTTCACTAAAAAGGTAATCAGGCAGTTACTGCCCATTTCGTGTCTCTGGATCCACTGCATTCCCAATTGCAAGTCAGGCCTTCTCCCTGGGCTTTATTTCAAATATCTCAACGGATTTATACTAGCCCCAAAATTTTGGTTGTTCTCCTCCCAGGAATAAGATCATTGGTTGAAATTATTTTCTTATTTTGTGAAATATTACCCTTCACATATGATGCCAAAAAAGATTTACTTGCCTCAATGTATTTTGTTGGTGTGGTAATTGAAAATAAGTTATGACTGGCATAGAGGTAAATGGCATATTTTAGAAGGCCAGAAAGTCAGAGCTTCAAAAATGCTGTTTCATCTCAAAAATCTGTGGAAAGAATCAGTCTAACAGAAAGAATTCTTCTTCTGTTCCCAGGCATCTCTTTGCCAACACATTAACTGATTATTGAATTCTGAAGAGACCATACAGTGTTGGCTTGGGCTGGGCTGGAGTTAAATTTCATCCCAGTAGCTGCTTTGGGGCTGTTGTGGGTCTGTGCTGGTAATTCAGGGATGTTCTCAGTGCTGGTGAGCAGGGCTTGTATCAAGGCCTCTTCTGCTCCTCAAACGACCCCACAGAGAGGAGTCTGGGGAGCAAAAGAGTCTGGGAGGGGACCCAGCTGGCAGGGCTGGCCCCAGCTGGCCCCAGGCATGTCCCACAATGACCCCACAATGTCATAACCTGGGAGCTGCTGCTCAGGGACTGGCTGGACATCAGTTGGTTGGTGGTGAGAAAATGTTTCCATTTGCATAATTTATCTTTCTTGGGTTTAATTCCCTTGGTTTTGTTATTTTTCTTTTCATTACAGTTTATTATTATTTTATTTCAATTATTTAGGTGTTCTTATCTCAACCCAGGAGTTTTTGTGCTTTTGCCCTACTGATTCTCCTCCCCCCTGTCTTGATGGGGGACAGCAAAAAGCAGTTCCTTGGTGCTTAAGTTCTGGCTGGGTTAAAACATGACATGGTTTCACAGGGCTGCAGTGGCCTTTGAAGTTAATGTTGTGGTTCTTTCCTGCTTTGCTTAGACAAGATTCCCACAAATGATGCAGATCAGCTGGCTCAAATAATACATTATGATTTCTCCCCATTTATGGGGAGAATGACTTCATTAGTTCATCATAGACCGAAGGAAAGGATAGTTAAAAATTCTAGGGCTAAGGGGTTTTCATCATGCATTTCATTCATGTAAATAGTACAGGAATAAATATTTCCCTTTTTTAAACTTTAATGTCTCCACAGTAGATGGAAACAGGCATTTGTTAATTAGGCTGCAGTAATTGCAAATTTCAGTGCCACTGCAAGCTGCCTTCTTAGGAACCATGACAATGACATTAAGCATTTGCTAAACAAAATCCAGTCCTGTATGTCATGCAGTTCACATACCGTTTGCTATTTACAAGTCCTTGGCACAGGTAGAAGATATTTTATTAAAAACAATGAATAAACAGAATTTTCTACATCTGAAATTGGCTATTTTCAGATTTATAGTTTTTAGATGGAAAAACAAGTGGTGGCATAAATAGTTTTATTCTCACCTTTCCTGCCTATTTTTTATCATCTGAACCTGTCTGTTCAAGCAGAGAAATACTTTCTCATCAAACAAAAATAAAATCTGGCTCCTGGCCACAAAGAAATCATACAAGGAGCCCTTTATAGAGATCTCCTGCAGGACGTTGGAGACCATGGTTTTGTGTCTGTCTGCCTCACAGAGGTGGAAGTGTCAGTTCTTGCTCCTAGAACAGTGACCTAGAATAATCCCTGCTCTCCCCATGGCAGCTGGTCATCTTGCAGGGGTATGGGGAGGAATTATGCAGCAGGGAAAACAGCAGGAGAGTCTTTAATCAGATGGAGCATCCCAAAGTTTATGTAACAGTGTATCAATACACCCACTACAGAGAAAGATTTTAGATTTAAAAAAAAAAAAATCCTGTGTGTAATACCAAATCCCCTGAGGCTGAAAGTTGTACTTAAGTAATCAGCTATGAAATACCTCTTGTTTTCAAAGTTCTGCAAAACTTAGTCTCATCTGAATTCATGTCCCCTAGACTGTTCTTTATGTTGTTTGAACTATGCAGGAATTGCTCTGCAGTCTGTGAGCCCCAAGCTGACTCTTGTGCTGGGAAAAGTTGCATCTAATTTTTTAACAGCTATCAATGACATAGTCCAAAATTACCCCATTAATGGAGGAAAAAAAAGTGCAAACAATGTGAGAAACTCAGGTATCTGTATGGCTGGATGGTTATGATATGTGGGGTTTTCTTGGTGGAAAATACAAATTAATGCAGGTAATTTGTTTTAAAAAGCATTATCCTTTTCTAGACAAGGAGATTTTTTAAGCAGTCTTACATACTTGCAGAGGACAAGAGCCATATGTCACTGCAGTTTGTCCTTTGGCTTCAGTAAAATGAGAATATCAAAGATTTTATTACTTTGGGTGTTAATACAGGTCGTAATCAGGATGAAAACGAATTATCTACAGTATCAGTGTGTGAGATACTGCAACTCAAGTGGCAGCAATTTTATGGGGGAACAGACTGATTTATTTCTGCTTGCTTTCTGCCTGTGCCTGTGAGCCGTGCTGTCTGGCAGGGCTGGGGCTGTGCTCTGCACAGGTCTGAGCTTTGTGTGCCCAGAGCTGGCTCTCCCCCATCTTACACTGCTGCACTTGAAGTAACTCTGACAGTATTGATTAGTGGTTGTTTTTGTGGAAGGTGAAACAGAATCTGAGTAGGACTTAAGTCATAATTTCATCTTTTGCTGTTGACAATATCCGAATCAACTTTAGACTCAGCTGAGGAATGCAGCTCATTCTCTCAAGGCTGAAAAGGGGATGATGAGATATCCTGACTTTAGATGTCATTGCAGCAGATTTGGCTCTGGGGACAGGGGCAGCAGAAGTTGTGGTTTGATCTTCTTTCACCTGGCTCACAGTGAGCTCTGTCCCCCAGAGCTCCTCAGCTCAGCGTTGCTCTGCATCTGCCCATGCTGTCCTTGCCTTACCAGGGCAGAGTCTGACTGTGAGCTGACACCTTTTCTCCTTGCCAGAGCCTGGCATCCTCTCTGTGAGCAGCACTTGCTACTTGAGGAAAGAAGACAATTTATTTTGCAAATCAAGTGTGGGGATACTGAAAAGATCCTGAATGGGGGAAAAGAGGTTCTTTAGGATTGTGGAGGGAGCTTGGATGGAGGAAGAGATGAGGGAATCCCAAAGGTCATAAAAGGCTGGGGAAACCTTGGCTTCCTCCAAGCCTACTTCCCATGTGCATCCTCACCCTTCCTTTCCAGGGTGTCACCAACAGTGAAATTTAGTTTTGCCTCCCTAGCTGAGGAACTCTGAAGCACTGAAAGGAGCCTCAGAGTTGGGTGAGGAGACATGAAAAGGACACCTATGGGGAAAGCCTGATGGTGGAGCAGGGGGGTGTAAATAACTTTTATTTTTGCTTCATCACAGCTGGCATAAAGAAGCTGTTTCTGTTGGGTTCTCAGATAAATTTACCTGCTGTCTTCTGCAGCAGCCAGGTGGGTCAGAAGCACAGAAATTGTTTAGCATACCAGATCTCTACAGGTGAACTTTGGACACTGTTTCCATTGACACTCCCTTATACTCTGTTTCCATACCCAAATCTGTGGGGTTAAGTGCTAACCCAAACTAACATTAATTTCAGAAATTTGTTCTTTAAGTTTAGAGAAGCCCTCCACATATCTTAACTGTATTAGTTCTTGAGTTCTGAGTCAAGTGTCAGGGTCTATGAGTAGCTTAAGCGTTTCTAAAAGCTTATATAGACCTGGAACATAAATAATGTTTGGTACAACTACACCTCACCAGCAATTTTCAAGGAAAAAACATGTAAAAATATGGACCCTAATGAGGGGTTTTGTATACATTCAGAAATAAGAACTACACAGTTTCTTCTGTAAACAGCCTTTAACTCTTATTTTATGTTTAAATCAATCCACAACTTGTTATCATTTTAAAACATACCAAGTATTTTGTTTTCATCTGTTTGCAAGAATGTTTACTTTTAAAATAGGAAACTTGCATTTTATGGAGGAAAACAGACAAGGCACTTGGGAAAAATAATGTATAGAGTTGGTCTCTAATTTTATTTCCATGGGCCACTGTTTGCTCATTTGGATCAAGGGTGTTTGTGTAAGGAAAGGGCCAAAAGTCCTGGGAGAAGTGAATGAGCTTCAGTGCCAGAAGACTGAAAGATGATCCAAGATAGATACATGAGAAGAAAGTTTCTTTTCCTGCATCTATTGTATCCTTTTGAAGTCTTATTCTGAGAGAATAAGAAGTATGAAAAAATAGTAAATAAAAATTTTGTCTAAAGTGAGAGTTTATGCCAGAACATGTCAGAAGAGGCTGTAACATCCAGCACTTGTATGGACATCCCTCTTGTCCTGTAGGTATTGTGAGAGGTCAGTTTGGTTTTTTTGCTTGTTTTCCTAGTCAGTCAGCAAAGGAAAAATTATGTGATGAGCTGATGTGGTTGTTTGTATTTTAATGACTTCCACCTGATTTGTGGGCAGTTGAGAGTCTGTCAGCAGTGCTGGGTAAAGGTAGTAGCAGGCACAGCAGGTTCATTTTGTGCCTCTGTCAACCACTCCTGGTCAGGTTCAGACAGGTTTAGTCTGTTCTCGTTGCCTTCCCCTAACCAGCAGTGGTTCAGCAGCACCTGGATGGGTTAGGTAATCCCCCAGTCCCATCAGCATCTCTGCCAGATGCCCCTGTTAGGTTGTTGGGTTAGGCTGAAGGGTGCAAGCAGGGTACAGCTGGTGGCAGGAGAGGCTCCAGTGCCAGCCCCTCAGTGTTGGGGTCAGGACAGAAATTACTGCCAAGAGAGGCAAAAATGGAGCAACACAACCTGTGAGTCTGCAGAAAAACCCCATTACTTAAGCAGCAATGTATTCTGTCAGGGGTTGGTGCCAATGTGGAGTGATGGATGGGTGCCATAAAGGCAGCTCCATTGATACTGTAGGAAAGTCTGCATGAATGGATGCAGCCAGATGCCAAGTTCTGCTCCAGAAATACCTAATGGCCTTCTTGGCATGTCCATCATTATTTCACTGGCAGACAGTGTGGAACTGATAAGAAAGAAAGTTGCAAAGATGAATTCACTACTCTAACAAGTTTTAATCTCTTAGAAATACTTGCTTTAAGCTAAGCAATATGGCTTCAAAAGTATTTTTTAGTACTAAATTTCTATAGCTTGATGTGTGTTCTTTTTTAATTCCTGTGACATAATTGTATTAGCAGATGTAGTGGCATTATGTGTGATAGAAAGGAAATCCAAAGAAATTTTTATGCTTAAGATTAGCCTGAGAGAGCTAGAAATGCTGGTTAATCTGTCATATATTCAGCCATGTACCTTTCCCATTAAGATGAGTTGCCAGAGAATGGAAGTGAATGGATGAAATTGGTGTGCAATAGTAAGGAGTAATGACATAATGGAGTGTGGAAATCTGATGGATTTTGTGTGGTTTTGGTAATAGGCAGTAGAGGTAGCAAAGAATTTCATAGCTGCAGAATATTCGGAGAATTTGATGGAGCTGGAAGATAACAAAGAAAAGAATAAAATCACCAATACTTAGAAAGGCAATTCAGGATGGCAGAGTTTTACAGCATTTGTGTAGATGCTTGCAACTTGCAAATCTTTGCTGTTTAGAATGATTCAGCATCAGCTGCAAGGGACAGCAGTGACTTGGACTTGATCGTTTGTTCAGAAGTTTTTGGGTTCTCTTTGTAAGGCATAAGGTTACTGGTACCTCAGGAAAAATTAATAAGTTATTTCTAAGACATTAAAAAACTTGTTGAAATGCAAATTTTTTTGTGTGTCACTTTACCAATATTACAATAATGTTTATGTGTACTTGGAAGCAAAATAAACACGCACAAATTCTTTCAAATTCACCTTATTTGTGCTGTTGTGGCCAGGATGCTCCTATGAAATCCTAAGCTTTGTTTGAGACTGCTGGCTGCTCTCTCCGACCTCCAGATGGTCCTTGCTCATCCTCCTTGGCATCTTCATGAGCAAAAGCAGCCTGGCTGTTCTCTCTTTTATTTCTTCCCCTTCTCTGGTCAGAAATATTGCTAATGTGAAAGCAGCACATGGTGGGTTGTTGTTGTGGTGGTGTTGTTTTTTGTTTTTTGTTTTTTTTTTTTTTGTTTGTTTGTTTTTTTGTTTTTGTTTTTGTTTTTTTTTTTCCCCAGTTCCCTTCCCTGACTGTTGCGACTGGGTTGTCCATCTCAGTGTCTGTGACTGATGCTGGCAGGCAGGATCTGGGGTCACCTTGTACCCTGCAGGGTGGTGTCCTGTGTGGGCTGTGCAGTCCAGCAGGCATTAGGATGGAGAGGGCTGCATGTTGGGCTTGACACACCTTATGAAAACCTGTCTGGCCATTGGTGTGTGCCTCTTGCTTTCATCCCAGGAATAGCCCAAGCTTTCACACTTTGGTTTTCATTGAAAAAAGTGGAATAGGATTGATTATTAAGCTGGGTTGTGTCTTCTGCTTGATTAGAGGCAGGTTAATGTGTCCAAATGAACCTTGCATGTGATCTTTGTGCCAATCTAAACCCCTGAGCACAGAGCTAAGGTGATACTGGGATTTAAACCCAGCTTAAAGAGTGTGCCCTGCCCTTCACATGGCTCCATACCCCATGATGATCCAGATGATCAGAAAATCTATGAGCAGCAGCACAAATCTCATTTTTGCTCAGGGGAATGTCCTTTTCCTCTCCTGACCCAGCACAGATTTGCAGCCCATCTCTATGGGAGTATGATTGCCAGGTGGGCCAGAATTGGTGCTGGGGATCACGGAGGCCTGGAACTGGCCAGTGAAGTTCCTCTGGATTGTGCCAGTTGTGGTGGTGCTGCTGGGAAGCATCTCCCAGCTGCAGGTGACCTGCCAGGCTGGTGGTGTGGCTTTGGGAAATCCTCCTGTGGCTGGAGATGTGCCCACAGCACGAGGCCATTGTAGCTGTGTTAAGATCAGAGCAGAGGCGGTACTTTTAATATATATATATTTTTTTTTTTTTTCCCCAACACCCAACTAGAAACCATCAAAAAGGAGGTACTCTGGGAGCATAATTTAGACCATAACTTTACCTTGTTGATAGTCAGTCAATATTTCTGTACCTTTTGGAGGACAGTTCTGACCCTTCTTTCCCTCTCCCATACACACAGAGGTTTATTCTGCTGTTATAATCACAGATGCAGAATTAAGGACCCATTTTCAGAGAGTCCAGGGAGATGCAGTGCTCATATCCAAGAGTATGGCTTTAACAAAAACTAATTGATTTCTAAAGGAGAAAATACATCAGTGTTCAGTATCCAGAAAATGTGCCTCTAAAATGACTTATTTTCTAATAATTGTGTATATATTATAATGGTTATCTTGTATGGGATGTGAGAGTATTGTCTGGGGAGCAGCAGCAGCAGAGCTGCCCTGTTTGCTTTGCAGTTCTCTGACCTGCTTATTAGAGGACATTCTTATTAAACAGATGAATTTATATGAGAGGTGTTAGGGGGCCTGTTGTTCTTAAGGATCTGTCAGCACTTTTCTTTTCAAGGTGTTACAAATATATGCAAACTGCTTAAGTAGCTGCTCATCCTTAGTCAGTAATAGGCAGAATAAAGCCTTATATGATCAAAATTTTGTGTTTTATTTGCTACTTTATATGAGAAATAGTTGAAAATAAAAGTAGGGGAAACCAAGAACTGCTGAAATTCAGTCATTTTACAGTTTTTAATATTTGTCTGGGTAGCAGTAGAGGGGAAATTAAATGTTTCTGCAAAATGTGATGTTTTGCATTATAATTATTTAGTGGGGTTTTATTTCATAGTTTTAAATTACTTTTACTGAAAAGGAATTTGTGTAGCAGTACTGTTGTCTTGGAAAAAACTCCACTAATTTATTTTAAGAGAAAATTCTTCACATGAAATTTAAAATAGCAAACAGTATGTTCTCCCCCAGAATGAACTGTTCTCTCCTCCTGTTCCCTTTCATTAGTCCCTCCTTGAGTACTGACCTTTTCCTTCCTGCATTAATGCAGCTCTGGCTCTTGGCTCCTCATCAGCCTCTCCCTCTGGTGCCCTGCTGAGGCAGGCATCCCTCAGAAGCAAGTGCAAGTCTGGAGAGCACAGGAGCCACAGCTCAGGATCCAGATTTGCCCTGTGAATGTCACTGAAGGGTGTCATGGGCAGGGCTGATTCAGTGGCAGAGTTCGTAGTCTGAGCCATTGTGGTAAATCCTGAAAGTGCACAAGGAAAGGGAATTTTGAAACTCAAGTTTTAAAAACACAACAAACCAGCCACCTCTCCCCACAGCCCATCTTGGTTCAGTTATTGAACAAAGACTTGATGACTTCTGTTGTTTGTGGGGAGGGGGTAGGGTTTGGTGTTTTTTTGTTCATTTGTTTGGGCTTTGTTTTAATAGAAAAGCAATTTACTAGAAGGCTTAAAATTAGAATCCTTAAAATTAGGATTGTTACAGCATAAGAGCAGCATAACTGCCCTTTAAGTGTTGAAAGGTAGCTGGAGCAAATGGTACCTGGTAAATATTTTTATTGTGTGTGGTTGGCAGTTACATGTGGCGCAAGCAAACCTTTCAGAAAGGTTTGTCCACCTTAGGAAGGCTGTAGATAACTTCATCTTAGTTCTGATGTGTTATTTATTGAGAATTCAGCACCAATAGGTGTAAATTACTTTGATGTAACATTTTGCTGACTCTGCTTATATCATAGATGAGCAGATGGTATGGAAAACATTTTGTACCTGTGCCAGAGAAAGGCAACAAGACTGAAAAGTAAACCTTGGGCTGAGAGGCTTGGGCACGATGATCTCACTGTGAGCCTCTCTGGATGAGCTGACTGGAGAGCAGCCCAGGCTGTGGCTGTGCAGCACCTTAACTCAGGAGCAGCAAATCCTGCAGAAGGCACCGGCTTACAGGCAAGGAACTGCCGTGCCAAGAGTTGGAGAACTGACAGTGAGCTCTGACTGATGGGTACTGGTGTGAGGAGGCTGTTAATTAACACCCCATCAGTCACACGTGCCAAAGGAGCAGTGGATTCAGAAGGGTAGCAGGTCATTTTGGGCTTGTCCTTTTTTACCGCTACCTTCCTGTTGTCTTTATTTAGCTGTGTTTGGGAAAGCCAGGGGTATGAGTGGGGAAGCTTTGTTCTTCTTGATGCCCTGATGTGGTAACTGGGTTTTCAGGTTTTGAGGTGAGAAT
This sequence comes from Dicaeum eximium, assembly GCA_013396995.1. Taxonomy (NCBI): domain Eukaryota; kingdom Metazoa; phylum Chordata; class Aves; order Passeriformes; family Dicaeidae; genus Dicaeum; species Dicaeum eximium. The sequence goes on along the minus strand of VWZP01004262.1, from coordinate 1,670,061 downwards.
TCAAGTTGGTATTTTTTGTTGGCAGTGTCAAATGCTAGAGATCAAAATGCCAGTCTCTAACTAGCAGTGAGGTGGAAGGAGAGCACAAACAGAATATAGAAATGAGTAGTTCAATTTATACCAGCACAAATGTGAAATGGGACAGGTTTCTGCAGTTGCAGATGTGTTTATCAAAAACTTGTTCAGGTGTGTGTCAGCATGAAGTTATACCAAGTGTGTGTCATATAAATCAGCAGAAATGGAGTGTGTAATAACCATTAGAGACCCAACTCAAACCAAACAGGAGAATATTTACTGCTAAAGCTATTGGAATTGCAACCCCTGCTTATACATGTTCATTTATGGCTGTATATTGCACTCCATCTTAGATCCTATAGTGGAAATTCACAAGGAAATACTACTTTAAATTCACAGAAGTTTTATTCAACAAGAAATCACTTCACACCCTCTACAGCTACATTGAGATAAATGTGGAAAAAACTATGAAAGAGGAAATAGTTTTAGGGGATAAAATACTGTTTCATAACAAATAGGTACAAAGGACTGGTTTAAGGAATATAACCTATATAAGTTTTCTTTTTCAATGTTTGACATAGCATGTAGAATCCTTAGGTGCAATGTTGTGTTTCTGAGAGATACTTTGAAGAGCAACAGCAGTCATATTACCTTCTAGATAGTAAATGCTTTAATTTGCAATGCTTGCTCTGTTAGTAAGACCCTTGAACTAAATGTAGATGCCTCCCAGGGGTTGTTTCCGCCTTCCAAGTTCTCATGCATGGGATTATTGTATTGCATATGAAGAAGAAAACTGTAGAGCAGAAATAAGGAGGTGGGTTGTGCTTTTGGAATGTATAATGTACCTTTATGAAGTTTGGTAAACACCTTAAATGAAAAAATATCTTGGGTCAATCCGTCTGAAATTCATCTTAATTTAAAATGAGAAAATCAATTGTGCCAAACATGCAGCTATTTTTGTGACAAATTCAGACGTTCATTTGTTTTTTGTGTTTTTTTTTTTTTCTCAACAGGAAAGCTAGAGTACTGATTTCAACATAAGCATGTAAATTATTAATTCCCTGTCCATTTTACTTTGTAAATAGCACCAAAATTGAGCTGAGGAAACAATGCCCAATGCTGTCTGAGGGGGGAAAGTCTTCTGTGAAAGAAATTTCACAAAATTAAGCACTTTGCCAGAATTCTGTGAATACTGGCTACATTCACTAATTTCAGACTTTCCTTTAAATTTACGATTTACCTTTGCAAAGTATGCACACCAAATTATGTCAGCAACACACAAAAACTATTGTTTTAATTTATTTTCTAGCAAAATGAAGGTGGCCATCCAGGTCTTGAAAGTGGATCCTGTGCAGCTGCATGGTGTTGTTGTGTTGTGCTTGCCATAAGCAGCTCTGCTCAGAGGTGAATTTTGGGGCGCAGTTCACAACTGGGGTGATTCCTGTCTCATCTTCCTCCCCAGCCATGAGCACCTGGTGGTCTCCTTGGATCAGACCTTTCTTCTCAGGTTTTAGGGTCCTTTGGGATTCAGTAAGTTTGCCTGGTGGATAGGGACTGTGCCTGCAGAGTTCTGAGGGAGGGTGACAGCATCCTCAAAAGGCTTTTTGGGGATCAGGGAACAAACCCTGTGGATGCTGCCTGCGATTTTGCCTTACCTGCGAGGCTGAGCAGCTTCCCTGTTAGCTCAGCTCCAGAACTAGAATTACTTTTCCATGCTTTGTGGGCATTTCAGTTTGGCTCTCACTGCAGAGGTCTGAGCCATGGCCTCTGCTCCTACTGTTCTGCAACCTCATTTGAAATAATGGAGTTTAATGAACTTGTCGTCTGCCTTGTGGTTCCTGTGCTGCTACAGGGAGTGTGAGGCTTGAAATGCTCAATTTTTTCACATTAGAAACTAAATAGTATAAATGAATAGAAGGTCAAAATCAAATTAATTCTGGGGGTTTTTTCCAGAGTAGGTAATTAAGAGAGACTTGAGCAATAAATCAAGTCTTTACTATCTTTTATTAAATGTGTTTGAGTCAGCAATGTAAAACACAGTTGGGAATGTGGAAAAGCTCACCATTGTCTATAATAACATATTTTGGCTGGACTGCATTCTTCACAGCATAAATATGTCCTTTTAATGATATCATTAGGCAATAAATGGTTGTACTATTAAAGAAAAATCTAGTGATTCCTCAGAAGAGGAGCCTTTTTCTGAAATGGAAATAGCCTGCATAAAAATAAACTGGAACTTGCATGCAAGAGTTGAGCTTTTTTTTTGTTTACAAACAAGGTACAGTATTAAATTTTCTCCGCTTTTAGAATATGTGGAGGTTTAATATTTGTTAGAAATAGATTTTGTTGTTGTTTAAATTTGGAATTAAGTATGCAAAACAGGACATAACTGGAATTCTTTTGAAATTCTTTACCTCACAGGTCAGCTTGGTCCTAGCAGAAGACAGAACCAATGTGTGCTGTCTGTGCAATGAATGTTGGACTCATGGCACTTCTGTGAAGGCTTTATGTGACTTCCAATCTCTAGAAGTGCAAACTGCTTTTAAAGAGATTATCCAAGGGTGTAATTAAATTATGTAACCATTTTGGTGTGCTTGACTCACATTAAGGTGTGTGGTGTAGGAGGATGCAGCTACTTAGCTGGCCACTTCTATCTTGCAGTGAATAAGGCTTGTAAAGGGGTAAGTCTGGTGCATAATTGGAACTCCTGTGGATCAGAGTTTGGGCAATGAAATGGGGCCTGAAACTTTGGCCAAGCTTCAATGAAATTTCAGTAGTATTGGAATAGGTAAATATGTATCTTTAAACTGGATTTTATGGTTTCATTTGAATTTTGAAGAAAGTTTTGGGAAAGCTTTTCAGAGAGGATTTAGGCTACTTAGAGTTGGGTTCAGCTGGGTGCCTCATTGTGGGAATGAGAAGAGAAATCAGTCTCTGTCCAGGCATTTGCTGATCTCACTGCTGCCCCGAACTCCAGCTGGGATTGTTACACGTCATATGTAGGGGAGGTTGTTTCTGTCCCCTAAAGGCTGGACAGGACTCATCAGATCACTTTTCTATAAACCACTAGGCTTAATGTTATGGTTTTTAAGCCCCAGTACAATGATATAATGAAAAAAAAAATCCAGGTGTCCCAGTGTGGGAAGTGCCAACTGTGCAATGCCTTTAACTCCTGGTAGGTTTGGTAGGCTCTGGATTGCTTCATTATAGTGCCAGAAATTAAATCTTAAATCTTTACAAGTGTTTATGACCTGATTATCATTAGTCTTTTTTGGAATTAGTTACTTTTTTTTCTGAAATTAAAGATGTAATAATAAATTAAAAAATCTTGTTGGCAATGCAAGGGTCAGCCATGCCAAAGTACAAACATTCTGGAGTGAAGACTCAGCTTTTTCTCTCCTTTATTTTATTATTTTTATTTTCAGGGAGGGATGCCTTCTGGCAACAGAAAGTGCAGGTGTACAGTATCATAATTAAATTTAGCAAGGTTTGCATATTGAATGACCAGGTGTTGCGAGCAAAAAAAAAAGCCTAAACACCTAAAAATCCTCCAACAAATACATGTATAAACACATAAAATTTATATAAAAATGAAGACATTTTTATAAGGGTATAGAAGCTCAAATTAAAAAAAAAACCTCCTTAATTTTTTCTTTAATTTTCATATTGCAGCTGCTTTTATTCCCAAACAGACAAAAAGCTCAGGTTCATGCATAACTCAAGAAGGCAGGGATGACACTGAGCCAGAAGTTAATTCTGCTTTATTGATAATAGAGCTGACAGTTAAGAACAAATCTGCAGAATGGAACTGCAAATCCTTTAACCAAGCAGCAAGCTGAACATCTGCAATGAATTTGGCACTGAAATTTAAGTTAAGCAGTAGTTTAAGTTCTCAGAAAGCCAATTAGGAAGCTAACTAGATCTGTAATTGCAACAGAGATTTTAGTGAACACAGAGCTGGAATTGGGGATTTCTGGTTTGTTGTTTGGTTTTTCAAAAAATTCGGTAGTAAGCAATTGTAAACGTGAATTTGTGGGTATGGAATGTGTTTATATAAATGAATATTCAACGTATTCACACCTTGCACGGTTCCGTGTTTTCACTGTTTGTACAGCTCCAGTAGCAGGGAGCTCCAGTCATGCACTAAATACAACACAGGCAGAAGGGAAAGGAGCTTCCTTGCCTCTTTCCAATGGACATGGAAAACAAAAGGAGACAGGCAGGGATTCTGAGGATGTGGGAAGTATAAACAAAACAAAGCAGTAATAATCTAGCATACTTTGAGAATACAATTGAGCCAGAATGTGGGCCTATGAAGCTTTTTTTGATTTTTCTTAAATTCTGCTTCTTCAATACTTTTAAATGTGTTAGTTAAATTAACTTAAAATAAAATATCAATTATATTATTTACATCTATTAATGAAGGTAAATCTATTATTCGAGCTACGCAGATTGTAATTATCTTTTCATGTTCTGTGCTCTCTCTTGCCTTCCAAGATCTCTTGTGAACTAAAGAAAAACTAACCTGTAATGTCACTATTATGATTACTAAGGGAATAAAAATTCCCAAAGAGCTTTAGTGACATGAATCCAGCATAACTACTGGGGAAAAAAGAAATCTAACCACGTATAAGTTCATTTAACAGATAGATGTCTGGTTTTTTTGATTACACCACAAAAATATTTTGAAGTAGGAGCTAGGAAAAAAATAGTAGGAATATGCCTTGGTTGGTTTGGCCTTATTCTGAGCTAGAGTTGACCAATGTCAAACTAGTCATGAACTGGATTTTAAAGTAGGATTCAGCTTTATTCAGTTTAGGAAATGATTAGGAAAAAATATGTAAGTATTTTCCTAAAACTAAATAATTGTGAATTACCTAGGTAATGGATTTTGATGGCTGATTTTGTGCTTCCAAGCACCCAAATGGAAAGAGGCTCTTCTCAAAGGGGAATACCTGTTTTTGCATCCTGCAAAGGACTGGTGAGGACAGTCTCCCAGGCAGGTCCTTGGTAAGGGATACAGGTGGCAAAAGGTTGATACAGGTTTTCCTCTGGCATTATGGCAAAAAAAGGTTAACATAATTCCTGATGTGAGAACAGAGAGTAACTTAGGGACTTTTGGCTTTGGTTTAACTTTTATCAAGTCTAACGATAAGGCTGCTATGATAATGCTGCATAAAACTGTCATACCAACATCTTAAATTGCTGTCAAAAATTGGAATGGAGACAGACAAGAGTAGCTGAAATGATTTTAAGCTAGAGAAAACAATAAAATACATAAAATTGAGTTTGTTCATTTTTTCAAAGAATATTGTGGGATGCATGACTATTGTGTGATAGTATTTTAATGCTTAGCAGATACCACACATTAATATCTCTTCAAAGAAAGGTCTAAATATGAACTGGTGGGCAAAGACTGAGAATAGGTAAATAGATTATTTATCATTTGTCTTCAAATCAGCCTTGTTGGTTTGTGGGCCTATGAAGCTTTGTTTTGTTTTGTTTTTTATTTTTTAAATATATTTGAGTTGAATGTGTATTTTCTGCAATTTTGGGGGGTTGATAAGAAGAGAGGAGTAAAGCTGGAGTCTGATAGGCATGAGCAGTTTGATTAAATGGCCAAATCATCTCTTCTGGCCTGAACTCTGGCTGTTCAATTTTTACAAAGCACAGGAGCAGTTTGGGTCACTTGCTATATCAGTGCATAGGAGCACACAGACTGCAATTCAGGAATAAAGGTTTCCCTAACTGCTCTAAAGGACATTTGGAATATAATTTCGGAACAAGACAAATCATGTTCTGCACTGTTTCTGGCCTGTTTCTGAACTGCACACTAGTGTGGGTGACAGGGCTTGTTATGATGGAGTTTGAGCCGTCACTGTCCTTTTTAACATGGCCCTCATCAGGTCTGACCACCTCACATCTAAATAACCCAATTCCTAGAGCAGAGCTGTTGCATTAATCATGGCCTTGCCATTAACAGCAGAGCTGCACTTTACAATAACGAGGATGGGGGAGGATTTTCATTAAAATACCCTGAGAAGAGGAGGTTTGGGAAGGACCAGAAGATTTGTCTGGGCCACTTTCTAAATTAATTCTCTGTTCACTGCTTTCTTTGGAGTGAACACTTTTTTCCTGGCCAAGTCTAATGCCTCACTTTTGGAGGCATTCTAGTCAGGTTTCTTAATTAATCTTTTCTGCATAAATTTTGTCTCAGAATAGTTTATGGTTTTATTTCAGCTTTGTTACCATTTTAAAAAGTCTGGGTTATGTGTGATGGCCACTCCTAGCCTAGTCCATTCAATTATACTTTGTAAAAAAAAAAAAATTTGCCACTGATGAGAATGCTATTCTAGAACATGGATGGTATAGGCAAGTTGCAATCTGACATTCCAGTTTGAAAAACGTCTTTAACAGTTAAAAAACTAGGTATGTATGTTTAATTTCCTTTGCAAAACTAGTGATGGGCTTTGGAAATTTTTCATTACATCTAATGGGTGAACTGTGCTCTCTTTTTTCCTTGGGGTACACCATACAGATTTAAGTTTATGCTGAACTGCAAATTTGTGATGAGTACTTGGACTTTGTGATTATGAGAGTTACTTCAATTTCCTATTTAAACTAGTGAGAATTGAGTAGGGAGTGAGATACTGGAAGAGAACCTGTAAATTTGTAAGATTTGATCCAATGCTTACTGGAGCTGAAATCTGCCCAAGTGCTACGAAATAACCCAGTGTATTTCAGGGACTGGTTTGTCTTCTGCCTTGGCCCAGAGAAGAACTGTGGTCAGTAGGTTCGTGTCAGCATACAGGAGGAGAAAGGATGAAGTCAGAGAAAGACACATGTGGAGGGAGATTAATCAGCCTTAACCTTAGATATTTCCAGTTTGGCTGTCAACCCCTGAGCTGGTGGCCCAGATATTGCCATATAGTTGAGAGTAAAACAGGCAGCTTTAGGTGATAGCTGGTGATAGCTTTTAGGTGGTAGCTTTAGATCTTTTCAGTAGAGAAGATAAATTGTTCCCTTTACTGCAGCTCTGCAAACACAGTGGATAGGATGACTGGGTCTGCTGGTGAGACCTGTTTTTAACCTTGTGAATCCCATCCATATCCACTGTCTTGGATAATGGCCAGTTCCTGGCACTTGCAGGCAAAACAAAAGATCTGGCAGGTACAAAGTACCTAATGCAGTCAGCACTCCCCAGGATAACTCCTGTCTCCTTCCTTTGATTGTCTGAAAGGGAAATGGAAAACCTACCCCCTGTGAAGGAAACTTGCTCTAATTAGGTAAAGCAAGTACCAGTCGTGTTGGGCAAGTGAACAGCAAATCCCAGCGTGACCTTGGCCACGGGTCTGGCACCACGAGCAAACAGGGGGGACAGACCTTTGCTGGCACTGGGAGCTGTTGCCTTGCACCCTTCCCCTCTCAAACCTTGGTTGACTACACATGCCAGAAGTTTAAAAAGTCTCAGCAGGAACACCCACAAGTACAGTCTGAGATCTTACTAACTCCTAGGGGCAGCACAATAATTACTAAGTTACAGACTGCACGGAGCAAAGACAGACTTTGAGTTTTGCTAAAGCCATTGTATAGAAAAGACAAGATTTTCAGAGCTGGAAAAAGAAGACAAGGGAAAAGGATTGTACCCTTGTGGTTATGCTGTGATTGAGTCCCATTCCCAAGATTATGTCAAATTTTCACTGAATAGCTACTCAATGCACAATGCATTAACAATCCTGGGGGAAGAAGCTGGAAATTATAATTGCATTCTCTACAGCTGAATATCCTATTAGGGTGTAGAGTCATACTTTTTCCTTTTGCTCCCTTTCTGGCTCTATGCAGCTTTTCTATTCATTGACATGGCTTCAGCAAAAAGGAGAGTTGTCCCAACCCCTCTTAAAATCTAATGGCCTGGGACTATCCTGTGATATGGCAGAGCAGGGAGTGAAGCACCTTCAGACTGAAGAATGTAGATTTCTTATTTCCCAAGTAGAAGTGCTAGTCAGTAGTCTGTCTCTACATATATGAAATATGTTTATTAAAAACCCCACCATATATATATATATATATATGTGCCTAAGCGTAACTTCCTCACAGTTTCTGCCAGCCAAGAGCTGCTTTTAAGACAGATGCTGAGAATACCCTCCCTCTGAGCATTTGGATCCAGTTGGTGCTCTCAGCATATTCAGTGAACTGGACTCCTGGCCTGTTCAGAGGCAGTTCCAGTTTGCCACCAGGAATTATGGTAGTGGTGTTGCAATTGCTTCTTCAGTGGGGTGATGAATCAGGACTCTTTGACTCCAATATCAGAAGGCTTATATTGTTTATTAAAATGACTCCGTTGTTCAGAAGGCTTTTGGGCTATAGGTGCCCATGTTCAGAGCTAACACGCTTTCTTCTTCATGCTCAGTACAAGACCCTCAGAATGCTTAGAATTCCAAGATAAGAATTGTCTACCTCATAGGTTTAGAAAGACAGTTCCCATCTTCTCTGTGGGAGATGGGACAGCTATGTCCTTGAAACCACACACACAAAAATTTGTTTTTACAGAAATCTGCTTAGAAGTGAGCTTTCCCATGGAAGGAAAAACTCATCAACTCCACATCCAAGAAACTTATAAAATGTCCATGACAGTAGTGGGGATGATATTTTTTCAAAGCAAAAAAATACAGGGCTTTGCTGATGTTTTCTGGGCATGGGATGGATTTTCAGTTGCACTCTGGCTCCCGGTGACTTCATACTGGGGATTTGCACTGGCACACAGCACTCGTTGTCTTCAGGTAAATGAGGGTGATACTTGTGCTGCATCTGTTTAAAAATGTATGTTGTGATTTTAATTGTCTGGTTATGCCCACTGGGAGACGCTGCGAGTCCTGCCCTGACAAGATACAGAAAAGGAGTTTGATGCCTTTTTCTGAGCATGCCCACGAGATGTGACTGGCTTGGGCATTGCTGGTACACTGCAATGTGTACACACGTTGGTATTTTTGGATGGTAAGCATTCTGCAGTCTTTCAGAGGGTTTGCTTTTACATCACAGATTTGGACTGGAGGTCACAATTTCAGATCTATGATGAGAATATTGTAATTTGTCATTTGTCTGATTTTTAAAAATGCTTTTTGTACTGAATGCAGGTTGGAGCAATTAGAAAAGTAAATTGTCTGTGTAAGAATGAATGGCTTAGACTGTGTGGTTCTGGGCTTTTATACTGAGGTTATCAATATCTTTTGCAGTGCATTTTATGTTTTAACATAAATACAACTAGATTTTTTTCCCTGCTATTTTCTGTCCTGCCTCACATACAGGTATACAATGCAGCAGGTGATATTCTTTACATAACTATGTAAAGCTGGAAAAAGAAATATATTTTCTTTTAGGGACAAAACACAGTGAGTTTGATGTTTGACTTGTTCCCAGGTGATTTTTGAAGTGAGTAAGTCTAAGGACATCTGAGGACGGTGCAAGGAGCCGCGTTCCACATAACATGTTGAAATTCCATGTTGAGTAGAGCAGTACCTTATTTTGGGATTGCAGAGCAGACTGATTTGGGTTTTAGTGGATGTTTATATCTGATTCAAAAGTCTTTTCTTAGTTTTCATTAAAAGGCAGTGATTAAGGTACCTAGTAGCACATTTGTTTATGAATCATTGGGCTTTGTACTAAATACATGGACATCAGTATTGTGGGAATTGCACCTACTTGCAAGTGGGTTTGTTGAAAATTTGTTGTGCAAATACCGAAGTATTTTGTGGAAAACTGTTTGATGTTCCTGACTAGCCTGAGTCATTTTATATTTTGAAGGTGGCTGGATTTAACCTTAAATACTGCAGCAATTATCTGTAGAACTTGCTGTCATAACTCTTCATTGGTGTTTACCACAACACTAACCAAAGTTTCTGGTTGTTTTCAGTATTTTCATTCCTTCAACTACATCCTCACACCCTTTCTCAAAGCCTATAAAATACTATTTATTTACATATAACAAGTACTGTTGCCATGGTTCAAAGGATGCTACTTTATAAAACATTTCCCTTTGTCCTGCCACCACTAATTAATAGAATGTCAGACTCTGTTAAGTTCTTGGTTTATTGATTTTAGTGGATGAGGTCTACTTTGTATTTTAAGGTGTGACTTTAGTTTGGTGTTTTTTTCCACAGTACTTTGTAAATTAGCAGTGGTCATGCACCAACAGTCTGAAAACACCTAAGAAACTGTGTTACATGAATCCCTGTAGCCCCCTAGAAGTCCTGCAAATTTTCTGGGTTAAGTCCAAGCAGAAGAAATGTGAGCTCTGCAACTTGCTTTCTAGTGAACCTGCTTCTCTGCCACGTAAACACAAGAGTTACATTGCTTCTGAAACAGAGAAGTAAAGCAGAAATAGCCCTCTATTTTCTATGAGAAAAACCTGAACTCTTGCTGGAAGTGTTCCATTAAAACTTGGTTGGCATTGTACCAGGATCTGCTCAAAAACCTCTGCCACCTCGTGTTTTTAAAACATTACCTCCAGTCAGTATTTAGGCATTGCATTTCTTCTTTCATTTGCTGTAGTTGATAATTATTTGGCTTGTAACCCACCTAAGGATGTGGACACAAAACCACAGTCTTACATCTGGGACTTGTGAAGACAGGTGACACCACAGAAGCTGGGATTGTGCCTGGATAAGATAGGACCAGCTCTTGTATGTCAGGGCTTGCAGGTGAGGATATCCCTTTGCCCCTTGAGAAGCTGGGTGTCAGTAGTTTTGTGTGATATTCACTCTTCAGTGGGAGGTCAAGGGACACTGACCACCTGCAGTTTGGTGAGGTTGTCATCTCAGCCAGCTGGAACTGGGAGCTGGTTGTGATGCACCCTGCAGCTGGCAGTGACAATCCAGTGTGTGTGACTGGCTGCAATATGTTTGCATCCTTTTGCAGATAGCTTACACAAGAAATGAGGGAAATTGTTAGGTTACTAAATTATAGTAAGGAATTGAGTATGTGCTCGGTAGCAGGTGACACACAAGGCTCTGTTTCTGCACGCCATGGGAATGTCTCCCAGATCTTGAAGTATATTTATATATTAATTCAGTTTCTTGCTCTTTGAATTTTACATGAGCTTAATGTACTTACATGTTAATTGAAAACGTATTGCCAAGTTGTATTAGGGTACACGGGGGGCAGTTAAATTACAAATTGAGTTCTTCTTGTTAAAGGTGATCAGTACCTATTTTCTGGCACTCCCCCCATACTTGTAACTAGATAATTATATTACAAAGAACCTGTTTTCTAAGAAGGGTGCTCCATTAAAACAACCTACTGGCTTGGTTTTCAGACAGAAAAAAAAGAAGCTGGAAGTGGCTGCTACTGTTGATTGATATGCTTGTATTTTTAATATGCTACGTAGGAATATAATACTTCTGATGCACAAACTATTTTTAGACTGTGTTTCAGTATGGCCTTTTTACATTTTTGAGATATTTTATCCAGGTAGCTGAAAATAAACAAAAATTCATTAAAAAAAGAACAAAAAACTTCAAGACCAACTGCTGTATTCTCTCAAATATGAAGCACTTCTAGAAAACATTTGACATAATCTGAATTTTGCATCTCATAGTCAGGCTTTGCTTAGTCTGGTTGACATCAGAACAGTAATGGACCACCTCAATTCGCAATTTTTTTTATTATGTATTTTTTTTTTTTAACTTAGCTGGTATACCAATAAATGGATCAATGATTCTTACCTTATGTAAGAGCTTACTTAAGCAAGCATATATCTTTTGTGATATTATCAACTTGTCAAATATGCAAAGACTGCCTGCCATGAGCACTGTTTTTAACAAAGACCACAATGTGATATATTATGGATAAACACACTCAGTTTCCAAAGGGAAACTATTTTAATTGACATTCAACATCCAGCACTTCAATTCCATGACGCATTTGTCGATAGCCAGCTTTTACATATTGACATACATTTTTATTTAACTTTACCTGGAAATGTCAGGAGGGGAGTTCAGGGAAAACAGAAGAAAGATGTTAATTAATATTGCTCGCGGTGCGACGTGAGCATTGTTTCAGTTTCAAATTAGAGCAGTGCTCACTCAGGCATACACGGCTAATATGTTATAACTAAGGACCTGTAGAGCAAGGAGAAGTTAATGGACAGCATCTCTAATAAGGATGCTGTACTTCACTCCTGACTTGCACCACAGCAGAGGGAATCAATGTGGCCTCACAGCTCATCTATCATTTGCTCTTGCTTCAGGTTGCTGTGTGTGTGCACTAAAATATCTGTGTGGGATTAAACCTCAGCAAAAGCCAGAAATCAGAACAGTTTTAGAGATGTAGTGTATATGTATGACCATAAAATAATCAAAAGGAGTTTTTAAAATTCTAGATAAAAGCTTGCATCTGTTATGTTGGTGTGATAAAAGAGTTTGCACATTTATAAAGATTTTGTCATCTTTTATCTCAAGGACTAAATATTTTTTCTGCAAGAACCTTTCTCTCTTAAAGAATCCTGGGAGTTGGAATCTTATAGATAAGCAGCTGCAAGGTACACTGGCTGTAGAAACTAAATATATGAGCAGGACTAGTTTGGCCACTTTTGCCATTCCCCTTGGTCTAAGTAAAAACCAAACTGTTAATTCACAGGTATCTGAAAATTGTAATGATTTAAGTACTTCACAGAATAAAAATAAATTGCAGAGAAAATAAATCAGGTAAGGGACATTTCATGGAAGCCATAGATGTGTATTTATAAGCATGATAATTGTAACAACAGGAGGGATCCACTTTGCTTCATTTGTTATGAGTCAGATTATTTAAATCTTTGATCTCTTGAGTTTTGCTCCAATTTTTAAGACTACAGCTCTCCAACTGGGAGCATTTCTTGTGATAAGCAAGTGAGCTCCTGCTCTGTTGGTAATATGGATCTGAGGATGGCATTTCTGCTCCAAAGGTGGGAAAGAAAGTCTTGTACTTGATTTGAGTTATCAAGTGAGCATCTGAAATTGCTGCTTCCAGATGGCTACTAGCTGCTCCTCCATCTACTTGTGAAAAGAGATTGTCAGACCTTGTTTTGGTGATGATTCATCCCTGACTGATAGTTTTACATAATTATATGAATCTCTGCCTCACATGAACCTGATATTTTTGTGTTGTGGAAGAAAAAGTTCTTTCATGAAAAAAAAAATAGAATTATTAAAAACTGGTGTTTTATTTTCCATCCAAGGATTTCTAAACATTTTAAAAATTTAAATACATTAGGACTTGTAACAATGTCTCCTTTAAGAAAAGACAAGTACTATTTTACTAAACTTTATGCTTTGTAAAGGTGTGATAATGATGTCTCATGTAGGTAGTCCATTAAAATTCTTAAATTTCTCCTCAGGAAGATTCAAGATGACTATTCTGTATCTTGTACAGCTGATTATGTCTACCTAGGTACAGGCATAGCATCTCAAATTTCTCCCTGCTGAATCATGTCCTTTTTATTATGCCATTTTTCCAATTTGAAAAGATAATTTTGATCCTAATCTTGTTTTCTAGGGGCTTGAAAGAATCTGCAGGCCCTCTGTTGTGTGCAGAGAAAGTGCACATTTGATAAGCATTCACTAGGTTCCATCATCTAAATGATTAATGAAATTACTCAATAAGTACCACTAGACCCAGGGCAGACCCACCTCACAGTCTTCCTTGATGCTGCCTTTTCTGCCATCCTGTTTTGACATTTATCCATTGCTAGGTCTAAATATGTTTTTCAAAGTAGTTCTACCAATTTTAGAGGGTTCATTTAGACTTGCTAATGAAAGTGTCATATGAGATGGTACCAAAAGCCTTGCTAAGGTGAAAATAAGACATCTACTGACTTGTTCTTTTGCACAAGGGCTCTTATCTGTCATGGAGAAAATCAACTTGATTCAGCAATCTGTTATTTAAAAATTCAATTTACTTATGTAACTTGTTCTATCTTATGGGTGCTTTTAATTTGCTCCAGTGTTTTTCTGAGACTTCAGCTTAAACCAAGTAGTTTATATTTCCCAAAACTTTCAGTTTTCTCTTTCGGAAGAGAAGTATTTTGATTTGCTTTTTCCAAACTCCTTGAGCTAGATTTCTTTCCCACGAGTCCTATTAAGTATTAAGTACTCTAAATTTCCTCTAGTGTGCTTTCTAAAAATTAATTTCATCAGGCCTGTGATTTGAAAGTGTAGAATATGGTTAAATGCTCACTTACTTCATTTTAGCTTTCATTTTCTTCTTTTTCCTAGTACATATTGATTAATTGCCTGATTACAGTTCTCTTTCTAATGAAAAATGAAGCTGAAGCAGTTTGAGTGTTTTTCTCATGGTCATCTATTTGTAATTTTCCTGAGTAATGTGCAATTCTTATTTTCAGTACACTTATTTTTATAAAAAAGGTCCCAGAGAAATCCATGCATTGCCTCATCACTTAAAAACAATCCATATATTTTTCCTGTGGTATAACTATGATGGCTCTTATTTTTGAACCAACTGCAGGATTTTATTTTTTATCATCTTCCATTTTTTCTACCTAGAAAATAGTACAGATATTTTCCAAGTCTACATGAGTAATTTTCATCATGTAATGGTTTGGGCTGGAAGGGACCTCTAAAACTTGTCTTGTCCAACACCCCTGCAATGAGCAGGGACATCCTCAACCATATCAGATTGCTCAGAGCCCCAACTTGACCTTGAATTTTCCCAGGGATGGGGCCTCCACCACCTCTCTGGGCAACCTGTGCCAGTGTTTCACCACCCTCATTGCAAAAAAATTCTATCTTAGACCTAGTCTAAATCTGCCCTCTTTTGGTTTAGAACCCTTACCCCTTGTCACTTCTCACTACTGTGATATATGGACTGTCTTCTGAGGGAACTCTGGGTGATCTAGCAACCACAGAAAGAGAAACTGGGAAGGATTGAACCATCTATTTCATGACTGTTTTCATACTGTTTCTGTGTCTTTATAGCATGTCCTTTTTCTGTTTCTTTATGCTATATGCTACACTTTCATCTTTCTGATTTTTGTGCCATTGTGTTCTTGCTATTTTTATATTCTTACTTAACTAACTTGGCTTCTAAAGTGGTTTATTTTGAAGACCTTGTGATTTATCTACCCGCCACATCTCTAGGCACAATGAAATTAGACTTTCCAGAATCCAGTTTTCACTGGATTTCTCTTAAGAAGAAATCAGGATCTTTGCCATTTTGCCATCTTTTGCACCCCTAGCTCCTATGACAGGTCTTGAAAAGCCCTTATTTTCTCCCAGAAGAAGCTGCTGAGTGTATTTCTCTATTGCTGTCACATGCTTTTATATAAATAACCAGCCCAAAGTGTCCTGCTGCATTCTGCCTCCAGTGAGCATTTGGTAGTTCTCTTTTACTTTGTACTTAGTGTTCTTGACTTTTTTCCTTTTTTTTTGTTGTAATTGATTATAAAGCATCAGAAACCCATAAAATGCTGTTCAGTCGTGTGTGTATACATACAAATATATGCCTAGAGAATTGTGAATGCCTACAAAGTGCAAACAAACTGCAAGGAGAATGTTGATTTAGCTTTGTTTTGCACTCAGAATTGGCAAAGATTAGTACCTGTTTTGCAGTCTAATGGTGTTACTTGAAGTCTGTAATTTTATTATATCTGGTCCAGTTTTACCATTTGCAATAAAATTAAAGAGTTAAACACTAAGGCAATGTCTTTTAATAATTTTTTTTTGTGGTAGAAAAGGTTGTATGCTGATGCTTTGCCTTCCTCTGAGCATTTTCATTTTCCATACAGTTTCTGAACAGCTGAGTAAAGTATAAACTTATCTGACAGTAAGAACTGAGATCCTCATCTTGAAATGTTACAGGACTTGCATTTGAGAGCAGCAAAATTTTTCGGAATGTCTGCTAAAAATTGTAAATTTCCAACAGCTTCCTAATCTGGGTGAACTCACATAACAAACAGTATTCTTTTAATTAAACCAGTAACTAATCTAGATTACATTATACAGATTTTACCTTTATCTCCAGAATCACCCTGCACTACTTCATAATTTCTGCCTCAACCAGGTATAGTAGCCCCACTCTGGTTCTGTCATTTTGACATCTGTCACTGTTTTTTTTTTTCTTGTGTGTGGCAAGAATCACAGAACTTCAGTTGTTGACAAGTGGAGATGACAGCTGAAAGAAGCCATTTATATTTAAAATAAGCCATTTGTGTTTAAAAATCATTAGTATAGGGAAATTGGATAATTCTAGCTCCCTTGCAGCTATCAGGAAACTTGTGGTTTCATATCAAACACACCTTGGTGCATTTTTCTCCCATGCCTCCTTCAGGGAGGCAAAAAAGAGCTTCAGAGAAGTTCAGGAGTTTGCTGAAAGCTGTCAAGGGCCTTCTCCAATCTGGGTTCTTTCTGTGATGAAATCACCACCTTTCTCTACAGATAGACCCATTTATCTGTACCTTACTTAGGGATTTTGGAAATTTCACTTACACCCTCTGTTTCTCCTGAGACATCCACCAAATGTTGAGGATGCTGGAGCTGCTAAACATCACTGCATTTCTATTTTCTTCCCTCGGTGAAGTGCAACACCTTAAGGGTTCCAGGTTTTTTTTGCCCCTCTTCCAGTGACACACAGAAGAGAGAACTGGGAGGGGGAAATAATTTCAATAGGGATGGGGTGGACAGAGACTTCATTTTAATTTCCATTGCTACTGCTTACCTATGGCATTTCTATTCATACAATCCCTGTGCATTAGGAACTGGATTTCTGTATGTCCTTTGCATCAGCTGTCAATTGCTGTTTATATAAATAAATGCATTTTTGCTTCAGCAAAGCCTCTTTCGGCTCCCTCAGTTTATTTTCTTGCTGTTTTGAAGTTGAACAGATTTCTGAGGTACCAGATGGCCAGGTACTAAATGCATAAAATGTATTATTTCCTTCTTCCCTCCTCTGCAGCAGTCTGTTTCTGTTTAGCTATGCAAATAGGAATGGTTGAGATTAAAAGCAGGAGTTGCAGCTGATACAGACCCCAATAGAATCAGGTGGCATTGAATATGTCTGAAAAGTAAGCAACTTTTAGCATTCTTAAGCTACTTAGAATAGTGGTAAATAAAACTGTTGGCTGAAGAGATAATATTTATTCATTGTGTGTTTGGTGCTGACTGCTGGGAGAGGGCAGTTTGGAGGTAGAGCTCTCCTTTAGCTGTAATAACATCTGTTACAAACAAGCTGGAGTGGTTCAGAGCTGATGTGACAGAAATCATTCTCAGCTGTTAATGAATTGAAGTGAAATTTAGAGTGAAGAATGTGTAGGGAGTTCAAATAGTTAACCATGCTGTTGTGGGCTTGCTAAAGCTATGGTATGAAATTGGTATTCTCTTATGGGGGTTTAACTTTGTGAAATGCAGATAAACTAAAAACTCCTCACTGCTCATCTCACCTAATATCCACAGTTAAGTCTTGTGTAAATGGGGTTTGTCTGAGTGGCAGGAAGGTACAAGTAACTTATGGATTTCTGGTGCTTTATAATTTACTTTTCAAATAAAAAGTAATTGAGAGTTTTTGTAGACACATTTTAATTAAGCTTGTCTCAGTAGTCAAAGTAACATAATGGTCCAGCTTTGCCAGGTAGTCCCTATCCTCAGACTTTTGCTTCATTGGTTTAAAGCTGAACATTTCATTTTAGCTCTTAAGATTTTGCAAGTAAGACAATGTACTGTAGAAAGAAAAATGAGTTTAATAACTTTGAGACTTCTAAGATTTCTTGATCTTCATATGAAAACATGAGGTATCATTTCTTATGACTTTATATAACCAAATATCTGAGGTAAATTCTACAGCTTTATAGATACTATTAGTTTCTGAAGTATTTTAGTAAATGTCAGGGAAAAGCTCCTGGAATGTATGGGGCTTGCTTTATACAGAGTTTGTAGTATACAGGACTACTGAAATTACTTATGACCTTGCCTGTCATTCATCAGTGAATGCAGCAGCAGCATTAATCAAAAAGTACTCATTGGAGAATTTTCATCTGTGGCATATTGCTCCCATAACTCTTCCTGTGCTTTTCCTAGTGTCAGCAAGATCTGACATTTTTAGAGCAGATGTGTAATTTCTGAAAATATTTGTAATTCACTTTACAAGGCGTATGTATGACATAGGAGATGCTGTGATATTCAGGTTTTAGCATGTTCAACATTTTATGGTTTGTAGGGGCTTGACCTCAATTTATTTGCAAAATAAGCTTTTGAATACTAGCATGGAAGCTTTATAATACAAAGTATTTAAATCTCCCATACCAAGTTGGGTTGGTGATCTGTCATAAAAATAGCAAACAATACGTTTTAGTCCATGAAATTTACTCAGTGGAAATGCTGAAGCACAACACCTTGAATCAGATTGATGCATAAATCCTACTGATTTCAGCAAAGTCAAAGTATCACCTGCTGTCTCTCTCACCTTTTCATGCCTGCCTGTGACACCTCAAGCATAATTGTATTTTTGAATCCTGGTTCTGATGATGATGTTACCAGGCTTATGCCTTATTGCTTTTCATCCTATGTGTTTGTTCCAGCACCTCATCTCTGTACAGTAAAGTATGTGACAGAATTCCATTCTTCTTTCCTGACAAAAGTAGGTCAAGAGTAGTTCTATCCCTGTTGTCATCCATGGTTTGCATTGATGGAAGGAAATCTCTTAGCATCTCTCTAATACCTTGTTATTCTCCCTTTCACCTCTTGCTGTCTGTTTCTTTGCAAAGAACAAATCCTTATGTTTGTAACATAGGGCTGTGTTCAGCAGGAATGTTAAAACATGTTTGTGAGTTTATTCAGGGAAATAGGTGCATTTGTTACTCAGCAATAAATCCTTTTAGGGATAGCCATGTGATGGGAACAGCAGGAAATGTGAATGGAAAGCCATCTGGTCTGTCCACAGCCCCTGAGGATACGTCTGTGCGGGCTGGAGCGCCTGTTGTGCCAGCAGTGTTTGTAACAGCCCTGCTGGGCTGCTCTTCCAGTTATCCTACCTGTGCCTGGACCTGTGCCTGGGGTGTGGGACAGAGCTGGGCGTGTCACAGCCTGGTGCTCACACTGCTGATAGCTCCTGGGCTGAAATGTGAACAAACAGCATTACTGCACTTGAACCACACAGTGTGGAAGGGGCCAGTAGGTTCAAATATTGTCCTGCACTGTCCTGTATAACCTCAGTCCTTCTCCCACAAGAGGGAGACAAAAATTGTGATTGAATCTAAGGAAGAAAGTATTTGGTATGAGGAGATCATAATTAGCAAGGAACTTTGCCATTCTGGAGAGAACAAAACTCACAGAATGAGTAAATATCAATAGTGTGGGAACATTTGGTATGACAGAATGTTTTCTTGCAAAGGAAAGAGAAAGAGACTGTGTAAATGCGATTATAGATTTTGAAGGAAGACAAAATGTTTCTCAGCTAGATTCTGGCTGTGTTTATGTTTGCACATAATGTGGTGCAATTGGAGCAGACCTACCAAGCAAAACACTTGATTTGCAAAAGTGACATCCAGGCTTGCACAGATCTCAGGAGCTGCTTTCCCTTGCAAGACCTCTGGTCCAGTTCCAGGACTTGAAAGCCACTAGTGCTTATTTCCAAGGAAAAAAATGAATGTGTGCACTTCTCTGTGGAAACCAAAGCATGTTCAGTGAGGGTGAAGCAGAGATTTGCTGCAGAAAACATATGTCTTGTGAAATAAAACAGTACTGTAAATATACCTTCCTTCCATTTTTCTAAATTGTTGTGCCAAAGATTGTGTTTGAGATGTGAAATTTCTTATGGAAATCCCATCCAAACTTAGGTTTTGTCTGAAATATGTTTCCTAGTATGAAATCAAAGGAATTTCCTGTACAGAAAAGCAACAAAGGTGGCAGTGCTCTGCTAACACCAAACCCTGAAATATATAAACTATTATATGACCAGTTTGTTGAAAAGGAGGGCAGAAGAGGTGAAGTCTAGTTTGTTTGTATGGATATTTTTTTAATCCTGCTGACATATTGTCAGCATTTTTTCATCAGTGCTGACAACATCCTCTAAAACAGAGCAAATGCAGAGGTGCTTTCAAAACCAAGTTATTATTGACAGTCACTGCTGCACCCCTCACTTCCTGAGGTGCTTTGTTGTTGTTGTTACTGTTATATTTTTCAGCAGTATTCCTCGTTTTCAGGATTATTGATTGTTTCCCACAATCAGAGCTGAGCTGCTTCCCACAACACTGTCTTCAGTTTCTGTTTCTGCCTGTTTTCTTTGTGCAGGTTTGTACATCAATCTGATTTCACTTTAACCTTTATCTTCTGTTGTAAACAGCCTGTGCAGCCTCTGCAGTAGCAGAGACCTGAAATTCTGGCAGATCATCCAGAGCTTTTCTATTTTCCAACCCATCTGAGGGTACTCTTTCTCATTAGGAATAAAAGCAAAGCTAAACAAACAAATAAAACCTTTCAATGCAATAAAATTGTGAATAGTTGAGGAAAAATGAGATCAAACTTCATATGAATCACACTTCATACATTGCTGTGTGAACTAATGCAAAGTTGTTTTGCTACCCGGTGTAGAGATAAAAATGGAAGTTTATTGTGAAGACAAGAATGGTTTGCTCTCCCTCCTTCAATACTGTCTGCAAAAAAGATTGGCTCTGCATAGTTGATGCAAGCAGCAAAGAAGTAACAACACTGTTGGAACTGGGTAGCAGCAAAAGCCAGAAACTATTTATGTGAGATAATTTGAGATTGCCTCACTTTATTTCCAGGTGCTTTGCAGTGAAATTTATTCAATACAGTCTTAGAGCAACAATTTTTGAGAAGTCAGAGAAAGGCTCCAGAAAAAAAATAACCTTAGTTTCTGGGAAAAAAGCTAAAGTTTATGTACTGCATCTGTCTGCTGATAAGTCTCTACCTGATTTAAAAAAAGAAAAAGAAAAAAGGTAGGATAGTTAACAAACAGATAAGATGCATTTGTCCAAAAAAAACCCCCAGAAGGATTTCATATGACCTAATTTTATCCTTTGACTGGGCTAAGCATACACAGTAAACATGATTAAATCATGAGTTGGAGGTTTTTGAGATTTGGATTCTCAAAAGGAGGTTGTACAGATACTGTTTATGTAGAAGTCCTTAACCTGGAGCATGCATCATTAACATGGTGCAGCAAAACCACTCCAGGAGGGGACCTGCTACTTCTGGAGACCCCAAGGGCACAGAATCCCCTGGTTTTGCTGGCACTGAGTCCTTTCATGCTGTGACTTGAGCAAATGTTTTCCTGGGGGCAGTCACTGACCAGCAACTTCTGCTTGGTTGGAGATCCTTACCTGGTGCTTTTCAACATTTTGTAATGATTGGCATGATACACCTCAGAATGTCCTTATGGAATCTGCTGGTGAGGTAGGTGGGCCTGTGAACATGTGAAAGGAGACACTTGAAACCTAAAATACTTAGAAAATATTTTGAAAAATAGCCCAAAGGAAGGAGCAAGACTAAGGAGGAGGAAACACTCTGGGATGTAAAATGCATTGCTAACTCTGCTGGAGTGAGTCCTGTCATCTTTCTGCACAAATATTAAGCATCCCAAAGATGTGTTTAGCAGGGAATGTTATGGTGAATGTAGGGGACATAATACTTCCACTTCAGTTAGCATGTAGGGAGGCTTATTCTGGAGTAATGCTGTTTTGGTGCTGGAAGGGATCTGCTTCAGCTGTGAAGAAATACCAGTGAAAGAATCAGTGATATGAAGAAGAAAAGCCTGATAGGGAAGAAAAAGGGTCTCCCTATAGTAAAACCAAAATCTTGTAGTTTAAGCCACATCATGGGATATCAAGAGGGGGCACCAGGATAAATGTCCAAAGCTTGAGACACAGAGTATGTAAATAGATTCCTGGTGAGGCATAGCCTATAGGAATGGATTAGGGATCTTTGCATCTGCCTGGAGGTGAGTGATAGGCTGTCTGCTCTCACGAGCTCTGAATGTACATCCTATTTTTCCTGAGCTGCCAGCTGGTCTGGGTGGAGACCTTGGAGAATCGAGAGCCAGCGGAACTGCGTGGAAGAGACAAAAAACGGAAGCAAAATATGTTCAGGACTTTAATCTTTGAGTAGAGAAAGACACAGGTGCAACCAAATGATAGGCAGAGCCTGCAGTGTGCCAGAACACGAGTGTGTGCTGTGCTCTGCCATCTGTCACTTTAGTGAGAAGCCTCCCTGCAGCATC
Organism: Dicaeum eximium; assembly: GCA_013396995.1. NCBI lineage: Eukaryota > Metazoa > Chordata > Aves > Passeriformes > Dicaeidae > Dicaeum > Dicaeum eximium. The sequence goes on along the minus strand of VWZP01004262.1, from coordinate 1,647,825 downwards.
CGGCAGGCCCTGCTCCTGCACAGGGTTTGCCTGCCCACACACTGCTCTTGCATCCCAGCTCGAGCTCTAAATTGTCTTTAAACTTCATGGGAAAGTTTTCTTTGCTCTTTTACACTGGAATTCATTTCAAGTGTCACATGGCTTGTGGGGGAAGTATAGAAATCTTCCAGATGAAGTGGTTCTTGTAGGGTTCCTGTTGTTGCTCTAGTTGCTTCCTTGTGTATTCTAAACTAATGTCTTATGTAGAGTAAATCTAATTTTCTAGTCACTGACATTGGTGTTCTGTATTGTCACCACAGGACCTGTCTAGTTGGATGCTCCAGCTTTTAATATGGGATAATTTCACACAGTTTTGGTAACTCAGAGGCTTAGCTATTTAGCCTAAATAGCTCTAGGTTTCTCCTTCAGGCAGTGGATGGCAACAGGTGCCTTTGGATGAGGATTTAGTGGTTAATTTTGAAGGAAAGGACTTTGTGTCTGGAAAGAAAGGAGAGAGTAAAAGCTTTGGTTACAAAAGAATGGGAAAGTGTCACTTGTATTTGATGTGGAAAGTGTCTATTCTTTATTAATTTGCCATTAGAGTAATTAATTTTTTGCTGTACAGGTTTGTTAGTTTTGTAATATGCATTGCTTAAGAAGATTAAAAACAGCTGAGTAGCTTTTATAATTATAATTATGCTATGACTTAGTCATACATGCATTTTAAAGATATTTTGACGTATTAAGACCTAATAAAGTCATTATTATTACTGTGATATGAATTCAAATGGAACAGCATTAATAGTTGTACTTTGTTGTGGGATCATATATACAACCTATGGCTGAACCAGAACTGTGCAAATAAGCTGGATGCAAGTTTAGCAAGGCAAAAAAAAAGCTTTTTAGGTTGTCTTTCCCCCAGGTTTCCTTATAACACCTGTAATTTAATCTTCTCTGGTACACGAGGGTCTGAAAGAACTTGTCTGACCTTGGTAAACAGAAGTTACAGAAGATGAACTCCATCCATGGAGTTGGCTTAAGGAGGAAAGTAAACTGTGCTAGTTTATAGCATACCTAGCATAGTCTCAGCTAATCAGCAATGTCAGTGAAGTTTATTGGGGATTAGTTTTATCCAGCTTTGTAACTGAAATCTGGCTTTCAGCTGCTTCCCTGTAAATCATCATATAGTCATACATGTATAAAATTGGACTCTTTATGGGAAGAAGCATTTATTGAATTATTTTTTTATATGGCAAATCTGAGAATCGTTCTTGGATGATTTTACACATATGTGTTAGTAAATTTTACCTGCCAGTTTTGCTTGTGGAATACTAATATGCATTTTTTGCCTTTGGAAGCAAAGCCTTTTAAGAAGTCATAGATGGGAACGTGCAAGTATTTCCCACAAGGTACTTTTAATATGCATTTCTCTTAATGAATATATATTAGCTTAATATTTACTTCCTGGCTTTTAATAATTATTTCAGTGATGAATGTGTATGAAAGGGATGACAAATCTTGGACTGCTGCAGTCACTGTGGTCCATAATTATTGGACGTGATTTGGGATGACTTCCTATTCCCTTTTGGAGGCTGCCATCTTGTGTTCTGAAATCAAAATTTCCATTGCCATGACTTCTCTCTCTCAACCACTGCAGTTATGAAAATGGATATTAAATTGTGAACACAGTGGGTGTAAATGCAGTAGTATTATAATGAGTAGATAATAGATAAACTCATATATAGCAATTGGTTTGCTTAAAACAATGTGATTCCAATAATCTTTGAAGGATGTTTATTCTGAAACCCATTGCTGGTCATGGAAAGACAACTGATACGAAGAACTTTGCAGCAGACTGTTGGATTTAATACTGAAAGATCCTTTTCTTGTAGATTTATGTGAGATCACTACCAATATTTTTCTTGTAAAGTTCTTATTTAGAGATAATCGAAGTGTGAGGTATGCAGAATCTGATATTAAAAAATGTGGTTTTGCAGTACCTCTTCCAACTTGCTCCATGAAATTGTCTTCAAATATTTTAAAATGAAAAGTGAAAATTCAAATGCAGATTCAAATTTCATTAAGCTGGGTCTATTTTATTGTTTTAGACGCACTTCTAGCTTTAGGCTTAGTTTGTTTTCTGTGATATTTTCTTGTGTGAAAAGTTGAATGAGCAAATGTGTTATCTCATGTTTACTAGTAGATTGTTAAATTAGGGTATTTCAAAGCTTTGAGGGCCAGGGGGGACCCATAATGAGGCCTCAAATGTAAGAACCCAGCAGATATGTATCTACCTTTTGGTTGTAAAGGTGCTGAGCATTATCTTTAATTCATAGCATGAAGTGAGTTACATTCTGGAAAGTGCTAACATCACAGAAATGCTTAGAAAAGTTTTCAATGTGTCGTACGGATGAAAAGCTGGAGTAAGAGTTTTGAAAGTTGATGGGAACAGGAAGGTTTTGGATATTTTTCAGGCATCAGAATTGATTTGCCTTGTGCTTCTTTACAACAGTCCCAGTCTCTTGACAGAGTGAGTTAAGCAGAACCTTGCTGAAATATCTACCACCTATCTTTCTGAAACGAAGCTCAAAGTGATATTTGGAAATTCGCTTCAAAGTGATGTTTTTTCCCACCTGTCATGATGCAAGGACTGAATTGATTCTTGTATGAGGGGAAAAAGAAAGTGTATGTGACACGCTCAGTGGAGAGGTGTTACAATTGTTCTTGATTCATCCATGCTCACAATGCAGTTCTTATTTTAGGTAAGCTGCTCCAGTGTATGATGTACTCTTGCAATGCTTTTCCTTTCATGTTTATTTTTAGCACAAATTTATGTTGGGCTGAACATGGAAACTTATTTAATGTTATGGGCTGTCTTCACAGTCACTAAATAAATTAAACCCCCTTGCAGCAATCAATGGCAGGTAACAGAAAAGCAAGATGTTTCGAATGTGAAACCATTAGGAGGCATGTGAGACTGCTCTCAAATGCAAATCTGAACCTTCACTGAATTATGAATAAAGCATGGTTAAAAAGCAGTTAGTAAAGATACTGTTTCCAGAGCCAGTGTATAGATTCTAGTTCTGCTCTTAGGGCAATCTGTTCAATTTCAAAGGTTTGCTGAAGGGAAGAAGGAAAAAGCAACTAGGAGTGCCCATTTGTGTACTTCCCTAATCCAGCAAATCAAAAAATCAAAATTTTTGAAGATGTCAAGTGAAAGGCACTCTCTTTTATTGGGGGAAAAAAAAGAGGGCAAAATGACTATCCCACATGGTTTGTGTTCTAGAAATGGTTGTACCCTCAAAGGTCTGCATGTCACTGTGTAGATGCAGATCCCAAAAGGCCAGCTGGAATCCAGGATGTGTTTGTTTAACCAAATGTAGCAAGTTTCAAGCCTAGTTTGATAACAAAACTAGGGCTTGCAATGATGAAAAAATCAGTAGCTTTGCCAGTGGTGGAACCTAAAATGAGGACACAGTTCTACACAGAATTGCAGAACCGGTCAAAATTGGGTACTTTTCTACCACACTGTCTGGCATTACCATGAGTGTTAAAGGTGTATATCTGTCACCATCAAAAGTATCAGCAAACCCAAAAAGTCCCCAGGCCTGCTGTTATGCTGGCAGCCCCAGAAAATGGAAGGAAATTGCAATCATGTATCACTCTTAAAAGACAATGCTAAAGGAGAACCTGCCACAAGGTGTCATCTTCAGATGTCAGGGGAGGGGATGGATGACACTGGAATTAATTTCAGGCTGCTCTTGGGTTGCTTCACATTGGTGCAGTCAGTGCCTTGTTACAGCAGAGAGCAGGGTACTTTCCAAGGAAGAAGCAAGAGGAAACAAGTAGAGTCTGGAAAAATAAAAGCTGCTCTAGAGGCTTTCATTAATTCCATTTACTGAAAGTCAGAAATGGATTTTCTGCTGGGGAAGAAGATTTTTAGAACCAGCTGAACACATCTAGCAAGTCTGTTGCAAAACAACTGGAAATGTGTTACACTCCAAATACTGCAGGAAGGACTGGACTGGGGCTATGCTTAACATTTTTCTCAAGTTCAGTAGTAGAAACAGCACTTTGATTCCTTTGGATTAGCTAAAATGGAAAAATTGTTCATTTGACTGAAATTGCTGAATCCTTGTCCAAAATGCAGGAAAAAAGCCATTCTTTGTTCTTATCAGTATTCTGAAACTAATATAATTTCTTTCTTTGAGCAAGCAGCAGTTTTCTTCTCAGCCAAAGCAGAGATCTTGTCTGCAATATCAGTTACTTCCTTGTCTTTTTTCTTTTAGAAGGAAAGAGATATAGCAATTTAAATGAGAAAAGTCTTTGATTTTGTTAGGTAGAGAACAAGGGGAAAAGATAGAAATTAAATGAAACTCAGGCTATTACTTGATGCAGCAGGAAAGAAGTGAGTTTCAACTGTTGTTACAACAAACTTTATCCATCCATCCTAAAAAGCAAATCCCTTCATAATTTCAGTGAGGATCAAAAGCACTGAGATGAAATCTTGTAATATTCCTTTCCAAGGGGGAAAAACTGTCTAAAATCTCCCACGGGGTCTGTGATGAAAATTTTCTCTCCTTGGCTTGCTACACTGGAAAGATAAAAATATGATCCAATAATCCATGCTTAAAAATACAAAATTGTGGTTCCTCTTCCTGAACTTTAGAAGTTCCCTACAGGTTTTATTTCCCCCCAGACTTTTCCCCATAGAGCATTAGGTTGCTGTGGATGGAGACACATTGCAGCCCCCTATCTCAGTGCTGTAAGGAAAGAGCCACTTCTGCTTATCCTGAGGCTGTTGCTAATTTTGTGAGCACAGGGAGAACATACAAACTATAGGAGCAACAATATCCCATGCAAGCCAGCTCTTCTTTCAGGGTACAGATCCCCTTAGTTCAGGCTCTTACCAAGTGACTGTCTCCAAGTTGCTCTACATCTTTTAAATACCTGTTAGTGGTAGTAAACGGCTTGAAAAGGAAAAATAAAATAGCTCCAGAGATGACTTTCTGCCTGAGGGCAAGAAGCACTCGGATGTGAGCATGCTGGTGGTTTGTTCTCCATAGCATCCTGCTTTTCCTTGGTGTTGTGTGTACACAACACATCCCTTGAACAGGAGGCCTGAAGATTTACCTGGCAGTTTTCCAGCATGGGACTGTGTGCTCAGAGGAGCATCACAGGGGAATTTTGCTGCAAGACTGGCACAAGGGGAGTCCCACTTGCCACCAACCCACTGATAATTGATAATTCAGCTGATTCCCCTTTCCTAACAAGGTACAAACTGTAACTAGGTTTTTGTAGCTCTGAAGTGATTTTAAGATGGAAATGAGTACCACTGATAATTTTTAGTGTTTCAGGCTTTTCTCGCTGCTGTGTGAGTTCCTGGCGGTGGGACCCTGCAGGGAACAGGCGCTGCTTGTGCCCTGCAGCAGAACGGGGGCAGCAGGAATTCAGCTGGTTCCAGGTTACAGCAGCACCTGGGGAATTCACAAAAGCAGGGAATGATCAGCTGTTCTTTCTGCCATCCCGTGGCAATCCTGATACACTGCAAAGGGCCTGTCCTGGCTTGCCTAAACATGGGCTGTAGAGTGATTCTGTAATAAATCACACTCCGGTCCTTCTTTTGAATGGAGTTGTTTTTCCTGGTGTGTATCCATATGACACAAGTACTCAAACTTGTGGTATCAACCATATAGATTTTTTTCCCCCTTGTATATGCAATTCAGCACACACTGCAGCTAGCTGCAATTGTTTCTTGTTTGTGAGAAAAATATGTTCCTTGTACTTCCTGGGAGGAAATTATGAAGTGAATTTCTTCTGACTACGGCTTTTTGGATAATTCTACTTGATGCATTTCTGAAATACAAAAAAGAAGCTATTTTAACTATTAATGTTAAATTAGGAAAAAAACCCCTTATACAATTGAGTTCCACTTAATATGCATAAAAGTATTTTTACTTTAGCTTTTACTTTAAAAAGAATCATTTTAATGAAATTTCTGGGAAGAAATTCTCTTTGGCTTTATATTCCCAGATAAGCCAGCATTCTTTTTATTGCAGTGTATTAATCTTTCTACTCTGGAATGGTTAATTTCTTTAAGTTGTCTTCATAACAGATAAAAATTTAAATTTTTAATGACAATATGCTTTAAGATAGACCTCAGAACTTAAATTTCTCAACACCTCTGTGGAATGAGCCCAAAACATACGTAATGAAAATATGAGATGTAGATGATTTTGTTCCCCAATTACTGTTTTCTTAAATACCTTTCTAGGAGTTGAAATTGTATGAGTGGTAGAGCCTAGAGCAGAGAGAAGGTGTTTGTGGTCAGGCACTAATATTATAAATTGAAAGAGATTAGTGGACCATCTGAATGCAAAATATCCCTAATCTCTACCCTTAACAACTAATTTTAACTTCTTGAAGGGGTGAAAATGATACCTCTGTTTATGGGTAATGATTGTTGGGTAATGATTATTTTATGTATGTATGTGTACTGTGGTGCTCTCCTAGAAATGCTCAGCTCCTGAGGGAGAAGAGAGATTATATCTGTTAAATATTAAAACAGATTTGTGATATAATATTGGAGAAGTCATTCCATGCTTCTTGGCACAGAGACTCCATGGCATGGATGGTGTGTGGATGCCACTCCAGGAGTTCTCCAGGCTGTCTGTCCATGACACAGGCAGGTCTTCATTGGGGTGCCCTTGGCAGAGCTGATTGTTTGTTCCAGGTGTGGTGTCCTGAAAGCCTTGGGTTTTCCAAGTCATCATTTCTGAATGGAAAGTTTATCTCAAAAGGTTTGTTCCAGCCCATAAGAATTGTTAAGCTTTCCAGTCTTGCTGGCCACCTTACTGTTTCATATAGAAGCACAATGAAACTGTAGATACAGAGCAGTTTGAATCAAGGCAAATTCTATATATACAGTATAAGCAGTAAAATACAAGGAAAGCAAAACAAAACTGTGGCTGAATTAATTCCTTCATTCTGCATTCCTTATATTAAATATTTCTATTTTTGACTTAGGTATGTCTTAACAGGACACCTGACCTTTGATTTTCTGACATTCACTACAAAATTAAGTAACTTAGGGATGTCATAGTCTTTAAGGCCCAGGTATCCATATAGTTTATACTGTAGTGTATTCATCCTGTTTGTTTGCTAAGCCACAAATAAATTTCCATTACTATGGATACAAATGTTATTTCTATTTTCAGCAAGACCATTCTGGAAGAGTAAATTGTTTCTCTGGTTTATGAATCCTATCTATCCATGATGTGCTCATAGTTTAAATATGTATGGCTGTGCATTGGGCTTTATGTAACAGTGTGCACTGTACAGCAGAGGGAGTATTTTGTCAGGAATAGAGAAGGCAATTTGTCACTGTGTCACTGAGTACTTGGCACATCACCAGCTCTCGCAAGCTATAGGATATCTTTTTATCAGCAACAATCAGGCACTAGCAGGTTAAACAGGATATAAGTGCAGAGGTTGGATGGGATAAGCTTTGAGTTACTAAACCCTTGCATTAACTGATACAGAATAGATATCGACATTGCTGAAAATGAGGTGGAAAATGGATATGCATGTTAAAAATTTAATGTTCTGTTGTTATCAGTATTTACCTTTCTGTAAGCTGGGATTTTAAAATGTTTTTTATGATTTAATTATTTTTAAACAAGTTTTCTCCTCTTTTTGTTCCCTAGATCAGTGATTTCTAATGTCTAATGTTTTATGCTCCTCCTGTCTTTCATGCCTCTGTGTGTGTAATTTGCAGTAGTCCAATCCCTACTGGTCTTAATGGCATTTGACACTCTTCAGCTGGAGTTGAAATGCTGTGTTGGGCATTGGTAAGGGGCTAAACTGTGCCATGAGAGATGTGGGCAATGTAATGCATGGTCTTCCATTCATGGGTAAAACAAACAAACAAAAAAAACGATAAAAAAAGATTTACAATGAACACGTAGAATGGAAAGAGGGTGTGGGACCAAATTAATCCTGATATTCTGTGACTTAGTTGGTTACATGTTGGCCAAGATTTCAAATTTCTGCCTACTATCTTTTATAAAAAGCAGGTATTAAGTAAAAACCCCAAATGAACTCTTTGCTTATGCTATTAGAGGTGTTTATTTACAGCCCAATAACCACAAAGGTAAATGGACTTTAAATTGGTGGTGCCTTTCTGCCTTGTCCCTGTGCTCCCCTCATCAAAACTGATTGTTTAATTCTATTGGAGTGCTAGAGACCAAGCTGGATTTTCAGTTGTTTCCTTTTTTTTTTTCCCCTTTTTTTCCCCCCAATTTCATTAGAAGATATTACTTGTACTTTCAAATCTTGATACTGGCATCACATTTTCTATTATTTCACATTTCCTATTAGAGTTTCTTTTGAACACTAGATTTGCTGCTACCTGGCATCACAACAAGAACTGAACAAAACTGCTGTCTTTAAAGAAGGCTCTTGGCAATTCCCTCTTATCACAGAAGTGTGTGTCAGCAAGGCAGGGCTCAAATCCTGGAGGAGTTTAAGTCTTCATTCTTGTTCCTGAGCCTGCTTCTTAGAAATGTGTGAGAAAAACGTGTGCAGTTCTGTGCTGATGTGACAGACCTCACCTTGCCTTTTGATTTCAAATATTTTCTTTTTTTTTTTAATAAGAAGATATCTGAATTAAGGTACGAAGAGAACTTCTCTGCTGAACCAATACACAACTTCCAACTTATGCACAAAAATTGTGCTGACTCCTCTATGTGTATTTTATGTAAAAGCCTGGAATTTCCTTTTATACAGTGTGTCAAATGGTCCCTTCTTCCCTTCGTGGTGCAGATCCCTCTGTTCTCTGTTGAATCCACCTGATGCACAAAGTCCCATCTGCACCTGCATCCAGACTGAGGACCTGGCGTGTTTCCAGGGCAGCTGGCTCTGGTCCCAGCTCTCCTGTTGTTTTTTAGTTTGGGCTCTGTGAGGTCTCATGCTGCCACAGATTTACCCTCAGCTTTAGCATCTGAAGCAGCAAAGGTGAACTCTCCTAAGCCTTGAAATTTGTGGTGAGATGTCCTGAGGTTGCTGAGGTTAACTGTGCTCAATGCTTCAGCACAGCACAGGAGCTCTGTTTCAACTGTTACACTTTGGACCTGCCTTGCCAGCAGAATAAGAAACCTTTTGTTTTGCAAAAGCTTTTACTCAAAGCTGGTCTTCTAAGAAAAATGCAAGTTTGGAGCTTCTCTCTAGCCTTGCTTTCCAGTTGTTATTTGTTTCTTAGGGCCTACTGAGTGTGGTATGTGCCTAATGAGATGATTGTGTCCACTCTGGACTCTAGTCCTGGGATATTTGTTCCCAACTTTCTTCGTGCTACAGTTGTTGGTCTAGTGCTGGGATTTCCTGCATAAGTGAAGATCTCGGTGCACAAAAGTGATAATCCTTCATTTTGATGTCTTTGATAGATTAATTGAGACAGTGTAGTGCATCATGCTGCTATCTCAGAAGGACCCTCTGTTTTCTCATGATTTTGTTTATAATTTTGAATACAGTGTGGGGTGTAGATCCCTGAGCTACTGCTGAAAAATCGAGCTCCAGAACCCAGAAGCAGCAGAGCAGTATCACTATGGTACTGTACTGGGAATAATTAGCTTTGCTTGAGAGGCAGGCCTAATTAGCCCATGCACAATGTTGCTCTAACGAGGTTATATTCTCTCTGAGACCTCAGCTAATATCCCTGCATGGTGCTGTATAAATGTACTGGTTTGGCTGAGCTTTGCTCTGACGTGATGTTGCATTGCACTGAGTAAATATGGATTTGAAGGGGAAAATAAGGGTCCAGAAAGAACTTTTTCTTTTTTTTTTTTGTTTTGGTTTGTTTGAGTTTTTATTTGTTTGGTTTATTTGTTTATCATATGCAGGAATATTTATTTCTATCTATGGGATATTATTCTGTATTCACACTGTATTCTGTAATCCCAGCTCACTAGGAACATCCTAGTGAAATAAATCATTGGAGCCATTGCTTATAATTCACTCAGGAAAGAGATGTGTCATTCAAGATGTTAGAGTTTTAGACTTATGAAAATGCTACTTCTCATAGAAACATATATAAAAATGACTGTCTTATAATCATGCAAATTGTCTGATCTCTATTAACATGCCACAGTGACAGTAACAGACTTATTTTTAATTTTGTCAAAATGTTAGACAGATGTGGTTTAGCCAATTAGGAGACTTCCACTAATTTTTCGTATGCCAAGTTGAAAGGCATTGTTGATGACTTAGTCTGAGTGCAGCCTGTCTTTCATCATTGTTCCCAGTTTTAAGTCCTGTAGAATCCTCCTGTTCTCCATAACTTTCTGGCAGCAACTTGTAGAAAAATACCTGCTCCAGTGCCTATTGATTATTGGATTAATTTGTGCTTCGTTTCAAAAGGCTGATTGTCAAGGATGATTTAGCTTCAACTTGGATTTTGTGTTTTTTCCTGCTGCCACTAGAACATATTTCTAAAATACTTAAAACTAGTCCCAAAGCATGTAAAATGAAGTGCCCTGAGAAATGGGATGACCCAAGTTAATCCTCAGATATTTGCTTTGTGAATTAATTTCTAAAGCTTTATACAGACAAAGGGAAACATTTGGTGTTGGAATGCTGCTCTGCCCTAAGGCCAAACTCTTCCTGAACAGGGAACAGCACAGGCAGGGCACCAGCTTAGGTGCTGGGATTGTCCAGGCTGTGGGTTCTCAGCTTCCCAGCAAGCTGACCAGCAATTCCTACTTGGATAATTGACTCTGAAAGTAATGCCAGCAAAATTATTTCAAAGGGTAGGGAGGAAGGTAATACTTCTCCATACCTTTGCCAGGCTCTGAATCCAATTCATGGACAATATTATAGTACTTGTCATTATTTTCAAGTGGTGATTTCACTGGGCCATTCCAGTCTCTCTTCAGTGTGGAAATGACCTTGCTACCGGTCCAAGCCCTAAGAGAACCGAGGGACTTTATTGACATCTGTAAAAATATCACCTATTGCACATGCACTGAGCAGAAGTTGGTCTTGTGTTTAACTTGGGAATTATGTGAGGAGGGCTGTGAAAGTCACTAAGGAAAGTTTGTGACAGTGCCTTAACATGGCAGTGTCTGAGATGTGGGGCTGATTTTTTGTTATATATGCCTTCAAGTTCTGCATCCAAATTGTTTATGAAGATGTTGAATAGCACTGCCCCTAAAATGGAGCCCTGCCGAACCCCACTAATGACTGAGAAGAATTTTATGAACTAAATCTTCAGGCAGTAAAACGGAATCTCACTGTGACTGCATATTCCATGGCTGAGATAGAAGTACTGAAGGGGTTTACACTATGCTAAAGCCTTTTAAAGAATATGGTAGTATAGTAGTGCTCCAATATCTAGTCTGAAAAAAGAATGGTAGGATTTCTTTGGTGGCTTATGAAAATGTTTACCTATTGGTAAGAAAAATTGATTCAATGTTCTCCACTGTAATTCTTGCTTTACTGTTGACAGAATTTTATAAAATACCAGTATAAATTATAGTCTTAAATGAAATAACTTATCACATAGTGAGCATAGTTGCAATCTTAGAGTTTCTCCTATTATGGTTATTGCATATTTTGTTGTCGCTCTTCCAGTACATATTTGTATAAATTCTTACTGGTTTCACTGGGATCCCTGAAAGGACAAAAGAGACTCTGAAACACAAAAGTATTGCTCCTGTTCAATATTCTCTCAATTCTTATTCAAGTGTTTTTTTTTTTCCCTCCTACATGCAAAGTTGCTTTATATGTCTTTTATCTCAAATACTCAAACCCTTCTGAGATTTTCTTTCATTCTTTTCTTGGTCTATTTGATTATGTTTTATGTCTGCTTTCAAGGATAATTTTAATCTAAATAATAGCCATGGTGTCTAAGTATGAAACATGATTTATTTATTTTATTGTTGATAACATCACTTGTGAATTCAGTCACACACTGAGTGCACCTAGCTAGAATATTAATTACCTACAAACAAGAGAGCAAATAGTGAGATGTAGTGTACATCTTGATCATGAGGTTAAGTGAATTCAGCTACTGTGGAATGGAATATAGCTGCACAATTCTAATTTTGTTTCTTCCTATTGATTACCGTATTTAGACCTAGAACTAATGTTTTTACAGGGAAAAAAGCTAAAGAGAGAGGAAAGAGTGAAATAGCACAGTAATTTTCTTATGTGAGAGCTAAGCATGTTAAATATTTCAATATTCACTTTTAAAGCAAATTAGATCAAACAAATCACTGTACTTTTGATCTGTTTCAAAGACTTCAGACATTTTTGTCATAGCGTTTTGGCTGTTCTGAGTGTTGTTGATGCCTTAACTTGTAACAGAAACAAAACAATCCCGCAAATATTTCTATTTCTAAGCAGAATACAGAACTGAAGACTATGACACCTTTGCTATGGAACAAACACATTTACTTTTTAAATTAAAACAACCAAATTGATCCAAGGTATCACTGCAACAGCATTGCAAGGTTAATATGGACCTGCATTCACTGAGTGCCCCAGCCTGTTCATTGTCCAAGTCTGAAAACCTCTATACTGAGTTGGAAGGCTTTTTAAATTTTAACCTTTAATGTTGTTGGGGTGATGCAGGTCAGTGTTCCCAGAGCTGATAAATGGATTAGATTGCAGTACACAACATGTGCTGAGTATGTACATAACTGTGTCCCCACTGTATCTTCCAGCACCTCATTAGAAATGTTATGTTGCAAATAGTTTTGGTAACCTACCAGATGATGAAAAGTTTGGGGCTGGGTTTCCTTGGGAACTCAGTGAGGACAGTAACTGGGAGTGCAGTGGGTGTGCATCACTGAATTGAGAGAAGAAATTTATCCAGCAGAAAACCATGCAAAGAATTGTCTGTTTAAACAAGGGTCTACTGAGCTGTAGAAATCTGAGGTAAGCAAGTTTCAGATAAAAATATAAAAACTAATAGAAAGATAAAAATTATTGTAAATGATTGTGCTTATCTGTAATTCTGTCACCAAGAAGCAGAGACAGGCTCTTCATACAAATACTTATGGGACCCTTTGACTGCCCAAAAGTTCTCAATCCACTGCAGACACTAGGCATTTGTGGTCATTCTCCAAAACTTTGAGGCTATTCTACAGGTCCAATCCACCAAAGCCGCATGGTTTATCCTTAGCAAGACACACTATTCCATACCCAGAGAGGGAATGGGTGTGTTACTGCCATGTGCTCTTTGTGTCCAGCCCTAGAGCAGCCCCCTTCCAAAGGGATGCTTGTGCTAATAGCCAGTTCTGCAAAAGACCATAATTCTCTTCATAAATTTACCTCAGTGGAAAGCTAAAATTCAGCTCAGAGAAAGACAGTTTGTAGAATATTTTAAGGTGGAAGTAGTTAACTGAATTGATGGGGAAAACTGGTATTGTAGTGAAGAAGATGAAACAAGATTTGCAGTAGCTGACTGAGTTATGTAGCTGGTGCCAGTAGCCTTGGGATAATACAGGGAATCCTTTGCATATTGGCCAGCTGGGACAGAACTGCAATGGGTGTGAGCTGAGTGTGGATGTGCATTGTGGGTGCTTGGATCAAGCTAAGACTGAATTCGATGTAGCTCTGAGGTTAGCCCTAGAATGCAAGCTCTACTTAAAAGATGAATACGAATTTGGGAGTTGGAATTGATTGTTATAATTTGATCTCCCCTTCCATAGCATTTGTCTTTTCCCATTTGACTTGTGCCTTTTGCTTTTAGAGCAGACTCAAAGGCAATTTGTCAAATTCAATGAATTTTGGTATCCCAGCCAGCTGAAGGGAAGCAGTTTATCAGAACTTGCATCTTGCTAAATATTGTCAATGTGTTCTGTTCTGCACATAGTAACAAAACTTCAGAAAGCTAGAAAAAAAACCTACTAGCCACATCTTTTGACTCTTACCCTTTGGCTTTTGATCTGAGTTAATGATTACTCTTATTTTTATGCAGGAAATGTTTGTAAATAAGTAGTAAACCCAAAAGAGTAATCATGGAGAAAGTCTGTTCTTCGTGTCAGTCAGTGCCAGTTGCAATATTTTTAGTAATGAAATTCCAAATGATAATCCAAGTCAGTCTTTCAGATCCTCAGTAGATTTGGTATTTAGTCTTAAGCCTCAGCTAAAGAAATGGAAGAAAACTAGCACAGATTCTTGCAGGAACACTTCAGTTGTATATTGATTTGATCGACAGGAATAATTTAATAAATAATATATGTATTACGCAGATAGAAAAATAGATAATTTAATAAAATATATAGCCAGAAGGGTGGTCTAATGGTGGGATGAAGAAATGTCTTATAAGTCAACTCAAGTTTGTGACCTGTCACATTACTTAATATCTTAAATTTAAAAAGTTCCACAGTCTGGTGTTCTCCATTTTTCAGCCAAGGAATTAATTGAACTGACAAGGTATGAGGAAAGCATTATAAATCATTTTATAATGAACTTACATGTCTGAAATTTAGACCAAAAGCTGTAGGCACTTTTAATACAAGTTAGGTTTGACGTTATCTTGGCAGTGAGTTCACTAATATTCTGCTGCAGCCACTTCTTCTGAAGTCAATATTTTTCCCATAGCTTCTTCTATATGTGTAGATCACAAGGGTACCTTTGCCATGCCAAACTTTGCTCCTTGTACAGCACATAAAAAATGCAAGGCAGGAGGGAAAATCTTTAGCAGAGTTGTTGGCTGGTAAAATTTCAACAAGAATCAATTTCCTTCTTTCTGTTAACGGTATTTCATATATATATTCACAACAAATATGCAAACTTAGGGTTTTATTTCATCCTTTTTCTCTCTCTCTCAGGAGATTCTTTTACCTGTAAAGCTTAGACATGTCTGGAAATAAGGCATCCCAGGCAGACATGATCAGTGGTTTGTTGGTTTGCGTTTTTTTCTCTTCTGTGAATAGCAGGTGTCACAAAGTGCTGGCCATACTTGAGTCAGTTGTTGTCAGTTTGACTAACACGGTGTAGTTGTGTAGAAACGTTTGCAGCTACTCAATGAAACCAGCTTATTTTCTTAGCATGAAGATTCTGTAGAAAATTTCAAGGGAACTGTATCACTAGTGAGCTGTTGGCTTTGTGTGGAATTAATTACTGCATTTTGAAAATAAAATGTGGTGCTTTTGTGCCAAAGTCCTTCTAATGCCAACAGTAAAAAAAAATCCATTTATGATTCAAAAATTATGTTCCACTGCTGATGCCTTCATATCTGCCTGAAGATACATCCCTGCTTGAATTTAAATTGGGGAATGGCAAATTTAAATTCTGCAAGAAAGAAAGTCGATTTTGTGCTTGTGTCCTTAAACTAGAGTGTTTTTATGACAGTATGTAAAATAAAGTTACACTGAGTGTAGTATTTTATTTGGGATAGAGGAAAATGGAAGGAAAATGATGGAAATCGATTAAATATTCAGCAACAGTATTTAGGTGTATGCTAAATTCTTAATGAATACTTAACGGTGGAATTTCATGACTGTACAGCTGTATTTGTTTTCGAAAAAACTAGGATTTTTCCTGAATATTTTGTTGTGTCTGTAGAGGAATGAGTTACAGTATCCTGATTTTCCTCCTGAGTCTTAATACAGATTTAGAGTTTTAGGAGCATATCCTGCCCAGTTCTTCTCACATTGCCTCTATCTTCCTTCTCTGGAAATGCTCTGCCAGTAAAAGGCTGCATGGGGTTGCCTTCCCCATTCTGTCTGCCCTGAGTGGCTGAAGAAACACAAGATGAGGCATCCCATTGCTCCATGAAACCATTAATAACTCAGAAGCCCCCAATCTGAATAAACTCTCCAAAAAGCAATTTAAACACTACTCAGAGGGCATCAGGAGAATAAATTCAGGTGACCAATCATATCTATGACTGCAGAAAATACGGTTGTTTTCAGGTATGTGTGGGGGAATAAAATCTCAGTACTATGACATCAGTTTACTATCAGTAAAGTCAAAAGCATGATGTAACTTCATGGGCTAGAAAAGACAAGGTCAAAGTACAAAACTCATGCTCAGAGCTTTCCTCTTGCCACTTTAATTTTCTTTCCTACCTTAGAAAAGTTTTTAGATCACTGAAACTTATATTTTCCACCATTTTTGAGATTACTGAGTTGGTCTTTTTCCAGCTAGTTATGCTGGTGTGATGAGAAGTGCTGCTTCTTGTTGGAAATATTTAATTTCTTTTATGCATATTAATCTTACAGTATCTGTGTATAGCATTTCTTACTCTTTAATTTTTTTTTTCTGTTAGTCTTACTATTCCTTTTTCTTGCCATCTCTGCTCATTGGAGAAAAAGAACAATTATAAAACCCTGTGCACTTTTTTGTTTTCTAGTTATGAAATTATTTAATTATTGGAAATGAGCCCAACATTGCCTGGTGGAAAGTAATGTGGTTCATTCACTGACAATATAGTAAATTCTTCCTGAGTGACATGAAGAATATACAGGAAAAAAAGAGTTCCAGTAGTGTTTTGATTTGTTTCTGTTGAGTTACAATACTGACACTTTTTTTCCTAGCTACCATGCCTTTCATTAAGAGGGCTTTGAATTTAGGAGAATTATTATTCATCAGAGAGGTCTCCCAATTACCAGAGCTTTATTCTGATAATTAAGGTCAAACTCATTAAAAAACCAAAACAAAATAGAGAAAAGAGAAAAAAATGCTACTGAACACTCTATTGACGAAAGTACAAAATTTAGAATCACCAAAGTTATTCTATGTCAAACCCATATTCAATGTCATGAAAGTCAATCATGTCACATGATGTAGTTTGGGACGAGCAGAACTGTTTCTTTATTAAACTCACCAAAAAGTAAGTCAGTATCAAAGAGATTTGTGTGCTGTGCTTCTGTGGCTGCTGAGTGTCAAGACCAAAACCCAGAAGCATTTGGGTATTGTGAGACTCCCTGGGATCCCACAGTCACATGGAATGGGGACACTGCTCTTTTGTGAGGGACTTTGGTTTCAGGGCTGGTGCTGTGACTTCAGTTGTCAAGGTCCAAAGCTCTCAGGGGAGGAAAGTGCAATAAACAATGGAAAGTCAAATAGATGCCCTGGGTGCTTTGCTGTAATGAATACTGAGAAGAAACGTGGTTAAACAGTTCCCAAATCTACTTTATGCACTGGTAACCTGCTTTTTTCCCTTTTTTCCTTGGAGATGTTTACTTACCAGGCATACGCCATGGTGCGAATCCATTTCCCTGCCAACATGAATAAAGCTGCAAAGTCTATTTAAATATGTAACAACAATGATATTTCTTTGTTTCGAAACCACAGAGAAGTTTAGAAATTGAATTTTTATATTGCTGGCTTCCAAACCAGTTTAGTAGATCTATAATCTTAAAGATACTTTTTTTTCTTTCAAGTATTTGTATATTGTTGATGAAACCAAGACATTTGCCCTTTTGAAAGATGATCAGGTGTGTGAATCGAGTTACTCAACACAAATGTTAGCAGATGTGTATATTGATATTGGTTTGGATGCAAGAAGATATCTTTCAGAGAGACAATTTTTCTGTTAATATTAGAGTTCTGGTTTCCACATGAAGACATTTAACATATTCCCATAGGTCATATTTGTCCTCTATGTCTGTTCATATAAATATAAATCGCTTCTTACCCTTTAGGATGATGTCACAAGTGATATTTATTATCTAACATTCTGAATTGACTTATTTTGGGCATTAGAGGGAGAGAGAATTGCAGTTTTTTGTCCTTTGGCTTCATACTTGGAAGAGGCTGAGAATCAGTGGCCCAAGTCCCCAGAAGGACTCATGCTTGGTACCAGGCCTCTGCTTATGCAAGTCCACATTTAAGGAGCTATTTGAATTTAAGCATCTGAGGGTGCTTCTCTGTGCTCAGTAAATAGTATCTATTTTGTATTTCATAGCTATATTTAGTTTTATTTTCAGCAGCCTGTGTATGCTGCACAGCATATCCAAACCCTCTGCTAAGTCTCTAATTATTATTTAACTGTCACATGTTGCAATATCAATCACTGCAGTACTATTTACATTTTTCAACATGATTAATTCGTTTACTCAATGAGGAAGAGTGATACATCACCAGTTGGGAAATGGGGACTGGGGAGAGTAAGGCTGAAGCTGTCAATACTGAGTATGTAAAAATATTTTTTTTTCGATCCCTGAGGGTTGTGGGGACATTACATTAGAGGGGGTTTCCACAAAAACATCCCTTGAAATTGAGAATTAATGAAATCATATAATAGGATGGAAGAGACCTTAAAGATCATCTTCGAAGCCTCATCCAACCTGGCCTTGAACACTGCCAGGGCTGTGGCATCCACAGCTTCTCTAAGCAACCTGTTCCAGTGGCCCACCACCCTCACAGTAAAGAATTTCTTCCTAACATCCAATCTAAACCTGCCCTCTGCCAGTTTGAAGCCATTTCCCTTGCTCTTTCACTACATGCCCTTGAAAATTGTCCCTCCCCAGCTTTCCTCCAAGCCCATTTTACATACTGGGAGGTGTTACAAGGTTTCCCCAGAGCTTCCAGACACAACAACCCCAGCCCCCTCCATCTGTCGCTATGGGAGAGATGCTCCAACCCTCTGATCATTTTCCTGGCCTCTGGACTTGCTCCAACAGTTCCATGGTTTTCTTTTGTTGGAGGCCTCTGAGCTGGACCCAGTGCTGGAGGTGGGTTCTCATGAAACCAGAGCAGAGGGACAGAATCTCTTTCCTCCCCTGCTGCCCACGGTGCTGTTGATGAAGCCCAGCACACATTTGGCTTTTTGGGCTGTGAGTGCACATTGCCAGATCATGCTGAGCTTCTCATCCACCCACACCTTCTCCTCAGGGCTGCTCTCCTATTAATTCTTGTTTTTGAGGGCTAACAGGTCTGGCATAAACATTGCTGCAGTCTGGCTGAACTCAACCATTAAACTCTGTCTCACTTACCACATCTCCTGTTCCATGCCCAGCAAAAATAGTTTTATTAATTATAATCACCTATTGGTTACATGGAATCAGTCAGCTTGGCTCCTTCTCTTAGTAACATGGCCTGCAGAACTGCAACGAGGAATGCAAGAGTAAACAGCTTGTGTGAATGGAACACCCAAAACTGCTGCAGAGGATGTTTGCACAGAACCTGGTAGTGCTAAAGCAGAAATTAAAAAGAACAAAGTTTGCTTAACAGGAATATTAGCTGGTTGAAATGGTAACTACGGAGTTACCTAGAGAGCTTCAAAACAAGCAAACAAAAAAGAGGGGTAGCTTGAAAAGAAGTGTGAAAGAAGCATGAAAGCCTGCTATAGCAGGGAGACAGAAGTGGGAAGAGAGCAGTATCAGAATGGTGTTTGCCCTGCTGGAGGCTGCCCCAGCCTGTCACAGCCTGTGCTGTCCTGGATGGTGTTCCCTCCCTGCTGGAGGCTGTGGGGATGTGGCACTGATGGGACACACCTTGGGCATTCCCACCTGGCTCTGGGAGGTTCTGTTCACTGCCCCCATAAATTATGCAGCTGAAAAAAGCAGGACAGGTTTGTGCCGAGCTGGAAGCCCCCACATCTCCTGAAGGAGGTGCCTGTAAATTGGAATCTGTACTCCAAAAGAGAGAGATCCTTGTACACTGCCTGTGAAGAGGCTGTGTGTGTACAGGCTGTGAGTGTGGCCGTGAGCATTAGAAATTTTGGGGGTCTAGCAGTAGGAGACTGTTTAGAAAACTGTTCAGAAAACTGTGAGCATTTGCTATGGTTTGGTAAGTGCCTGTATTGTGGTTTATCTGTTCTGATATTGATCCTGAATGTATAGCTCACTGATTGCCAGTTAATTATGTCCCATTAATAAATCAATAAACTGCTTCAGCTCTGATTTCATTTAAACCGTGTGACTTGGCCAATTTTTTCTTGTGACAGCACTGCATATAAAATTTAAGTAAAGGAAGATAATATATCTAGAAAGTATATGAATGCCTGCTTTATTTAGCACATCAGTTTAGATCATGTGTTTTTTAGCATGATATGGCTCAGGCTAGCATGGTTTGACAGCAACATGGGCTTTGTTCCTCAACTGATCCTGTTGTTATTGGATGTGTGGCTGGCTCCAGTGTGGCTCTTTTCATAAACCCAATATAAAATAACTGTAGTCTTAATTTTTGTTTATAAATTTTGATCTTTAATCAACAGTATAATATTTTGTAGTATTTTAGCATTTGTTATCTTGGGCTTCAACCAAACTTCCATGAAAAGTTCAAGTGCCTCTTTGAATTGAGAAGCACATCTGGCAATGGGCTGTTCTGCTCACTCTGTGCTTACAGCCATAATCACTTTCTGCCACGTCAGTCTAAACCATAGCTCTGGCAATCACTGTCTATGCTTTGTCTGAAAGTGGCTCATTTAAAAAATTAAAATGATCCTGTAGGTATTTTTAGTAACTGGTGATAGACTTCGCACTTTTATCAGATGAATTATTGTGCTCCTCACCCATGGTATCTATCTCTGTATCTAATTTGCTTATCATATGTTAATAAAATTAAAAAGTGTTTTGTCTGCCAAGGTTATATATAAAGGCCAAAGAATGAGGAAGGCATTCAAAAAGCATTCAGTCTCTGGGTGTATATGCTATTTTCAGATGCCCAGGCTTACTATTACAGAATTAATGGCTATTTGGAACTTTTACTGCTGTTAGCGGCATTGTGCTTTGTGTTTCAGCTATGTAAGACTAATTCATGCTGTGGACTTTGTTTCTGCAGTGAGGTGGTATTCAGAGATCCCTCTGAGACAGCATTGCAGAGAGAACTGCTTCATTATATTTGTCAGTCCTGGCTCTAAATGAGTGCCTTGAAAATAAATTCCATTCTACAGTAAGGAAGTGCTTTTAGAGATGTAGCTCATAAGGACCGTTCCTGCAGGTGAGCGAAACTAAAGGCATTGACATGTGTGTGTTGCTATCTCTAGCTAATGACTTGTAAAGGGTGAGAATATGGAAATTCTAAATTCATTGCTAGTGATAAATGGTACCCATTAAATAATTTCAATAGAGTGTTTCAACTTTGTGAAACCTCTCTCAGAAAATACCAGAATAATATTTGGTTGATGAAAGACTCGTGTTGCTCATCTGCAGGCTGTGACTTCAAACTAAGCTACTAAACTAGAAGGGCAAGTTTTAGAAGAAGCAGCAGAGTTTAATGCTTGTTAGAAGTATATGTGGAGAAAAAAAAAAGATATTCAGGTCTTGGCATGGTTGTTGAGACAGTTTTATAGAACAAAATACTTAGAGTTGAAATATTACTCAGAGGTAAGCCAAAATTGTACCAATGTAGATGCTGTCATTTTGCTTAATGTTTGCATTTTGCTCATGGTAGCTATCTGCAGGTGATTTTGAAAATTGAGAACAATACATGCAGGTGAAATTCTTGTCAGCAGGGTGCTTTTGTTACAGCAAACCTTTAGACTTGATTTAATAGCAGTCTGCCCAGTAAATCATCTTCACTCTATACAGTGTAACAGTGGTATGTACTATGTAAAAGTCTGCTGTGTTAAATTTCATTACCTCAATAATCTATTGCTTGTGCATCAGCAGATTAATCTGTAATCAGGAGTACTTAGAAATTCTTTCTGTTTGTGGCTGTTTTTTGACCACTGTGACTGTGGTGACTACTCTTTTCTGATACCACACACCACAAATTCAGCACAACCTTTTATCCTAATAGGCAAAATGATTCAGAGCTTCACAGTTTATGGAAGCAGAAGTGCCCTTCAGTGACACTGGGAATAGATTCAAGCTTGAGGCAGGCTGGTGGATAGCTGTACAAAAAGGGCTTTCTTCAGCTTGGTAAAAAGCTGGAAGTTTGAAGTCAGGCCTGCCCAGTAATTTCTGAAACGTTTCACAAAGTTGCAGCCTGTGAACATTTCCATGTGGACTTGGAAGACAGTTCCTGGGGACTGCACAGAGAAGTCTGTGTGTTGATAGATGCTGTATTCATCCTGGCAGGAGCCATTCAAACTTCGTTATTTGTATAAACGATGAGCGTTTGCTATAAAGCGAATAAATGGTTGTTATAGCTCAATGCAGATGGCATCAGTACCTGGCTTTGGGCTTATGAAATGCATATATGTATTTCCATAGATAACATTTCTCAGAGTTTAACAAACTATTAGGAAGAGCATTAGGGAGGATTTGTATGCTGTGTACATATTTCTGAGACCTGAATTCTGCCCTTGGGGAATTGACACTGCTGCTGCTCAAAGGAGAAGCTATCAAGGGAAAAAAATATTGAAAATCCAAACATGAGTGAATAAGAGATGTTTTATTTCCCCTTCTCCCTTCTCCATTTGCAGAAGATTGGAAAATAACTGATATTGCAACTGTAGCGGCATAAGCCACTGAGAAGAAAAAAGGATCTGAGAAAAAGCAAATAATATTAGTGCTTTGCTTTGTATTATATCTTCATCCTAACCTGCTTGAATTACAGTTGTATCATGGCTCTGACAATGGCAGGGTTGGGTTTTTTTCCTAGATTAATGTTATTTTTCTTTCAGTTGTCATTATAGGCTATAAAGTGGATATCTTTGCAAATTTTCTATAAGGTGCTTTCAGAACAACTGAAAATATATTTTTGTAGCGCATGTAATTGCTGCTATTTTGGATTTCTTTACCCTATAACTTGAGTACACTCTAGATCCCATATATGACTATTATATTTAGAGATTTGTCTCATCATCTTCCTAGAAGACAGAAAAAGAACATGCAAGAGAAGAATAATTTACTTGGCATTGGATTAGGTGAGAACTTTGAATTGTCATGAGAATATTTCGCCCAGTTTCAAACGTAACATCAAAAGGCCTCAGTCCTGCACCTTTGTCATTTGGACAATACAGATAATTTCCCATTCTAAATCTTTGTGTGCTAAGAACTCATACATCTGTGTAATGAAATGCACAGGTTGTTTTGATGGCAATTACTTGGTGGTTTGCAGTATGCAGTCGAAGCCGGTGTCTTCCTGAGGTGCAGCTCTTGCTGCAAGAGGTGTACAGTAAATGGATTTTGTGGCAGGACCTTGGCATTTCCTGCCCCACATAGCAATATTCCTCATTGTCAGCCCTTAGTTACGGTTTGCTGCTCGCAGATTTGGAATTAGTCAGGGCCTCACTGAAAGCTTTGGTTCAGCCCTTGCAAGAAGGAATCTCTGTGATGCTTTGGTGGTTTTAAAGGGCCTTTGCAGAATTGCAGGATTTTGTCAGCACAATCTGATTCAAAGATTTAGGATCTAAGACGAAAGGTCAGATGTCTGACATGGAATGAAAATAACCAAGAGAAGGAAGTGTGTTTGGGGTAATTTTAAGCACACTTCTTTCTGATTTAGTAACTGAATAAGAAACTTTTTTGTTTTCCTGGAAGCCTTGTCAGCTCCCACATTAAATAACCCTCCAGTGCTGTGCTCCTGCTGCACCTTGTAGATTGAAGCCCAGTGCGAATAAATAAACGGCAAGTCAGACAGTATCTGCTTTGATCCAGGGCACTAGAAATAGAGACATGACTTTTAATGCAGGCACAGGCACAGCCCTGGCTGTAAATGCTATATCAACTCCTGCTGCTTTTTTTCTCCTCCTGCCCCTCTTTCACATGAATAAAGTCATGATGGAAATTGCACCACAGCTACATCTTCACTTGGGTGATTTGCCCTCTTTTGGCTGCTACTGAGTAATTATGGGATGCAGGCAAAAAGACCATCACAAATGGATGTTGATAACCTATGTGTAACACCACAAACTCAGAAAAATGTGCATTGTGAAATATTACTAAAGAATTCACTCTCCTGGGCATTAAAGTTATTAGAAGTTAATGATAAATATTTAGTTACTGTACTTTTTACAGTCACAGACTCAGAACCTTTAAAATCTTCAAAAGGACCTCACATCTATGTTAAAAATAAACAACCTGAAGGTCTGACATCTGTCATCTATATATGTCAAAATCTCCTTTGGGTGGTGGATATCTGCAGTGTCCAGCTTAGCAAACCCACCAAGAAGCTGATTTTTAAAAGCTTTTGATTTTTACATAAAGCTAGTAGTTGCTGATGCTGAACTGATATTTCCAAAACTGATGCCATTTGAGTGTTAGCCTGCATCATGGTAAAGGTACATAGGATCTCTAGCAATACTATTATACAGTACATAATATGTGTTTGTATAGACAATATCATAACACATTAATATGTACCTGGGCTATTGCATGTGAACTTCACTGTGGCAAATGTGTTGGAAAAGTTAATCCTGCTTATAAGGCTTGCAGAGAAATATCTTTTTTCTCAATATATCTCAGTGTTATAGGGAGAGCATACAGGATCCAGTGAGTGTGTGGGGCATGGCAGTATCTTTGCTAAAGTATAAAAGATTTCTGGAATACAAATAACCAGGCAGTATTTCTGAATGCCAAACAACTACAAAAGAAACATCCAGAAGGCCAGGCATTAGAAAATCCCTTTTATCTGAGAAAGCAACCTTCACTTCTTTTAAGTCTTAGCTCACTGATGTTACTGCTAGCGGAAGCAGAGACAGAGTTGGACCACTGTTGAAAAACAGCTTTAAAGGGCTCTAACTGGAAGAAAATAAAATGCTTATCCTCCAGAGGGCTGAGGAGGTTTTTTCTTTCTCTTGTTGCCCCTTGCCTTTCTTTTTTTGTAGATATGGAAATGGGGAATAGATGGTAGTTGAGGCGAGTGTGTGTGTTGCTTTGCAAGGCACCGTATCCTTTGCTTGACTCTACTTGTGATTTGACCTTGAGTCATGACTGATTTTCCAAGATCTTTCCAAGTGCAATGGCATCAAAATTCTCCACAGTGCTGCCATTCCACTTTTGCTGTGTCAGCCACTTTGACCCCTGTGTCAGCAATACTGTACACATAATGAATTTAGGGTCAAATTGGAAACTTCTTATTAAACTAGACTACTCTGGTGACATTGCACTGTGAGTGGTTAGCTGGTGAATAAAGTTTTTATGAGCTTCTGCATTAACATTTTTCTTTCTTGCTATGAGGCCCCAGTCCTCACCCTGACTGTCAGTTTTCAGATCCTGGTCCTTTTCTGCATTTTGGGATCTGAATCTGAGGAGCACACAGAGAAGCGCATAAAGTATATTCAATATCTCATGAAAATAGATTTTTAAGTTAATTAGCAGATGGCTTTTCAGTTCCTCTGGAGTGCCTGGTTTAGCAACTTTGCATTCATGTGAGTGATCCTATTGACTTCAGTGGGAGACTGTATGAAAGGCTGTATGCTCTGGAGCCTTTTGCCAGCAGCTGGCAGGCCTTAGAAGGATATTTCCTTTTCTGCAGATATGAGAATAAAAAGATGTCTTTATCCAAGAGGCAGTGTGCTAGAAACCTGCCTAAGCTCAGTGTCAGCCTATTGTTCTGCTGTTAAGAATGGGCTGCTGACATTAGAGAAGCACAAAAAAGCAGCATTACACTTGTGGGCTCTACCAGCAGTAGACTTGTGAATTAGGGCAGGATGTTGACTCTGATATCTTCTTTTTTTTTCCTCTTTAGAAGCCTCAGCCCCCCTTTGGAAGTGCTGTCTCTATGCTATTAAGCAGCCAAAGCACGTGTTAATAGCGTTGATTGGTTTTTGATTCTCAGCAAAGTATGGAGGGGGTCAGCAGAATGATTGCCTTTTGGATTTCCAGAGGGTTGACTTTGTCCTGTTTGTGAGAGAAGCTGACAGTGTCCCTTGGAAGATTGTCCTGAAATCCGAAGGGGTCTGGGAAGGAAATCCTAAAGTTGCAGGAGTGGGCCATCCCAGTGTGCCATCAGGTGATCTTTGCTGGTGGTAAGGAAGACCAGCCTGGCTGAACAGAGAGTTTTTACTGGAACTCAGAAAAATAATTTGAGAGTTTATGACCTTTGGGAGAAGGGGCAAGCAGCTCACATGAGTGTGTGAAAGGCAGGTCCTGCTTGACCAACCTGATCTCCTCCTATGACAGTGTGACCCATTTAGTGGATGAGGGAAAGGCTGTAGATGTGTCTACCCAGACTTTGGTAAAGCCTTTGATGGTTTCCCACAGCATTCTGCAGCAGAAACTGAACGCTCTGGGGTGTAGTCTTTGCTGGGTAAAAAACTGGCTGGATGGCCAGGGCAAGAGAGTGGTGGGCAATGGAATTACATCCAGCTGGTGGCCAAGGACAAGTGTGTTCCCCGGGGCTCAGTACTGTTTAATATTGGTATCAGTGATCTGGATTGAGGGGGTTGAGTACAGCCTCAGTCAGTTTGCATCCCTGTTGAGTGGATGTGTTATCTTCTGGAGGGTGGGAAGTTCTGCAGAGGGGTCTGGACAGGCTGTGTTGATGGACTGAGGACAAATGTATGAAGCTCAGCAAATTGAAATTCTGGGCCCTGCACTTGTATCACAACAATCCCAGACAGTGCTACAGGTTGAACATGAGCCAAGTAGTCAAGAAGGCCAATGACATCCTGGCTTGCATCAGAAATGGTGTGGCCAGCAGGATCAGGGCAGTCCTCCTGTCCCCCTCTTCTCAGCACAGGTGAGGCCTTGGACTTGGCAGTGCTGGGTTACTGGATGGGCTGAATGAGCTGAGAGGTGTTTTCCAACCTAAACAATTCTATGATCCTACCTTACTTTTTGATCCTTAGAGATTACCAAGCTCTGTCTGGCATACATAGAAGTGCTATAGTGTTTGAGAAACTGGAAATAAAAAAGCAGACAGAAGGGATTGACTTCTTTAGGGTCACAATGCTTGTATCCCAATGCCTGCCAAAGTGGCTGTATTTTCTACCTGTGCTGCAGCAGAGAGGTATCTGCCCAAACTCACAGAACTGCTCCTCTCTTTCAACATCACAGGCACAATGCTGTCTGTGTCAGAGCCGCAGGCAAACTTAAATAGCTGTAGATATAGAAAGGAACAAAGTGAAGGAGTCTTTTGAAGCCCAGAAACCACTTTGAATAATTTAGGGGTCTTCCTTATCATCCTACTGTTTACCTTGGCAGTTTAGATGTACAGAGTGAGTGGCTTAGTTTTTCAGAAAGAAGTCAGAGGTTGGGTGACAGGAACAGCTCAAGTTTGGGTTTGTCTGTAGTTCATTATGCACAGCATTTTTCTCCCCTCATTAGAAATAAGGGTTTTCTGAAGTTTTCAGTATTTATGGATTATGAGGCACGCTTATTATAAAGGTTTGGGTTTTTTCTTTCTCTTTTTATTTAAATGGTGCTGAGCTTTCAGCAAGTAAGTTTATGACAACAGATTTGCATTTTGCAGTTTCATGCAAATTTTTTTTTCTTGCAAAATACCTTTACATACAGGGTGTATTTTTTACTTAAAGTTGATAATCTGTCTTTTACTGAACAAAGTGAGAAAGCTTTTGGAGAAGAGGTGCACAGAGGTTTGAAATATTCATAGAAGTCTAAAAATGACTACTGACTTTTGTTTACTATAGATTGCCTTGGCTTTCAGAGAGATGAGAATTGGCTTTTAAAGAGAAACCCAAATCCCTCTGAATGCTTCATTTTGGGAAGGAGGGGGAGAACCAACACTCTGATGATTTGTTTTCATGAGATGTCTGCATTAGCTCTCAAATTACAGAGCTGATTTGATGGAAAATTGCAAGAGGCTGCTCATTTGTGACTGACCCTGCCATCTAACAAGAAGATAGATCTTAGGCATAATTGGGTTGATGCTGATTTGATCGCACACACACACACAAAAAGCTTAAAATAAGTCTTAGATCTGCAGAAGCAAGGCAATGCTCCATCCTTAAACTGCCCCTTTTGTTGGTTGTCACAGGATTTTGCTACACTGGATGACTGCTTATTGGAAATCATGTGCCTCCTTCAGTGGATTGAGGATGAAGGGATTTTTATTGATGCTTTGTGCTTCTATATTTTGTATGTATGTTTGGAGAAAGAAGCATTTGCCCAACATACACAATGAAATGCCATACACCTTACACTGCATAACTTGAGTGGAAGCAACAAACCTAGTGAGATTAGATTCCCTGAAAGCTCCTCACCCATGCATTTCATGTATCCTTGCATTAGGAGCATGTAAAATATTAGAATTGGCTAATGAAGGTAACACGAGTCTGGAATAGTTTATGGGGAATTGATATTATGAATTTGTTGCATTTTCACTAGAAATCCAAGAAGTGAGACCACAAACAGGGAGTTTGTCTGGGAAGGAAGCACAGTTCTTATTTCATGCTGTATCTGCACACGCCGTGGAAGACAGATCCGGATATTCCGTGCTAGCCACATACGTGGAGGCAGCCTGCATAATCTGGGATGTCTGGGAGACTTGTGGTGGCAGGGCTGGTTTTATAGAGCAGTGAATGAGGAGTGGGAAATCTGTGAGATGTGTTAATTCGGCACCTCTCCAAGGCAGTCTCCCCTGCTCCTGTGGAGCAGGGCCAGCCAATTAAGCTGCCTCCACTCAGCCACCCCGTCTTGCCCGGATGCCCATGTGGATGCAGAGGATTGTAATTTGCAACTGCCTATACAGGTGAAAATTTTATCCAAACATCCTGCTGCTTAAGGACATAGATTTTTGCATCCAGAGTGGTTGGGAAGCTCGCTGCTTGTGCTTATAATGGGCTTGCAGAAACATTTTGCATAAGGCTTGAGCGTGTTTTGCTCAGAGATTTGATTAGACATGTCTACAAACCAAACTTTCATCTCGACACAAATTGGTATTTTAAACAGGCATTATTCTGAGGCCTTGTAGATTGCAATGGAAAAGATTTTTAAGGCTCATTCTCACAACATCCCGAATGATGCTGCAAATAAGTTTCAGTGCTGTTTTAGCATAGTCGCAGCAGGCATTGCTGTGTTGGTGACAGGCTCCTCCCTTTGATAAGGGAGTAAATTTGCATGGCTGAGTTAAGCCCTCTGAAAATAAGGGCTTACAATGAATAAAACAGCAATGTACTGTACCCCTTTAATTACCGTAGTTCTAAGACAGCATAGTTATAACATGTAATTAAATTTCATTGTATAAATGGAACATGGGCTGTGGTAGGCACATCTTTCATCTTTTGATGTATAATGACATTCAAAATATTCTCTAGTACTCAGTTGATAAACAACTTGAAGAGTCAGGGTCTACAGAGTAGCTTGTTTGATTTTAAATTTGTAAGATTGGCACGTGGTCTCTTTTGACGATACTGCATTCTGATGTGATCCATTTATCTAATGTCATTAACAGTACATGCTGAATGTACAATTAAGCTTGAAACTGTCAATGTCAGTGGCTGTTAAAAAAGGGTTGATAAAAATGAGAAGAGGAACCGCTGTTTTGTAATAAGCATCTGTGTTGCTTTTAAGTCAAGAAAAAAAAAAATCAATGAATTTCAATATATTGCTGTCTTCATTGCCAATGTAATTCAATAAATATGCTAATTCACTTTTCTGAACACTGAAGAGAGTGAGAGCTTTTTGTGTCATTTATTTTTTGTCAATTCTGTTTTTCTTTTTTTTTTTGTTTTGTTTTAGTTAGACTTCCCGCTTAAGTCTAGTAATAAAAATGCTATTACATTGAAGTAGAAAGGAAATATTCTGTATCTCAGACTTTTAACAAACCTCAGGATTTTTTCTTTATTTGTTTGTTATTTTTGAGCTTGCAAGCCAGCAAAAAATTGATGTATTTTTATCTTTAACAATCCTCCTCCTGACAGAATAAAATGGGAGCACTTTGAGGTTCAACAAATACAATTGTCAGTCCACATGCTAATTTCAGTGCAGAAATTTCTTCCTAACCACATTGCTGGTCTTTTTCATGAAACATGATAGATTGACTTCATATACTTTAATCCTGTTTAGCAATTTGCATGTTCTGTAGTTTCATGAATCAAAACTGAAGTGTTTCTTTAAAAACTCTTTGACATAATACCATTCTCTAGTAGTGAATTACATAAACTGATATGTGAAATACCTGTATTTATACCTCTCTACAAGCATGCCCTTGTTTTGTAATAGTTACAACTGTTTTGTGAAGAAGTTATTTACATATTGCTAAGTGCAGCCATATATGAGAGGCTCAGAAATCATGTTCAGTATTTTAGTATCCTTTGCTGTAGTGGTTTCCTGAAAAACTAATAAGTGTGCAAGTATTGGAAAGGAGATGTCAGCTTGTGAGTGTGCAGAGCTGTGAGCTCGCCTTGCCATCAGCTCAGCTGCTGTATTTTGGAAAAGACTGAGAGGTTTCTGCTGATGGAGTAAGGAGGAGTCTGTGTTTGAAGCACAAAATCTCCTCAGGGCATCTGTGTGTTAGGCTTCTCTTTTAGCATGTGAAATCTGCTGGAAGACACCACTGGTAGCATGTCAGGCCTCTTCTGATTCTTCTCTCTTAGTGCTTTCCTGTTTTAAATACTGGTCAAGAAATGTATTATCAGAATAAAGATGTATATACTATTGTATATATTTTCTGTTGTCTGGTTAATGGCTGAGGTTGTGTGGTGGAACACAAATCAATAAAATATCCATATGGAAATAGTTATTCCAAACAAGGCCTTGTAAGTGGACAGGAGATACACAAAGCTGCAGTTCCTACAATTGCCAGTTAATATTCGAGGTGGTAAGGCAGTAACAGATTTGCCAGCTGGACTGTTTCCATGCCAATGAAGGTTTTCAAAGGAGACAATACTATGGCTCTATTAATGCTTTGCCCTGTGGTGGTTTTGTTTGTTTGTTTTTGTTTGTTTGTTTTGTTTGTTTGGTTGTTTTTTGGGGGTTTTTGGTTTTTTGTTTGTTTGTTTGTTTGTTTTGTTTTTTTTTTTTTTTAATTACGATTGAAGTTAACTGAGATGACTCAACACTGGCAGAACCAGAAATTCTTCCAACTACAGGAAAACCCATTTAAGGAACTTGATGCTGTATAATCTCCATTCCACTTTCCAGAATGGTTGCTCTGGCATCAGGTATTGTAAATGCAGCAGCACAGGTGGAGCAGAGTTAGTAGTGTTTATGTTTGAGGGCAAACACAAGCTGGGGAATCAGATCTGAGCTAAAAGGGGAAGACAATAATATAAATCTACCCAAGATTAATCATACCAATGACCTGAAAACTTTGCTTTGCTTTGTCCTCTTATTTTTGAAGGAGAACTAAGTTTCTAGACAGGAAATGGAGGTAATGGCATTGACTGGAAGTCAGCAGAGCATTGGTTGGTCTATATAAGAAACTTTTACTTAAATTTCAGAGTACAAAGTCTATTGAAGGAATTGTATAAAGTGAATACAATGTCTTAATAGAATATGTCAATGGGAGGTATTAATGAGAGAAGTACTTGGACTGAGCTTTGTAAAAGAATTTCTGAAGAATTGATTTTCTAAAAGATCTCTCTTTATA
Organism: Dicaeum eximium; assembly: GCA_013396995.1. Taxonomy (NCBI): domain Eukaryota; kingdom Metazoa; phylum Chordata; class Aves; order Passeriformes; family Dicaeidae; genus Dicaeum; species Dicaeum eximium. The sequence goes on along the minus strand of VWZP01004262.1, from coordinate 1,616,508 downwards.
TTCTTACTATTGACTTTAGGGCAAATATTAAGATAGTGCTGTCTGGAAACAGTGCTTCTTTCTTGATAAAAAAAGAAGAAGAATATTACAATGAAAAGAATGTGCACCTGTGAGAAGTAGAATGATAAACTCATATGAATAGTACAAAATGAAAGTTGATACAGCGAGGGACTAAAAATTTAACTATTATTAGAACATTCCCAGTTGGAAATGGTGGAGGAAAGGGGCTTGTATGTAATTTTCATTTACTTACTACAGTTACTACGTTACTATGAAAGACACTGAACAGTTTTAGAATGCATCTATCCAGATCATGGAGGAAGAAACAAACAAGTAGCAATGTGCGTAACATGAACAAAACATTGCCTGTAATACCCATATGGACATTTTCTTTTAAATGCATTGAAGTTTAGTTGAAGCTGGAGGATGGGAAAACAAAGGCTGATTATAAGGTTAGAGAGTGAAGTCTCTAATCAATGAGGAAACTAGAGAAGGGCATCCTAGTTAGCCTTGCACATTACACCTTGAGAGATGATCCCAGATAGGTAGGAGAGGCAGGATGATGTAGCTGATATCTGTCAGTGTGTGGCTGATAAAAGACCAGGGAGATAAAAGGTCCATTTAAGGCCAGCATTAGCATGAGAACTAATGACTCATGAGTAGGTCCAGAGCCAGACTTGGAGGATTCTTCCAAGGCTCTGGAGCCACCTTCCAGTTAGGAACTTTGAACAAAGCAGTGAGAAGGTGAAGCTTGGTGTATTTATATCAGAGGAAATGTGTTATATGCAACACAGAGGAAATTCCTTTCATTTTTCTTATCCTACACTTGGCTTTAGACTCAGTTGCTATGCTGCCTGTTAGAGGAAATCTCACTTCTGTTAATGGTGTCAGGTAACTGTGAGATGCTTATGTATTTCAAAGAAAACATTCTGGAGAGAATCAATACCCACTGCTGTTTATTCTGTCTTCCTAAAAATCCTTGGCTGTAGGGGCTACAGAAATGGCTGGGACGTGCTGTGGGGCCCTGGATCTGAGCAGCACAGAGTGATCCACCTCCAGTCAGAGCCCACCAGAGAGGCACTGACTCCTACAGGTGTGCCTTGGAATGCTGTAGCCCATGAACTATCCAGTTATCTTTGGTGTAAAGCAGTAGATCAAACATTAATCTGCTGTAGAATGAAACAAGAAAAAAAATATTTTAAAGAGAGGTTATAAAGCTGCTACTGAATACTGTTGTTCTAGAAATCAAGGCTTTCTGAAAGGTTTTCACTGCACTTGATTCCACTTCAGTGAACAAATGAAAATAATACTGAATAGCAACATCTCATAAGAGGTTGTTAATTTGTTTTTTTTTTTTAGATTTGAGATTTGGTAAAATACTACCAAATTTAAATTATTTGTGTTTAGACATGTAATTTGAGAATTTTTTCTTACATTGAATACAGACTCTGAATGTATTAGGTTTTTTTTTAAAATAAGTAATGCAGGTTTTAATTCCTTTTTATGTTTCACCAGTTATTTCAGGATTTCTCTTCTTTGTATTCATTTTTAAATAAGCACCTTTGCCCTTCTCCCTCATACCCACCATGTTTGACAGATGCTATAAATGTATATTATGTCTATATATATATATATAGAGAGAGAGGCATACACATATAGTTATATGTCAATATATAGAGATGGCATTTTTTTGTTGCTGTATATTTATATTTTAAATGTGTTCCCTGAACAATTATTCAGGATGCTAAGTGCTACAATCATACCAATAATTCAAACTACTGATGTAAAAGGCACACTTTAATACTTCTGGATCTTACAGCACATGTTCCTCTCCTTTGTGGTTCTTGGTGGTATTTGATATATGCCTGCTACCTTCACAAACAGTACTTTATGCAAATTTTTGACTTTGCATATATTATTATCCTCCTGTAACTTCTGCTTTGTTTCAAATTATTTCAGTTCTGGCTTCAGCCACCATATTGTGACTTTTTCCCATTCCCTGAAATGGGATGCCCAGAATTTATTGTCTCATGATAAACAAAGCTATCAAGCTCATATTTTTAGTTGCTGTTGTCTTCTAAAACAGATTATAATTTTTACCATTATTTGAAAGTGTGATGATTATTTAAAGGACTCCTCATATTCTGTATTTCACGTTCATGTATAGTATCAAAGGCTCAAACCAATGTATCCTGTTAAGAATAAACACTTGATACTTTAGTGCATCCAACTGGTTCAGCTGTGGCACACATTTCTCCCTGGAGTGATTTAAAAATTAACTGTTAGAAATTGAGTGTGGTAGAAATCAAAGAAAACCAGTTCAAGTTTTCTGAGAATGAGAACTTGAAAATATATTTCAAAACCCTTAAATATCTATATTTAAGAATATCCTTCTTAATGCTAGGAAATTAACAGTCATTTTATTCATTTGAAATAGAAATGCCTTCAACCTTTTAGGGAAAGCAAGAGCAAATTACAGCCAAATTTTCATTTCACAAGTCATCTTCATCCAGGATAAGCCAGGGCCCCAAGGTCAATTCTTCAATTTGGTATCCTATTTCCATAATGTTATTCTGCAGTGTACTTTCATTATTACTGGAGCACTGCTCGCTTTCCTATTAGTTTTATAAATGGCTATGTTAATGCCTTTTTGCAGACAAAACCATCTTTTGTTAATATCCCAGTGGATTTCCTAAGGATTAAAATATAGTTTTAAGCAGCCATTGGTTCTATTTATATTTTTTCATTGATGATTAGCCCTTGTCACCTACCCAAAAGTGGCATTGTTCGAACAGAGATCGAAGCAGTTTTTAAGAAGATATGAGTGATTGGCTTGACTGACAGAAAAGAAATAATTAGAAGCTGAAAATTCGAGGAATCTTTGTAAAATTTAGTAATATCTAAGGCAATGCAATAGTAGAGAAAGAAGAAAAAAGAGGTGTGGGGGAAAATCTGTTCTGGCCAGGGAGTAGCCTTTTGTTAATACAAGGGGTTCTGCAGATGAAATTGTTTTCTTTGTCTTTTCTGGGCTGTTAGTGGTGAGAAGGTACCAGTGCAGCTCAGCTGGGGTACAGCTCTTACCCCTAAAATCTTGCCAGTTTTGTTTTAGGTAATTAAATATTTACTGCTGCAGTTACAACCAATACATAAATTATGTAATATGCAGGACAAAAGGGGATGGAATATGTCTGCAGTGTTCAATAGTCTCATCCTTGTAGGAGGATTTGTGTTTACTGTGCATAAGAAGCTCTTCTCATACCCTAGAGAGAGTGGAAAAAGAGCATTTCTTGGGAGCCATGTTGATGAAATTTAGTTTTTTCTGGTGTTAGGGGAATAAATGATTTATGTACATAAAATATAAACTTATTCAAGAAAAAGGATAGTGAAAGAAGCTACTGACTGATTACCTTGATTTTCCATAGTCTGCATATCTTGTGAACACTGTACAAGCATTTCAATAGATATACAACAAAATGCTGTTCACAATAGCAGAGTATTCAGTTCTGCTTTGGAGCTTAGAACAGAATATTTCAGTTGGAAAGGACCTACAAGGATCATCCGGTCCAACTCTCTGACCACTTCAGGGCTGATCAGAAGTAAAACAATTTTGTTAAGGGCATTGTCCAAATGCCCCTTAAACACTGACAGGCCTGGAGCATCAGCCATCTCTCTAGGGAGCCTGTTCCAGTGCTTGGCCACCCTCCCAGCAAAGAAATGCTTCCTAATGTCCACTCTAACCCTCCCTAGCACAGTTTTGAACCATTCCTATGCATCCCATCACTGGATCCCAGGGAAACAAACTCAGCACATCCCTTTCCAATTCCCCTCGTCAGGAAGCTGCAGAGAGCAACAAGGTCAGACTTTGGGGTGACCCAAAGCCCTTCCCTGCTCCTCATAAGAAACACCTTCCAGCCCTTTCACCAGCTTTGTTCCCTCCTTTGGATGCATTCAAGGACCTTCACATCCTTCTTAAGTTGTGGGGCCCAGAGCTGCACACAGCACTCCAAGTATGATTGTCTATTTTGAGCAGCTGGTTGTGCTGTGTTAGTCCAGGTTAATGCATTTATGAAGTGGATTTTTGTAACAGAAGGTGTGCCTTAGCAGGAGCTTGATCTTCCTGAGAACAGCTATCCAAACAACTATGTTTAATCTCTGAAATTGGACTGATAAACGTTCCATACTTGACCTGCTGCATCCGGAACAAAGCCAGTGGGCTCAATACCCTGAGGATGGAGCATTCCTCCGGCTTTGTTCAGCAGAGCTCCAAATCGTCTTTAATCAGACTTTGTAAAAAAGAGAAACCATTCTGAATGAATTTTCTCATGCATCCTGATATATTTTTAGGTCCTGGAGACATAACAGTTTAGTACTTGGTCATGGAACTCAAGCCCATCTGACATATTGTCCCTGAGGAAGTTATTTTAGTTGAAATTTTCAAACTTGAATGCTTAAATATGAGTATATGTGACAACTTAATAGCAGTCTTCTGAGTGTGGTTTGCTGTTGTGTGTCAACTTGGGATAGGCACATACTTCAAAAAAAGAAAAGAACATCAATGAATAATAATAATAATAATAATAATTCATGTTTTCAAGGTATTTTATACTCAGATTTGGAGAGAAGTTCAGAGGTCCTTGAAGTGATGGACACTTGAACTGTCATTCCACCCCGTGCAGATGGAACCAGTTTAGATGCTGAACATATATGCATAATCTCAGAAAGACTTCTTAACACGTGTGAAGGAGAAAAGCATTGTGGTCAAATTGCTTCTAGACTTCCTCTGCATGCATTTAGCTAAATCACTGCACCTGCTTTTTGGGCTTACCCCTGTCCTGTTCCTGTTTAGGAGCTCCTGCTTTGGACATCTGCTCCAGGTTCACCTGACCTCACTTCAGGCACTCTGCTGAGTGGGAGCTAAGAACAGACAGGCTCTCCACAGCCAGTGTAGAGAGGCACTTATGCAGAGTGTAATTCATCCTTCCTAAAATCAGACATTGCTTCCAAATGTATTCCCCTCTCTTTCTCTCTTGGAGAATCTCCTCTTGGAGACTTTCCCTGTGCTTCTTAATTTCTTCTAAAAATCTCCATAGGTCTTGTGGCTTCCAGGGTATATGTGCTGCCTATTAGTTAAGATACTTTATATTAAAAACTGTCAAAGAAATGAAAGCAATTTCGTATGGTTCCTGAATTAATGACAGTCTGCTTGCACATTGGTTGCTTTCTGTTGGCATCTGGGTCCTAGTACAGACTGCCATTCTTAATCATATTTTAATTTTCAAATAAATTGCTTTCATTATCCTTTCATTTACAATACCATGTGTGCATTACTGCTCATTAATGTTTGTCATCTACTTTGCTGAGACTGGGTTTTTAAATAGCCACGGTTGCAATGCAGTAATTAAAGATGATCCATGTTGGTTTTGTAGAAATTATTCTGAAGCATTCTTACACAAAAAAAAAAAAAAAACCCAACCAAAAACCAGAAAAGAAAAAAGAAAAAAAAATGAAACACAAACCCAGAGTGCTGTTAAAATCAATTCCTTAAATGTAGGGAGGCAGCTTAGCACAAGGCGTTGCCTGTGGGTAAAAAGAGGGCACTTCTAATGCTTCTGCTTGAATGATGTCTAATGATGGAATCTGTGTGAAAACTGTGTATCTCTGTAATTACTGTTGGGTTTGAGTATAATATTTTACACTCAAGATGAAGTAAGTTTTTTTTTATGAGGTATTTTGCAAACTTTTTATTCCGCTCTCTGTTTAGTACTATTAGTTTCTATACAGCCAATTCCTTCCTTCTGTTTTCTACGTCAGATATTAAAACCATGAAGGGACAGAAACAACACAACAAGGATTTTAAAATTACAGTTCTGGAACAGAATCTCTACCAGATAGAAGTCAAAACAATAGCAGTAACCTCTGCCCTGGTTTTGGTCTACCCATCTTCCATGGGGAGAATATGGAAATGCTTCCCATATCTGCATTTGCAGTTAGTATTTACTTGCCTGTGACACAACCTGTGTGACTGATTTTATGCACACACAAAATTGTGAATCCCCCTGTCTGTGCTTATCTGATATTTTTTTCCTTTGCTCTTTAAGTGTCTGTGCTCAGCTTTTAAGACCTGGCCCTTAGGGATCCTAATGTGAACGTTCAAATGGAATGTCACTACTGATATGGCACAGGAGTAAGGGAACAATTATACATTATTCAAAGAAATTTAAATGGATTTTTGAGATATGATACTCTTTATGAACTGCCAGAGAATTAGTTGATTTTCTGGTAGTAATATTTTAAAAAGCAACTTCAGGATGTATCCATCCTTAAATGACAGCCCCTTATGTCACCCTTAAATGATTTGGCCCCAAGATGGAAACCCTTCTTGGTGGGACTTGAAACTTGAGTTTCACAATCACCTGCAGAGCTTTTGTGTGGCACTGTGTGATCATGGCTGAAGAGGCCTCTCCTCTCTCAGGCTGCATTTGCTTCTGAGCTGAAGAGATGAAACACATCCTGCTTCTTTCAGTCTGTACCATCATTTGCTTCCAGTGAAGCTTGTCAGCTCTCCATGACCAAGATCTTCACAGTCACTCCCTGCCTCAGTGCAAAAAGCAAAAGTCTGAAGAACCAAAATTAACGATGTGCCCAGTTTTTTTTCCCTATGGTTCATGTATCTTCATAGAAGTGTTGTGAAGCAAAACTATTTGGAAACATATTTTGGTATTTTCACACCAAAAATTAAACATAAATAAAACCGAATTATTTAAATAGTAGAATATATTATTTAAATAGTTTCAAATATATTCAATTAATGATAAAGCAATAGATTCAAGTTTATGATTGTACTTATTTGACTGATAGAAGAAAACCCAGTACCTCTCTACTTGCATCTTCTCTTTATGATTTATAGTCAAGCAAGTTGAAATAGATGTAACACCTCCTCTTAGTGTTCATTAGCTGAAAAGCCAAACTGGATGCAAACTGATAGAAGCATCTCAGCTAAGGCTGAATCCATGAAGGGTTTTTTTGAGTTTGTTCTTTTGTTATGGTTAATCCAGTCATCTCAGCTTCATGCTTTTATTCATATCAAGGCATTTATCTCTTCAGTTTATTGACTTAGATTTTAATTTAGCCAAATCACCTACAGCATGTGCCTCTTTGGTATCTTTGGAGTAAATCTGTCACAAATAGACTCCTAAATTACTTGTCCAATCTCGTATGCAAGGTTTGGTAAGATGTGTCAGACTTAAAAACACTTCATAAAAATCAGGCCATTTACTGTGAAGAGAAACACTGCCTTTGTTTGTTATTAGAAAGAGTACTCTTTCTTATTTGAAAATTGTCTGTTCTCATTAATAATAAAAAATGGAAATAAATGAAGTAGAGAAGTTGATAAGCCTCCACCAGATAATCTGCAGACATTGTCTACATAAAACTGCGGGTTTACTAGTATGAGTGTGGTGAGCTCTGGGAGGATATTTCAGAAGTCATTTGTCACTGGAAGGACAACAGTTATGCCTTTGTGAAATGAATTAATCTGTCCCAGCCTGACTGTAAGAGCCCAGAGCCCCATCCCACTGTACCATTACCAGACAAAACACTTCAACCCAAGCATGGTCAGTACTTTGAAATCACATCTGCAGAGGAAGCTTCTGTGCCAAAACCAGTGTGTTTCTACCTCAGTACCTCTTCATCCCACAGGCTCTGTGTGACAGCAGAGCTTTAACATTACCTGAAGGGTGTGGTATGATCCTAGAAGCATTTTGCAAACACTTGTAATTATTTGCATTTTTTCCTAAAACTGTGGAAAAGCAAGAGAGCCATGCTGGTCTGAGGCTTTAGCAAAGACAATTGCTTAAGCAAGTTATGTTTAAGCATAAAAATGTTCTCAGTAGCCCCTGGGAGGCTTGCAGTAAATGTAAATTTAGGCGTATCTTTAATAGTAACTGGATGTATTGGAGCTTGTACAGAAAGAGACTGGATAACTTGACGTCCTTCAGAAGTACTTGCAGCCTTAAATGCTTATGAATATCTGACTTAAGTCCATACCTAAACTTTGTGTGAAAATTCCATGACTGTAAAATTTGTTCCAGGGTATTCCTTTCAGTTTCTGGACATCTATAAATATGAGGGCTCATAGGCTCTGAATATGTAGCCTTGAGGATTGTTAGTCATTCACTGGGATAAAAAAAATGTAAACACATTTATTTTCTAATTCTGGACATACTTCATTAGGTGATTTATTCTGATGCAGTGAATGTGTCTCAGCATCTTCTTGTACTTATTTAGCACTTTTTCCTGTGGTGGATAATGATATAATTCTGTATGTGCTGATTATAAGATGCAAATACAATGACAGTTACAAATCATTATGAATCTGGATAACCCCAGATTTAAATTTTAGTAACCAGATACTCAAGAAAGGTTATTATACTAAAAATTCATAATCAGAAGAGATGCAATAAGGCTTTTTTATTCCTCTTCACATACATGAAGAGTATTAATATTAAGCCTGAAAATCAAAATCTGTATAGAGATGAAGAGAGGAGAGGAGAGCAGTAATACTCTAAAGCAAAACAGGTTAATTTTGCATGGATCTTCTTATTCTGGTCGTGGTTATCAAAGTTTGAGGAACATCCCTGCTCCTATGCAAAGAAGTCCCTTAAAACATTGAAGTTGCTGCAATAGCTTTAGAATAAGCAGCCAATACTTGCTTTTCAGTAATGTAATAGGGGATCTACACAACCCTTGTCTTACTGTATGAGGTATCAGTGATGTCAGTGAATTGCTGAGGACCTGCCAACAATGTTAAAAAAGAAATCCTATTTGTGTAGGTATATTTTTCTGTTTGTTTTGTGATATTAAAATAAGCAGATCAGAAAATGATAGATGATTTTTTTTTTTCGGAGTAACAGTCACTGTCCAGATAAGGTGAGGGCTAAAAGACTTCTCTTCTTCATACCACATAATATGCCATTTTCATTTTGTGCTGCTTATAACCCTGAGTGTCACAGCTTTCTATTCTAGTCTGAATAGTCAATGAAACATTATGAAGCCGATAAGAAAAGCTGGTCCCCGTTCCTTGGCAACGGCTGTTAAGCAGAGCTGAGTGCTGTTGATTGAGGAGATTAGCTGCCAGAGATAAACCTCCTCTTTTTGCTGCCCTGCTGCCTATCTTTCCACCCGTAACAAGTTGCACCAAATATGACAGCAGTCAGTGGTTTAGGCAGAATGTGAACTTTGCGGCAAATGAAATTTGTGCAAAACACTTCGGGTGCTGACGTTAAAATCTTGAATTTATTAAAATTTTGCAGGTTGTTTTACGGACTGTAGTTCCTTGGCTTAGGGATGAACATTTGTATTTGAAAGGGTGGTGCTTCAGATGTAAGAGAAATGGGATGTCCTGTAGATAATAGCAAATATTAGTAACAGTTGTCTCTTGCTGCTGTTCTCAGTGACATTGAAAGAATACATGAGCTACAAAGTAAAATTACTGCAGCTATTAGGCATGCAGAAGTTGGATTAAAAAATATAAATTGACTATTTTGGTTGATGTCTTTAGGAGAAAATGCTATTGTATATTAAATAAAAACATCTGGATACATCAAATCTGCTTCTGTCTGTGCATGGCTTGGAAATCTTTCTGGTTTCAGTACATCAAAATTACATTTAATGACAGAGGCATTATTGCTGACTGGAAAATTAGTGCTGAAATACAGCTAGGGAGAGAAGCTGGCGACTTTTTCCTTCCTCAACATTTGCATTTTTGTTTCTTTTTCCCATTTAAAAAATATTGGCTTATTCCTTTGCTTTCATAAGTGAAGTCTGCAGTTCTGTTTTTGTTTTTGACCTTGGGGAGGTCTCTGGTGGTGCCCACCACACCACCTGGATCTGCTGGCCCTTTGCAAACCTCTCTGTTGGCCAGAGCAGGAGCACAGGCTGAGCTGGTTCTTGGATAAGTGGGGAATGGCAAAGCACTGGCAAAAGAGTGAAACTCTGGAGGTGACATGCTTAAGAAAAGTGTGTAGAGATCTGGGTGAACAGTTATACATCTAATAAATGTCGTAAGTTCAGCAGTATTATTTAAATGTGTGTGATTGTTGTCAATAATGCAGCAGAAGCTTCAGAATAGTAGATTTTGGGAAGGGGCATTTTCCTTCATGTAGGATTCCAATCCCCTTCTGTTAGATCTATCAAAACATAAAAAACAGTGATGGCTTCTGCTGGAAGAGCATTCTGCTGAAATGGAGAAAGCAACAACAGAGTTAATATTTTCTGTGTGGTTTTGTTACTTCAATTAAGAATCTGGCACCTCATAAGCAATATAGTATCAGGAAGACATTTAGAAAGATACAGTTTGATGCTCACTGGTAAAATATTATTTCAGTGGGTTATTTTGCTGATTCTAAAGTCCTGGCTTTCAAGTTTTTTTATTTTGAATCTTTGATGAATGTTTTTTTCATCCTTTTGTAGCATGAATATTTTGTTCAAAATTATTTTTATTTATTCTATCTTCTTTTTAAGTATATGTGCTGAGTGTACAACTTCTGTACTTAACCATTCTAATTGCAGGATATTCTAAGGGTGTAAGCAGCTTAAATCCAGCCCCGAAAGTCCAGCTAAAGAATGGGTTTTAATTGTTAACAGTATTTTAAAAAGCCCATTACAACTTATAACTATGCACTAGTCAATAAGTATTTTATGTGAGTTGTATGTATTCTGTGAGTAAAATAGGAAGCAATTTGGGATTGCGCATATCACATATATTGAGGGGTCTCTGTACACATTGCAAAAGCAAAAGAAGTCTTGCTTTTCAGATCCCTTCTTATCATAATTTCATATATTGCTGGTCTTAAAAGTTGTTTTGAATAGGAGCACATAAAACTGAGGAGAATAAATATTTCTGAAACTGCTCCCAGCCCTGTTCCTGATCCCTGTTCCTGTATTGTCCCATCTGTTTGTGGGCTTGCTTTGCGAGACAAACGATCATCTGCTCTGCTGAAGACTTCTGTGCTGGAAAAGGCATTTCACCATAGGGCTTTTTCCAGCCCAAACATAATCTCCTTTGCTTCTCTCAATACCCTTTCCAAAATTCATCATTCATCTTCAGATTTGGACTCCAGAACTCTGCATTCCCATACTGACTTTGCCAATGCTGCATACTGAATGATGTCACCTCCTTGTTCCCACTTATTGCTGTTATGTTCCATATATCCCCAAATATTCTTCGTGCTTTTGCCCTCACATTGTCTCAGGCTGAGCCCTGGGGTTTGAATCAGGCAAGGAGGACTGTGACATGTGCTGCCCTTCACCTGCTGCCAGTAGCAAAGCTGTGGGCAGTGCTCTGGCTCTGTCACACAGGTGGGGAGAAGCTGTGTCAGCACCTCTGATTAGTTGTAGCAGAAATAACTTTTCTGGATGCAGCTTCTGATAGATGTTCTGAGGTATGTAGCATCATATTTAGATATTTCAAAGCACAGTTTTCTTGAAAACTGTCAGATCTTTCATGTTCTTCAAACTGTTCAGTTGAAACTGTTGGCATCCTGATGTCAAAGTTTGAGTGAGGTGCTTGGCTGTTCCAGTGCCCAAGCCTAAGCTGCCAGAGGCAGCTTGATATGCTGTGCCTTCTGCAGATGTGGTTCAGACTTGAGCAAGGTATAAGATTTCTTGGAGAAGATAGCTCCAAACTATTTAATCAGGCCACAGGGTGCAGCACTGAATTCAGTTATCCTTGATTATAAGGATTTCCCCTTCCCTCCCCAAAGGATTGCATTTCATTTTTCTGCTGATGTTTTCAGCAGGTTCACATAACATAATTTTCCATGTTTTTAAAAATATTTTGTAGCTAGGGGAAAAGATGGAAGTCTTTATTACTATAATTCCATGCATATCTGAAGTCAGTTCCCTTCAGGAATAAATTCAGTAACTCAGCTTACAAAAGCAATCTGCTGTCTCAATAAATATTGTCCTGCAAAGATCTAGAAAGCTTCTAGTTTGGCAGAGGACAGAAATAAACCTAGTTTGCTCTATTAGACACTGCAGCTGGTGAATATGAATGGAATGGTCATTAGTCACGTTTCCATGAGAACAGTGTCTCCTGCAAACACATAATAACTAACTCTTAAAATATAAGCTCTTGGCACTTAGGATAAGTTAAAACTTTCACTACTTTGTTTTTAATACAGAATTAAAATTAATGCAGAAATGCATTTTGCTGAACATGCTTCCTTGCGGAGTTATTCTTGCCTTGGGAATACAGATGCAAGAGCATCCACAGTCTGATCACACAGTGAAGACATTGCCAGCAACAAAGTGGTTCTTGGCACCAACCAAAAATGTAATGGGGATCCTTGAAGTGACTGAAGTACATCTCAGTGATACTTGGAAAATTAGTGTACATAAATAAGCATTAGTATATTTGCATCTCATTGATTCCATAAATAAATTCTTAGTCCCTCCAGTAACCTCTGTTCAAAAATGCATATTGTGTAAAAAAAAAAAAAAAAAAAAAAAAAAGAGTTGTTCATGTTTCTCCATTCCTTGTTGCTCTGGCTTCATTTTAAACAGTGCAAACAATAGGAGCTCCATTACTCTTCCAGGAGGGAGCTGAACAGCTCCAAAATAGTTTCTCCCTGCTTGAAACTTGTTCTGATTCAGAATGTTCATTTTTGTCTTTTCACTCCATTTCTCCCAATAATGTCATAAATAATTAATCAAACAGGTTGCATAAACGTTTAGTGTTTCTTGTAAAGAATCAGGTAGTTCAATGCTTAAGGCTCTATGTGACTGCCTCCTTTCATTTTTCTCTGAACTTCTCTAGTTCATCTTTCTGATAATGACGTGGTCAGAATTTGATGCAGTATTCTGTCTTTATTCTAGGAAAAAAAGGCTTTTCCTAAATAGATAGGGGAGGGATCATGGCTTAGATTTCTCAGGATTGAGATAGCAATGTATGGTAAACCTACATGTTAATCTTGCAGTCCAGTGGCTAAACATGTTAAAGGAAAAGATAGCTTTATTGTAAGTCTACTAATACTTGATTTATATTTGAATTTAAAGTATTTATCCTCTTGGAGGAGGATTTATATGTTTAAATCTTTCCTCCCTTTTCTCTTCACTACCAGTATCGACCAGAAACGGAGTTGCTGCTCAGAGGATTTTGATTGCATCTTTTTTCTTAGAAGCATCACAGCTAATGCTGAAGGCATAGCTTTGCTTAGAAAAGCCCTCTCCACATATTACAGCTAGAAGTTCTTGGGCTTTTTTCCTCAAAGGTTTTCTGGATTTGCCTCTGATCAAAATTAGAGGCAGATGGTTCCTGTGGCTTACAGACTGTAGTGGTTATCTGGATGTGGAAGATGTTGATTCAGTCACCGTTTTCTAATCCTTTATTATTCTCATCATGGAGCCAAAACCGAAACTTTCATGCCACGTAGTTACCTAAGATGGGGAAAGTTCAAGTTTGGTTCTCTAATAAGTACCAAGTTACTGAAGCATTGTTCAGCTTGAACATCAGCTTTAGCAGCAAAATGTTAAGACTTGCTTTCTTTTAATCTCTACTTTTTCCTTTCCTTAAAGTTCCTCTGCCCTCTCCTCCCAAGGCATGGCCATTATTTCCATCTTTGCAAGGCCTAAGTATGACCTGTTAAGCTTCATTTCTGTGCTCTGAATCACATAAAGTAGGTATTGAAATCTGGACCTCTCATTC
>VWZP01004262.1:1413820-1600648 GCA_013396995.1 Dicaeum eximium | reverse complement strand
GGTGTTTCTATTATATTCGCAAAACAAATCTACAAAAATATGCTGTTTTACTTGAAGTTGAGGATTTACTTTTATTGCATAATGTTTTGTGCCTCTCAGCAGCAAAAGCAGAATGCCACGACGTACTCCTGTTAAACAGCTTCAATGCGCTTTCCTTACTTGTCTTTATCTTGCTTTGCTTCTAGAAACAAATATTGTAGCCTTTGATTTTCAAATCATATCTCTTAATTTTAAATAGCTGCCTTGAGGTCTTCCACCTGCCTGTCAGCCATGAGGATAGGGAAGGACAATGTGGGCTGGGGGTGGCTGGAAGTGTTTATTTCTGTAGTGGGATGAAGCCAAATGGATGTGGAAGCCGGGAATTCCGGAGGTGACAGCGTGTGCTCCAGGACTGATCCCTGTCCACTAGATGCCACTATTACTGCTCCAAAACGGGAATACCAAGGGCCACTGAGGAAAACAACCGAGGACTACCGAGATAAGCAAAATGAAATGACAAAAAGATTTTCAAAGTTGAGCAGGGGGAGGTTGCCCCTCGGAAAGCCGCTCTCTCCCTGGTTGCAAACAGCAGCTTTTCTGCTCAACCACTGCAGGATTCGCTGGTGGAAGCACTGGACTCATATTTTCAAAACATTGTGTGAGAAATGGTGCTGTAGAAGCCACTGCTGCTCTATCTGTATTATCTTTACCTTACTTGGGAAGTGAATATAAAAGTAGATATCTAAGTTATGAACAAATCTTTTCTAACAGATGGAATATTAGAAATATGTTCTTTGCTGAAGACTTTACTTGTAACTGTTGAATGTGGATTTGTGGACTACATCTTTTGAAATAAGCCTCCAGGCATACAACTTAACATCCTCTTTAAGGAACAGTAACATTTAATTTTTTTCTTTTTAATTTTTGAAAAGGGATTTTGAAAGTGAACTCCATACTATGGGAAGCAGCAGGGAGAGAAGAATAAAATACTGTAACAATCTCCTTCATACTTCCTAAACATTTAACATCTGTGACCTTGAAGTTCAGTATCTTGAGACTTTTGAGATGCAAATATTATGCTTCCCATTCGAAAAGGATTTAATCTCTCCAGTAGGCAATTCAGGCTCTTACTGTGGGTTGTAACACTGACCTTTTTATTAGTCCTGGACCTTGCAGCACCTTAAACTACTAGCTAGGGGAAGGAGTGTGATGTCCATATTCAGTGAGAAGAAAGGATTCTTTTCTTACAGAAGGTTAAGTTGCTGGAGAATGATGCCCATTGAAAATGTTACAGTAGGTTCTCTTGTTAACTGCAAGAGCACAAATGATGCAAGCCAGGGTGGCAGAAGTTGCCATTTGACACCACTGGGGCTGTGGACTTTGTTTTTTATATAACACAGGAACAAAACACCATGACTGCAGTATGGGGCAAAACTTGAATTTTATACAGATTATTACTTTAATTTGTTAACAATTGCCAGGTAATTAGTGCAAAGAAGCTGAAGGGTTGGTTGGCCCACGTGTGTGACTACTGACACTGTCTGGAGAGCTGCTCCTTTCTGGCTGCTGCAGGAAGTTTGAAGAGCAGAAGAACCAGGTGCTTCAAAGCATCTGCTTGAAGGCTCCTTTGCAAAGGTCACTTGTCAGTGCCATGGGAAAGTTTCACTGCATGCAGATCTAAATAATTAATTACTGCACAGCACAGTCTTTTAATTTACGTATATCAAGCTTTCAGCTGCCTGCAGACAAACTCCAGTATCTCTACGAGTCTTCATACCTTTGCTCAGTAGCAAAAAACACTCAACAATAAATTTTTACTGGTATTATTCAAAACTGTGTCATGTCTTGGATACATCTTAGTTTCAGTCACCAGATTAGCCATACATAGTGGTTCCAGGATGGGATATATTTCTCTTGCCGAGGACAAGGGCAGCTTTTTTTTTTTTTACATTGGTGGGGTTTTTTTGTTTGTGGTTTTTGTTTGTTTGTTTGCTTTTTGAGGAAAGACTGCCTAAGAAGAATCTTCTTCATGAATCAGCCGCCCAATAAATAGTGTTGCCTTGAAGGTGAGGGTTGACACTCAGCACACAAGTTTTAGGACCTCTTAAGCACTTGATCCCCATCTCCTTTACAAAGTGAACAAACCAGTGCAATCAACCCTTCAAAACTGTTTCAAACTATAGGTTTTGGTGGTCTTCATTTACATAATTCAGTACCTGGATGTGAATCATGGTTGTAACGTGATACTTCCTCAGTAGGTAATGGAGGTAATATATTTGCACTAATTCATGAGAAATGGGCAATAATAATGAATAATGATGTGTGTTTTCCATTTTCTTTTAAACCTCTCTGTGATGAGTCTTCCAGAACTTGTGTTTTGACTTGCTCATGGTTTAATATATCAGTTGTAATTTTTTTTGCTAGAAGTTGATAAATATTCAGTGTAAATATGTATACCATGCTCCAGGAAGTTGTCTCTAATAAAAGACTTCTGACACTATTTGAGTTCTTATTGGACGACCGAGTTACAGTAAATTTGTGTCTTTTAATCTTAGCATCTAACTCTTTAGTACATAAATATTTGTCAAAATTCAAGATTTTAAATAAAAGCTTGTAAAATTTATGTTTCTTCTCAAATATTAAGCCTAACAGCAAACGAGCCAAATGGATAAAGAAGCATTTCACTGTTTCCTTGGGTGTATGGGTGTATTATTCTGGTTTATTCTCTTTGAGAACAAATCTAGCAGCTCTCTAAGAGCCAACTTGAGCAGGCTGTTAATGCAGATTTTTTTTTAAAGTATAGCTTTTAAGATATTATTATGGACATTTCTACTTTTTGCTGGCAGCAAGTGGTAACACCTTAATAGCAAACATGTGTCCCTATTGATCAGTGTCCCCCTTCCCTCACTCTGGGCTTGTGTGAAGTGCAGATGTCCTTTGCGTGTTATGTCCCCTCTGCTGACACAACACAGCTCAATGGAAGTTCAGTATGAGCACACTCTCAGCAGCTCCAGGCACACAGAGCTGCCTGTTATTAAAACATCACTCACTCTCTGAACTTCCTCTGCCCTGACACATCTTCTGTAAAATCTGGAGCTTTCCACTTTCATTTTTGCTTTATGCCCAGCTTTGGGCATTTCTCTCCCTGTTTGAGGCCAGCTGGTTGCACAGCAGGGTCCAGAGAGATGCACCATATACTGACTTTCTGTAAATACCACAGTGACCGGGATAGTTCATGGCAGACTAAGCTGGACCTTTTAAATATTAGTTTTAATTTAATTTAATCTGTTTTTCAAGTAAAAATGAGCTCTCTGCTGGACCTAAGCCATTTCCAACCCTACATCTACCATTTAGGTTTCTTTGAAAGTAAAAGAGGGGCACTTCAGACAATTTTTCTTGGTAAAATGGCTCTCCCTTGCCTTTTCTTCCCCTACAATCTGTGTAACTGAAAGCAAGTTTATTTAGAAGACAGCCTGAAAATTGAATGCCCAACCGCAATTTAATTTTTTAGGTCTTATATCTTGCCACAGAAACCTTATTAATTAAAAAAAAAAAAAAAAAGGTTGAAACACACCCAGAACCAACCAAAAATCTGGGAAAATTCCTACTTTTTTTTAGAAAAAGCAGCTGAACTATGAAATGTATTATTTGCACAACTCCAGTCCAACTGTAATCCCCGGCACAAAGATCCTCTGTATTTTAGAGCTGGTATTTGCCAACCACTCCTTGGGGCATTCTGCTCTCACTGCGCTCTCCTCGTGCTGCATTTAGCAGAGCCGAGCGCTATTTGTGGTTGCAGCCCCTCCAAAGCTTATTATGCCCATATTTCAAGCACAAAAGCCAAAGTAACTTGCAGTTTCTCCCTAAGCAGTCCCAGTGTTTTTGGATAGATTGTATAATGTGGCTCAGGCTCATGTGCTAATTGTTAATTTTAGAATTTAAATGGGTTTTGTTCTATTCAAGGGAAGTAGGCTGAAGGTTTCTGAAAACTCTGAGTTCAGGAAAATGGTTTGGTCTCTTTTAGAGTTTGTGAGTGAATTAGCTTTTGCATCCATGGAGATATCCTTAAATGATACTTAATACAAAAATCCTTCATTTTTACTGAATGTGTATGCTTTTCTGGACTCTAAAATAAGATTAGAATTATTTTTAAGGTATATTATCTCTAAAAAATGCACGGAATATTAGTTGTTTATGTAAACATAGATTTTGTCCTAATTGTTTGTAGCCAGTAATGGTGGTATTCCAAAATAGAGCTGGCTGTTTCAGGTTATGTTTCATTTTGAACAATCTTGTTCCTGAACACTGAGATGTTCTTTCGTTCCTTTCTAAATCAAAACCTTATTCCTGTTATCCATCCATTTACAAGTTGACTGATATTTATATACTCTGCTTATTTTCAACTGCAGCAGGTTTTTAAACAGAGATGAATATTTTAATCTGATGTTAGGCTGCTTTTCACATTACATGTCAGAAAACCAAACCCTATCTGTCTATGTGGTTTCCAAATTAAACCTAGTTTCCAATAGCAAAATTAGATTCAGATGTAGGATTTTAATTTGAATTAACTTAATTTGGCAGTTGTAAGTGACAGGAGTATTGGAAAGGAGAAGAAAGAAAAAGTTGGCTAATTTCAATGAGGTATTTGTGTTTAACAGTGAGGGCTAATAATGCCCTTTTTCTGCATCCTGGTTTGGTTTATTTTCTTTTATGCCATTATTTGTGTTTAGTGAACAGCTGGGCCAGTAGTTCCCATTTGTAGTCTTTTAGCTTTGTAAAGTAGCACAGAAAGTAATGGACGTTTGCAAATTAATGCTTACCCTTATTTTCTGCTCATCTGATGTAGTTCTCCTTTTGGAGCATAGATGTAGTATCAGAGCAGAAGTAATTACTGTGTTAAAACTAGGATTGCAGTAGAATATTTTGCTAATTAAACTTGTTGCATTTAAATTGCTTCCTTTGGATCACCATATAGAAGAGAACTATTTTGAACAATAAATGAAACCACTTTCTTTCTCAGAGACCCAGAATTGCAGATGGTCAGATTGTATGTGAAGCACCTAGACTCTGAATTAGGCTTTTGTATGAAAGGGAGAAAGGTAATTTGAATGTTTGAACTCCCTGTTCCTCCCACACATACACAGGAAGCTTGCCTCAAAATGAACAATTCTCTAAATAAAGACTAATAAGAAGCTAAATTAATTAGAAGGTGTGATTTGAAAAGACATTGATGAGAAGAGTCTGTCATTTCAGACAAATGGAATGGAGCTAAATAAATTAGGCCACATTAATATCTCATTGTTCTGTGAGGAGCTTTATTTTATTGCATTCATTAGAGGGTACTTCTTGAAATGAGCCTTTACTTGCCATTATGGATGCAGTTCTCATTTACCAATGCCCAACGCACAGCTCCTGCATTAAAAATGTTTCAGCAAATCCACACAGTTTCTGCAAATTAATATTTATATTTCTGGATGCTGCACTTTTCATCCACATCATAGTAGGCATTGAACATTAAGGTTTTCTCTCACTGACTTGTCAGTAAAGAAGTCTTACATCTAAGGATTTGGGAAGCTGAAGTCTGAAAATACTTTATAAAATAAACTGCATGCCTATCTCATACAATAGGATAGTCCTCCAACTAATATTCTTTCCAGTATTTATTTATTTTGATAGAAAATATTCTGTCTCATGACTTCAGTGGTCCTTTGATAGCTTTTTAAAGTGTCTTTTAAAAGGTTCCTTCAGTAAATAATTAGGATACATTGGAAATGCGCATCTCATCATGCCGTTCTTCCTCTCAGAAAACGAAATGTGTATTTTTCCTTTTCTTTTTTCTCTTTCCTGCAGATGGAATATTTGGGAGATGTCAGCAAGTGCCAATAATAGACATCTATAAATATGACATTTCAGCCCCTGTTCTGCAGCACCTGAGGATCATCCTGGAGCAGCTCTCACAAAGAGGTACAGTCAAAACTCTGGAGTGGGGTTAGATGCACTGGGGGTTACAATTATTTGTGCTCCCTCTGAGGTGATCTCTCCAGAAGTTTTTGAACACATTTGTGTTTCAGCCCTGCTGGTGCAGACTTTATAAAAGTAAAAGCCTTTGGATTCACTCAATCTGCCAGGAGGGCCTGGGGAAGCAATTCCAGGGGAGGTGTTTCCTCGCTATGTAGCACGTCTGTGACTGACACTGTACTAGAAAATTTTAGCATCCTTGAGTGCTGGTGTCACATAAATAAATCAGCAGGAAAGAAAAAATTCTGCCTTCTGCACCACAACATATTTTAAGGTGCATGGGCAGAAAACACAAAACTTCTAGTTAGCTGGAAACAGTTCTGAACTTTCTAATAAATTCAGATAAAAAACTGCTCTGATTTCATTACCAGTTGCAGCTGGTCTGTTTCTTTTAATTTTTGTTCACCTTTCCATGTTAATCTCTCTGCTCTTTCCAAAGCCAGAAAGGATTTTCTAGCTTTTGAGTGGCATAACTTGAACTAACAAATCAAAACTTGAATAAAGTGAAAGCCAGTAAGGTGAACAAACCTTTCAGATACTAATACATGAAATAAACACCTCTTGTAGACAGTCACTGAACCGAGATATTTTTGTAATCCAAATTGTTCCAAGAATATCAGAATGTTTAACTTTGCACTTGCATCATCTGTGTGGGTGTTTGTACCTAAATAGTTTCCAGTCACAATCTTGATGACAAAGTAGTAATATTGTATTAGCAGGATGCTAATTAAATTTTGAGAAAAAATGGGTTTCTCAGAAGTTTGGGACTCTGCTTAGAGACTGGACTTCTAGTTTGAGCACTCATTTAGAGCATTAAAAATTTTTCTAGGGATTTATTTGCTGTCCAACAGCCCATCCAAATGAGAAAAACTCAGCAAAACTTGATTGTAGTAGCTCCTGCCTGATTAACAGTTACTTGTGAATAGTACTTGTGGCTCTTTCACTTGTCATTTTCTAAAGGCTAAGTAATGCAAGCAAAGTTATGGAAATACTCTGTTGTCAGGGCAACACTGTATGAGTGAACAAACTTGTGTCTGGGCTCTGTTTGAATGTAGTGAGGAAGGAGGAGAGGACACATTCATCTCATTAGGTCACCTAAATAAATACCTGAAGTGATCCTGCACACATGGACAGGCAGCAGTTATTTACATCACCTGAATATAGGTCAGGTGTCCTATGTAAAGCTTCTCTTGTGAGGCTATCAGAGGTAAGAGACCTGCAGGAGAGTGATGTCCTTGTGAAAGGAACATTCCAAGGGGGATGGGATACCCCAGGCCATCTCAGAGGATGCTCACCTGCCTCCATCTCCCTGCTTACCATAACATTTTGGTTCAATGGAATTGATGTGGCCTCCCCTTGGAAGTGCTCCTCTGATCAATAAAACAGCCCTTCCTAGGACCTTTGTTATCCACAGCCCACCTCCCTGGATTTAACTTTCTGTTGCAGGAAACCATAGTATGCTTCTTTTAAGGAAATTTGAACATTGAAATTTGGTCTTGTCTCAAACTTCTTTTATAGCAAGAAACTGACAATGAAAACACAGGTTGAAACCATGGTGGAAATAAAGGACTTCTGCTTTTATCTGCTTTACTTGTTACATTCAGAGGTGCATACACAAATGTTGAATTTGAACTGATACAAAACTTATGCAAGCTGTTTTTGAGGTCTCTAGGTATCCCAGTGAAGGGAATCTTAAATATATCTATGAAACATAAGAGAATGCTGGAATGCTCTTGCTCAAAGCATCGATGTGATAAAATCACTTTTTCTTTTTACTCTTAGTATCTTGCAAATTTTGTTTAGTGGGGACAGAAATACAGGAGTAAAATCAATACTATCAAATTGATGGATTACTGACATAAGGTTGCTCAGACAAGACTCTGCTGCTTACTGGTGCTATCAGATGTAAAATATCCAGCCCTCAGGCCGTGTTTTCTGGCTGTGATGGTCACTTGCAAAGTTAATGCTGTTCTCCTGCACATGGTGTGCAAAATGGGATAACCATTTCTGCAGTAAAGATGGACAAAACATTGTCAAGACTGCACAAATATTTCAGGCAACTAGCAGAAAGGGCTAAATTTTTTCAGAGGTCTTATTTCCTTTTTTTGTGTGATACCCCAATCTTGTCATCTCCAAAAGACTTCTGTCTAGCTCAACTTGGCAGTGCCCACCTTCCCTGGAAAGAGTAGAGGACAGCATTTATTCTCTACTTTCTGTAAACAGCAGGACAGTGTTCCCTTGAAAGCCTCTACAGCAGGTCTTGTGATTAGTAAAAATTTTAGTAATGCCTATGTTGAACCCTTTCTATTTTTATTAGTTGTATATACAGTTAAAGATGAAATATTCTGAGGGTAATTAACTTGAGTGGTCTTCTAGGCTCTTATTTATTTAATTTTCTAATGTGACTTGGTTTGTCTATTTCATTTCCTTCCTGATGTATTCTTGCAGAATTACTAAGATCTTCCTTTTCCTCCCCAACCCTGAAAATCATCTGTTGACATCTATTTCGATAGGATTAAAAAAAAAATCAATAGAAAACCTTGTAAAATGTACATTCTTTTTCATCCCTCTTTGCTGATTGCTTGTAAGTAAGTGATGCCTGTGTTTGAATCATGGCCCAAATGGAAGAGTGTGTGGTGAGATGTATAGAACAAAGGACAATGGGATGTGAATAGCAAATAGAATTTGTGACTCTGCCAACTTGAAATGTTTACTACAATGGGGAAGAATAAGACAGAGGCTTAGATGAGTGACATATCTGATGATAATCTCTTTAATAAAGGGCTTTGACTAAAATTGAATTCAGGTTTCATAATTATACAGATTTTATGTCTTCTTTACACATTGAGTCTATCTTTGTCTACAGTATCTACTGGGTGGATTGATGAGAGAAATGAATGCCTTGGAATATTAGATAGTTCCCTACAAAGAAATGATCTGTTAGCATTCAAATACCCATGCTCATGTCATTTTCCCTCACACTGTCCTTGGGTCAGTCAAACCCTCATGAAGATTTTCTGAAGGTTCAGTGTTTATAAATGGGTCTGTCTGTATGGGAAACACCCTTCTCACTGTTGCTGGAACATGAGAAATCACTTCCTGAAGCTGATGGTACTTTATATTATAATCCATAATAATTTATGAGGAATTGAAACATTTTTCATTGTCTGATAAACAGGACAGTCAAAAGGATGCCATGTAGATGGGCCTGAATCGTTTGAAAAGGGAAGTGAAGGAAGTATCAGTGCAGAGGGGTGAATGAGTAGTGCCAGGAGGAAAGGGAGATACTTATCCCTGTGGTTGGTCTTCTTCATCCTCTTGTCCAACTTGGAAGAAGATACTTTTTGGAGTATATAAGAATGATAAATCATGTGCGCATTTCCTGGCTTGAGCTAAAATGCAGAAAATACTTTTTCTTATTTTTTTCTTACCTAAGTACATTAAAGTTATTAAATTTTTTTTTGTTTTCTTCTTGTCCCTACAATAGTCTCAGCTCTGTGCCCGTGGTGTCACGTGCTCAGGAGCTGAGCTCAAAGTTGTGCTTTTGGGTTTGCTCCATGCTCTGTGGACCCTGTTTCTAGCACAGCTGGACAGGTTGTATTGAAACAAAGTATGTTAGACTAATAACCAGTATTTCAGCTTCTCTTTTCTGTTTTACTCAAAAATGTAACTGAATTACCTCTGTTTTCATTTTTCTGCAGGAAATGTGTAGGGTGACTGAAAAACAGATCAGTTATATATATTCTTTTTTATTTTTATTTGAGCTGGAATAATTCCTAAATAATTCCTCAGTATGCTTGCTGCTACTTAATTTTTGCAATAACACCTTGTTCAAAATGATAGTTTAAAAGAAAGCAGTTTATTTCACTCTGTTATGAAGAAAGTCCTGCTTAAGACATTTAGATATCAACAGTAATATTAAGAGAACAAAAAAGAGTAGGGTGTGCTTTTAAATTCATGTAGCTTAAGTCAGCAGGACATTCTGGAGAGATTCATGGGCTGTGGAAATAGGCAGCATATTTACAGACTATATGAAAAAAATAGTAGTTTTCCCCTCTTGTTTGCTTTCTTTGCATCCCAGGAAACTCTCAACAGGGAGAAATAATTATCTGTCTTAAATTAATTGTAACCAGTTAAGTGTAAGGTGATTAATATAACTTTGTTACAAATAATTTTATACTCTTACAGCAAATTTGTTTAAAAAACTGAAATTATTTACAATCAGTTTACTTGCAAATTGCAATGAATGTGACCTGTCACATATAGCTAGTGAATTACAAAAGGGCTGCTAAATATTTCTTTCAGTCAGGACTATTTTTCAAGAAAAAGTATAATTTTTTACTCCAAGAAAGGTAAGAGTTGAAAGTAAGCCTTTATAAGCTCAGTTTTGAAATAACTTAAAAGGAATAGTGCAGTTCTTGCACATATTTGTGAGGTGATTATCACATCATTATGGAGGAATACAGAAAGCTGAAACCCTGGGAGGTAGGAGAAAGCAGGTTTTTCTTTAAATTGAAATATTGATATAAATGAAGGCAAACTCTTCTTTGGCAGAGAGCAGTGTGTTTACATCTAATTTCCTGGGCATCAGCCTGCTCCAGACATCTGTCTGCAGAGAAAACTCTTCTCCTAGATGGCTGCTGAAGCCAGGAATTGAAGCATAAGTCCCATGATGAGCTACCCCAGAGGAGCTCAGCTGGGACTGGACGCATTTACCTTCTCCTGGTGTCACTGTCACGCTGCCTTAACTCTGGCTCAGTGGACAAAAACCTGCTGGAAAGGTTGCAAGAAAGTCCTGCCTTTGTTAAGTGCTGAAGCACCACTGACATTTTTCGGTCTTCAAAGACATAAATGGAAGTTCAGAAAAGAATGAGTTTCAGAAAAAGCAAAAAGAGTTATTTATAGAGCAGCAGATCCTGTTTTGAGCACCAATGGTTGAAACAGCATAGAACCAAAAAAAACAGATTTTTTTTTTTTTTTTGGTTCTTTGTATGGCTGCTCTGCTTCTCAGACATAATCTGACATGGCACTGACTTGTCAGATATCATATAATATAATTGTGAAAAATGATCTTTTCAGGAAATTGGTATTTATGAAGAATGCATTGGAATTACAAAAATTATTATAGGAGTGAGACAGATTCCATGTATCCTGGGAAAGATATTAAAAAGTACAGAGGAAAGCTTTTTGCAATGTATATAGTGTTTTATCTGCATCCACAACACCATTGTGTAAAGCTTTTTGATTTTGCATAATTTGTTTTGAAGACATATGTGTCATCATGATAGCACCACATTCTCTTGTTTAAAAAGAATGACCAATCAGAGCTTTTACTTGTATTTTTGATCAACTAATACATTAACTAATATGTTTGGTACAAAGGAGAAAAGGTCTGCGTGTCTCCTTTGTCATGTTTCTATCAACTAGCAGTGAGAATTATATCAAAGTATTTGTAGCCAGGTAACTTTACAGATCTTCTTCCAAAGGAAACTTAGAAATTTGTGATAATATAATGCAAATATCTAAGGCTGATAAATTCCTGCCTTGCTTACTTTGTTTAGAAGATCTGTGTGGCACCTCATGGATTTTAACCTTCGCACTAATATTTTGTGTTTTCCATGTCTGTGCTGGCTCTTTTGCAATTTGTTCTCTTTCTGATCTTTGAAAACTGAGCCTGCCTTTGTTTCTTCCTTCTGTGGAAGAAGCTCAGATGCCTCTTTTTCCTTTTGGACTTCCCTGAGCAAGCTCAACAGGCATCCCCTGGATGGTTCTCAGCACTGGATTGAGCAGCAGCTCAGCTGCTGAAAGTCTTTGTATTTGGGATGTTCACGAATGTGTTCCCCTGCTAATGATGACATAGGGAGCTCTGAACTTCATTCTTACTTTCTTAGGTAATTTTAAAAAATTAACCCCTTCCACTGTGAAGAACCGTGGGCTGGGCAAACAGCAGGCTTGAAGTGACAGAGGTGCATAATATGTTTTTAAAACACACTTGAAAATGCATCAATCAAATTGCAGTTCATTATCAGTTGTTCCCACACTTGGAATGTCAGCAAGTCTCAATTCAAGCATGAGATTACTTCTTTAGGTGCTATATTCTCTAATAACACCACTTTTGGAAACCGTGAATAACAATATAGCATATCCAGACTAATTATGCCATTTTCTACCATTAATCTGTAATTATAGCCTATTTACATATTCAACATAAGACTTTTTTTTATCATTGCACTACCAGTGCTTTCTTCTTGACTTGTTTATTGGTAGGGAATATTTTCCTTTTCTATTTCTATATTCATTGCATATCCTTATCTACAGTTCTAAACTCTGTCTACATGGCCTCATGTTCTTTTAAGATATCAGCTCTTAATGACACCCACTGTTTGACATATCTTTTTAGTTTTTAATAGGTACTCTAAATTCTGAAACTTTTAGGCTTATTTATCGAAGTAATTATTTAATTCATTAATGCGAAACTTCAGTGAGTAGATTTTGTCCCTCACACAATCATGATAAGATTGAAGCTTTACTTTGTTTTAGTAACAAGTATGCATTCCCACAAAAGTTCTTTTTTTCCCTTCTCTGTAGAGAAAGTATATATATATATACATATACACATATATATTTATATATATTTGGTGGCTTTTTATTTCCCACTTAAGGTGTTTTCAGTCTTTACCTCACGGCTGTGGCAGAGTGCTTCTGACAAACATAGCAGTTTCCTGAAAAGGCTGAGGAATGTTAAATTTCTTTTTAAATTCTACATTTGCTTTATTTCATGCTGATTCTTAGCATGTACTCACTACATTTCAAGCTTCCTCTTATGTTTTGTTTTGCCTATAAATGGATAGACAAAGCAGTTTGTGGTAACAAAATTGTAGTATCCCTCCTGTATTCCATTGCTCAGTTTTTCTTTTATAGCTGCTCCCAGCCTTAAAATGGCAAAAAATCAGTTTCCTCCCATTTTTTGTCTTTATTCCTATTGTTGTCTGGTTGCTAATTAAATATTGCATAGACCTGCACTACAGTTTTTGCTAAATAATTTCCAGTCTTTTAGGAAGGCACTGAATGTTCTTCCTGCTTGACTTAGCATATGTCATGCATATAGCTATTAAACTATGTTTGTGTTTTACCCCACTTAGAGGTTTGTGAGAGTTTCCTCACATGCTGTATTCTCACATTTCTTTAGCATGGTAAAATAATTGATTTTCTTTTCCTTATTTTATCTGTGAGCTACTCAACAATGCAAAACCTCTGACTGGGAGAGAAAGTGTAAGGCTCCTCAGTCTCTGATGTTTCAGAAACAACTTTTTTGTTCCTTTTATTTTTATGTGGCTCTTTTGAAGAGCTAAAATTCCTGCCTGAGCATCCTCTAATTCTTTTGTAGATTCCTAGAAAGCTGTGTTGAGTCTTTAGATGTCCCTTCATCCCTTCTTCAGTAGAGAGGGTGATGAAATGAAAAGACTTCAGCATTCCAGCTCAGCTTTTTCTAATTGCTGATGAGTTTCAAGTCTTTCCAGGTAAATTCTAACTGAACTGTGTTCACTTCTGACAATGTTATAGTTACTGACACTCATTATAGCATTAAACATTGAGCTTTTCATTATTTTTAGTTATTAGGTTTTAGCAGGCATCCAGCTCATAGTCACATTCAAGATGTTGGAATGATTAAATTCCAGCCAGTACTGCAAAATAGTGTAAAACCTAATTCAAAATTTGATATTGTCAAAAGGTCAGCTATTTTGTTCACTCACACACCTTTTCTCTTTACAACTCTCCATCATAAAGGTCTGTTCTCTGTGAAATTCCAGGCTTCCTATTTGATCTGCAGTGTAAAAGGCAAGTTCTGAAGATTTGGACAATTGCTTTTTAAATTATAATATTTAGAATCTTCAAATGTATTTGATACTCATCACCCATAAGTTTCTAACCTGATGGACTGATTATATTTATCCACATTTCAGAAAAAGCTCTCT
The DNA here is from genome assembly GCA_013396995.1 of Dicaeum eximium. Lineage (NCBI taxonomy): Eukaryota > Metazoa > Chordata > Aves > Passeriformes > Dicaeidae > Dicaeum > Dicaeum eximium. The sequence goes on along the minus strand of VWZP01004262.1, from coordinate 1,586,675 downwards.
GTGTATCCCAACTGTAATGAGTATCATCATGCACTGAAAGTATTTGGTAAGGTCAGCTCTATGTGACTAAGGTCTGGCTGCTCTTTTCTAGAAAAAGAAATAGAGATTAAAAAATTCATTAAGTGGAAAATTACTCACCTTAACCCTACATACAATGTTTATGGGTAGTAAATACTTTTACAGAAGTTAGAGATTAATTTCAAACAATATCTAAATAGAAGGATGAAACTCTCCACCTAATTAAACAATAATAAATAAGTCAATCATCCCTACCTAGGAAGGAAAACACATTATTTTATGTTTTGGGTTATGATGGCTCTGACATCATCAACAATCTTCACTGAAAACTGCAAGACTGGGCATTAACATTTTTGCATATATGTGAGAGAGACAATGATACAATATTCTTCCCTTTTCTTCCATCAAAGTGAACTTTGTTCTGACATTGCCCGCAGGCTTGAGCAGAGGGCAATCAATGCTCAGAAATCAAGATGTTAAATTTAAGTTTAAAATTAAAATGTTCATCAACACTGAAAACTTCTAACTACCTGTCTTATTAACCTGTGAGGTAATTCCACCAGTCAATAAATGAAAATGGAATGTGGTCCTCAGTGGTAGTTACTTAAACTGAGAGAATTTTCTTTTAGCTAAGAATAACCTTAGAAAGAGTGGATACCAAATTCAATTCAGAAATGAGAAAAATACTCTTGAACCCATCTTGTCGTAACTCTGCTTCTTCTCCCTCGCGGGCAGTGCAAAACCTGTCTGCTTTTAAATTTTAATTAAAACTTAGATTAGTTATGATCATCTAATCTTTCCTTTGCTCTGCAGTGTCTGATCACTGTGTATAAGTATCCAAAGTTTAATCTGCTTCTGGTCCTCCCAGATTTGACAGTCTAATTAAGTGCTCAACTTTAGCACTCAGTATATAAGCAATCCCACTTCATGTTTTGATAAGATTTTAGATGAAATTGGTCACTTACCTGTTCTGCTGAAATAGTCCTGAATAATTTTATTGTTTCATCTTTACTACTGCATTCATCTCCTTTAGGAACCAACAGATTTCCTTCCTGCATTATGCTAAAAATCTATTTGAAGGCTCAGCTTACCATTGACAGTAAAGCATTACTGGCATTGTTCTGGGGTGTCTTAAAGGCATTCCTTCAGTGTGAAAATTAATATAAAAAAATATGTCAGCATACAGACATTGGTTCATTGGTGGGTCATTGTAAAATCCAGTCTGTTTTTCTTACCAGGTTATGGAGACTGAATGAGATGTGCAGATATCTCTTTGTTACCTCTTGCACATGACTTTGCCCTTCTCTCTGTTGGCCTGGTCTTTACTTTTCTTCTGTAATTCTTCACCTCGTCCCAGGTTCCATGTGACTAATTGTTTTCCTTTGAACTTTGTGAAGACATGACATTCATGTCTTATTCTTAGGCCAGCACCTAAGTGTTGCAGAAAGCTGTAGCACAAAGCCTTCTGTTTCCAGTGAAGGAAGTAGATCTTGTTCCTCATGCCAGCTTGCTCAATGTGTAGACAGGTGATCCCCACTCTGGTAATTCCAGCTGATGTTAAATGGATGGAGATGTTATTCCAATTGCTCTTAGCAACTCTGTTGAAATCAGGTTTACACTCGCTCTATGGGGGCCAGCTTGACTAAATAAAAACAGCTAAGGGGCTGTAAATTTACAAAAGTGTTAACCTTCCTTCCACCTCTTCACTTCCCATCCCACTCCTCCCATCACATCCCATTCCATTTTCCCTGGCACATCCCACCCCATGCTTAATGACAGTGACTTTCAAGATGGTTCTTGAAGCACTTTGCCACCCTGGCCTGACTCTGCAGCTGCTGAGCCCATGGGGTGGATTTTGTTCACTCACTCACTGTGAGCTCCCATTGGGTGGATGGTCCCAGCTCACACACACAGACCTCTGCAGCCTCCCTCTCCTGGGGCTCTTTATAACCAGTAGAGAAACAGGCACTTTCAGGGTGCCTAAAAGGGTGTAAATTCAGAAAATTGTAGGATGAAGTGAGTCATAGCTTTGATTTCACTGAGGTATTGCTTTAGCTGTCCATTGACTGGGGAGTCCCTGGCTGATTACCTCTGTCTCTCATTTAGTCACGTAAATTTGGTCCTTTGTGTCTCACTGAGTGCAGTATTTAAGTTCAGCCACGTTCCAGGCCCTGTGGAGAGGTGTTCAGAGGAATTCCCTTGTACTCTAAGGATAAGTAGCTTCTGGGTACAGCTTCAGTAGCCCCATTCAGACTGAACAGAATCTGAGAAAGAATTTCAAATTCTCAGTGCCAGGGTCACTTAAAAAAAAAAAAAATCAACTTTGCTGCAGTTTGCTCTGGCCCTTGCTCTTGGAACATTTAAATTATTTTTCTGGAATACTCTGGGCACTCATCAGTTATCCATGTAGCAGCATAAACTAATCAGCGCTCAAATTCCAACCTTTGTTGAACAGCAGAGGCTCAGGCAATTTCTAATCCTGCTGTGTTATTTTGGCATGGACTTCTTTGTTCAGCATATGCTAGAATAGATCCTGGTTTTTTCTTGAACTTCAGTTGGACAAATCATTGTACAAGTCCTTGTCTGGCAACTGCTGGTATGAACTCATCTTCATTGGAAAAAGTTCTTCTTTTAGCCTTGAGAACATTCTTGTGATCCTATAATTTCACTTATTTTTGTACTTCACCACTATTTTTTTTTTGACCTAGGGACAAGATACCTGTTTGCATGTCTTTGATATTTTAGTGACTATGTTGTGTAATATTATTTTTTGTGGGGAGAAAAAGCTATTTTATCTTTATAATTTTCACATAAATGCTGTAGAGGCAGATCTGTTGAAAAAGTCAAACTGCAATATTATCCCTCTTAAAAAGAAAGTGGGTCTGGAATGTCTTTATTTAGTAGTGTTTCATTAATTTAAAAATATAACACCTGTCTCTGTTTCTATGTTAGTCATTCTTTGCTAAGGCCATGGAAAGCATCAATTTTTATAATAAAACCTTCCATTTTAGATGCTTTCACCTCCCTGCTGTTTCACTGAGCAAGATGCAGCTGAGGGTGGGTGATGCTAAGAAGGAAATTACATTGATTTTCTACTTCTGTCATACTTTTTGTCATAGGAGTATTTTAAGATGTTCCTCTTTATTTTAATTTTTCTTTTTCAAGGATTCAAGAAAAATAGAGAGAAAAATACTGAGAAGTTCAAGTCAAGGATGCTGGAATCAAAACATGCCTGAAAAATATGTCATTTTTTTCTGGAGGATCTGTGCTAGGACATTGGAAGGGTTGGGTGAACTGCCTGTTCCCAGCTGAGTTCTGCACCACTGTGACCACCTAGGGCTTGAGAGGTCGAAGGGCCAGAATTGAGTCTCTTGGTTTCCTTCCTGGATGGCTGAGCAATAGGCCAACAAGCTCTTCATTTAATACGTAACTTCTTGAAGAAATGTGACAATTTTTTTTTCTGGGAAGCAGAGTATTATAAGTTAATATGGCTTTTTGTTATTATACTTGCAGTGACCAGTGGCGTAGACACTGTTTGTATCAAGAATAAGGTAGAAATTTATTTTGCACAGGTATTATTTTATCAATTTTTACAGGATTTTCTTTGAAAAATAGTTTCCCTTTCAAAATTTTCTCCTGCATAAATAATTTTCCAAATGTATCTATTAAAAAGTCTGGCTAGCTGACTCTGTGTCCTATGAAAATGTACTTAGGTAAGTTGGTACCGGTAATTTCAGATATCAGGTATGATATCAGAAACCTGCTGAAGCTTTTTGTTTGAATCAGAGCATTTATAACCTTTTATAGGAGTTTCCAAAACATCCATTACTCTGCATAGATGCTACAACTTCAGTGGTGCAATGAAGAGTGAGCAGCAGGTGGAGCATGCGTATTGATTTTGTCACTGCAGGACTTTGAATCCCACAAAGCAGAATTTAAACAAAATGCAGGAGCCCTGAGAGTAGTGTCACCAGTTCTGAGATGGAGAAAAAATATCCTGAGGCTATTATCCCTGTTATGAATTGTAGTGTGGACTTAGCATTTCCTTCCTGGTGGTACTTGCTGTGTTACTCTATACTCTGAATAATGAATCTTATATTTTACATGTGCTCTTTCAATTTGTGGAGGCTTCATCAGGTGTCTGTGTCTATTTTTGTGAGAAAAATTACTCCTCTGGAGTTGAATCACAGATATATAGAGAATAATCAACAATCAGTCTCCTTACCTGCTTTGCTAGGTGCTGATTAGTGGATTTAAGTTCAGTATTTCTTGATTTAGTTCTCATATTAAGCATGGTCTGTTGTTGCACAAGTGATATTTACATTCTTTACAACTTGTGAAATGCCTATTGCAGCTCCTGTAAATATGAGATTTAAAGAACTTTAGATCGAATTACAGTACATCCTTCACTCCCAGGCTGTGGAATTGCTCAGCTTTGTTTTATTGAGTTAGTTAGGCAATAAAAAGTCAATCATTGCAGAGTGTGTGTACATTTGTAGGCTGCTGTATGCTGGGGGAAAGCTTCATTAGATCAGTGGGTTTGCTGTAGCTGGGCCATGCACAGTGAGAGAGCTGCATGCGTTCATTGCATCAGGACTGGTCTGACAACACCAGTTAGAGGTGCATGGCTCTTTGTGCCAGGAATTAGCTTGCAAGTCATAGCTTTAAGACTGTGAAAATTACATTCTCAACCTCAGTAATCATTTTCATTAACCTCTGTATCTTTTTGTGTTGTTTACAAATTAAAGATGAAGGGTCTTTGAACCTTTGGCCATTTCCTCCATTTGTCCATCATTGCATCTCTAATTTCTAGCATTTCTAATATTGAGCATTGTGAACTTGACCTGCAGTAGGGTTCCTCAAAGGGAGTCTGAGCTCCTCGAGTGACTCATTTCTCTTTGGGTTCAAAACAGAATCCAATTTGATTTTATGTTTGGCAAAGCCAGGAAAATACTTTGTTAGATGATACCTGGAAGATGTAAAAAGCACAGTCCTATCATGTAGCTGGCTTCGTTTTGGTGCAGATGAGTCTGAAATAAGCTTTTATTGACATTACCCCATGGCAACAAAACACCATTAGGGTTTTGTAAACAAATAGAAACATATAAACAAATATTTACATTTGTCCTGCTATTTGTCCCTGTTAAGCCATTAGGTCTGCTAACATATTTCTGCAGACTGAAATAAAAGGTCCAGAAGCAATTGTCTGGTTTAGCCAGCTAAACAAGTCTGGATGAGTGTAAAAACCCATTGCTCTGGGCTGGTAAATGATGGAGTGCAGTGTTAGCTCACTCAGGTGATTCATCCAGCTGAACATCCTCCTCTGACAGTGATTGGTAGCAGATACTTTGGGGTAGACTGAAGAACACACTGAGCAAGTACAGAATGAGCTTTTCCCTTGTATCACTTCTGAAACTCAGATTTTTTAGGGACTTCACAATTCCTGTGTTTTACTAAGGAAAAACTACTTGTAATACACAGAAGCAACTAAAAGCTGCTATTAAAGCAAAGAAGCTATGATATGATGAAATAGGAGGAAAGATGAGCAATAATTACATCTTGTCAACACAGGGTTCCCTTGGAAGTGCTTTATAGAGCAGTGATAGTCTCTGAAATTCAGTCTCTGAATGTTAGTGACATTTTTTTTGAATATTGTCTTTCCTCAAGGAATATATCCTTATTATTCATATAGATTCTTGAGTCCTCTCAAGAAAATGATATAGCACATTTTTTGGGGTGGCAGTTCTGTTTTTCCTTAAAATAACTTCTAAAATAGTTAGTAGTTTCCTCTTTTGGCCAGGGCTTCCAAAGTTCATTGTGAACAACTTCCTGGCATCCCTCAAAGGAGACTAAATTATTCTAGAGTAGAGTGACAGCTGGAAAAAGATCTGCATTTCCAAGGACAAACTGCACTTGTTCCAGAGCCCAGGGGGAGCTACTCCTCCACCTTCTACACCAGAGAACACTTTCTCCTTAATTGTAATTACTGCAGTATGATGTAAATGAAACCTGGATGTAGTATTTTTATCCTAATGTGGGGTTTTTTATGCCTATCAGGAGTAAAGATTGGTTTTCTTAATAAATTAAACTAACTGGTTTCTGGAAGGTTTGTAGGGAGTCATATGCGCAGTAGGAGCATGTTTCATAGGAGACTTGCTTTCGGTTTTCACAGAAAAAGACCATTGGACCACTGTCCCAGCATCACTTTTTGGGATCTCACATTGCTATAACCACTGTATTTTCTGGATCCTTCCTTTGGCTGTATCACCACTGATTCTCATTATGAATTTTTCATACATCATATGTTTGTGCTTTTAATGGAAAATGAAAACACTAGCACCTTCTGGATTGGGCAGGGAAACCGATGAACCCATTTCACTGAAACTATGATGATGATGTGGAAAAGTACAGGAAAGTTAAGAGCAAAACCGAATCTGCTGTGGCCTCGTTCCAAATCCTGTTTTGGCAGCCCAAGATTAACTGTGATCCAGCTGTAGAAAGGACCCAATTATTTGCCCCTTAATCTTTTTCAAACTAAGTTCCTGGAAGCTGCATTCCATCTGCCTTGAAATCTGTGTCTTGGCTTATTTTTCACTAAGAAACTCTACAGCCTCTAAGGATGGACAGCTTTGGGATTCAGAGTGACTGTGCCATATGATACATCATTGGAATGTTAGAAAAGCTGTTTATGAGCAGTATACTTAGTAGATAATCTAATAGGTACATTTACCCTTTAATTTCTTACATTGCTGTTAATTAGTATCAAATTCTGGCTGCATTGAAACACTGCTGTTGGCCCCATTTTCCATTGTTGTCTTTGGGATTGAGTTTAATTTTTAATGTTCTGTACTGAATTTTCATTATTCTAGGAAAAAAAAATATTTTTTGCTACACCAAAAAAAGGAATTGTTTTTCATTTTCTGTATTTTTTTTCTTTCTGAAATCAGTGACAAGGCTGATGTTTAGGATGAATTTTTTGGAAGCATTTGGTAGCAGAAAAGCAGTGTTGTGAACCTGCCAAAAAAAGTGTGCCAGGGTACTCCAGATGCTGTCCCACAATGGTTTAGCAGGATCTAGGCTAACTGTGCCTCCTTTACCTAAATTCTCTTTGTGGTCATTTCTAAGGGGTGTTATTTTGGACAAGATGCCTTTTTAAGAAACTTTTTGGGTTGCCCACTAACTCTCTATAAAGCTGGCTACCTGTAGTAAGCATGAATTGGTAACAGGTGCTCTTCTCAAAGTATTCTTATCAGGTTTTTGCCCAATCTTTGAGGAAGAGCCCACATTTGAGCAAGGCTTGCTGGAGGTGTGCTGGTGGCATCAATTGTTTTGATGCTGTCCACAGCAGGGCAGGCACATCTGGATGGGAGACACTTTGTGCTGAGGAGTGTTAAGGGTCTCTCTCCCTCATTCTCAGAGATGTCAAAAATGTTCCAGGATCTCATAAAAACATGTTGCCAGGCAAATAATGCAGAACTGAATTAGTTTGACTCTTTTGCTTCTGTGTTCCTGTTGAAGAAGCAGGTTCATCTAAATGAGGCAGCATAAACATGAAGCAGAGTGTTTGGACTTAATGTTACAATTTATGAAAAAAATCTTAACTGTCAAAGACTTAAAAGGTTCAGCATCTGTTGTATCATATACTGCCAGCCTCTGCAGAGGAATCAGGGCAGCATATTCCAGAAAAGCAGCAATAAGATAAAAGCACAAGTGAAGTTAGAATATTTCCTTTGTATTTAGAAAGTTTGCATTGAAGACTAACAGATCATTGTATTTATCCTGGCTCTTCCCCAATTTGAAGACTTTCCACCATTTAAATTTTTTTTTAAATATTGCAGTAAAATCTGAGCACCTTTTATTTTTCAGTATTTATGTTCTCTATCTCTGGTAGATAAAGCATTAATGTTATCCTCATTGCACAGATGGGACATAGAAGGACTAAAGGGTCAGGTTCACAGAGATATGTAAATATTTATATTTCCGTTGATTTCAAGCAAGTCTCCTACCTACATAAGATGCTTAAATATGTTTTTGGTCACGGACCTCGGTGATTAGCTGACATTTTACAGGAAATCAGCAGTGACACAGGGATCTGAACCCTTTAGTGTTCTTTGAGTTGATCTTTTTTTGCTGTGTGCTTGCTGAGATTATGTGAAGTCTAAGCCTTCCATTCTCACCAAGCTGGTTTTAGCATAATGGGACAGAGGTAGAGAAAGCTGCTTTGATAGCTGTTTGCCTTGGGCATTATGAAACAGAATTGACTTTAAAAAGGCATTTACAAGTGACCTAGTGCTTTCTGGGAGATGGGCACTGCTGTTGGATCAAAAGCTAGAGGAGATACAGCTTCGGGACAGAACTAAAATCTCTCTGTACTGCTAAAAGAATCAGTATCAGAAGAATTGCAGGGGGGTGGGGGGTGGGTGAGGGGAAAGCAGAGTAGGTAAAAGTGATAATTTCTGAATATTTATAACCTCTTTTGTGCTGTCCCACAATTGAAAACAGAGGAGGTGGAGCCTGTGTTCATAATTAAACTCCAATTCTCCAGGTCAGAGGCTAAGGTGACCTGTCTGCACTGTCTGCTTTTCAGGCCAACATATGGTGTGATTGATATTGGCTCTAGAGGGATCCTCATACAGCTGGAATGCTGGGGATGTGAATGGGATATCAGTTCCCTAGGGAGAGCTGTAAATTTAACGTTGGGGGATAAAGTGAATACAGTATCAATAAAAAGATATTGCTGCTATTTTTGTCACCTGTGCACTGACACTCACAGCATTGGCAATAACGTGCAGGTCAAAACACCTTCCAAAATGTGATGAAGAACTTACTCTGTTCTTCAGTATCACCACTGGGGAGCACAGATCTGATTTGAAAATAAATAAGTAAGGTCTCTTTCTTCCACTTTGATGTAAGTTGTTGATACGGCAACAACGGTTACTTGAATTAATTCTGGAGAAGAATGTAAATACTGAAGTGTAGGATAATGGGATAATTGTATGGATTGTTACAGTAAGGGAATTTTCTTCTCCTGCATGAAAAAAAAGTCTTTTCTGTGTTAAGTATAAAAAGGAAGAGTAAAGGAAAGACTGTTTAAAAAACAATATAGAAAAAACAGTGGGAAGAATTATAGAAAAAAGCTGCCTGCCATCAAATATAAGACCTCTGAGCTCAAGAAGGTAGTACATGATGCAAGCTTACTGATTTAAATTGAGGTTGGATTGGTCCTAAGAGCAGCTTTTTTGTTGTCCTTTTCATCTTGAAAGTGCATTCCAATGCATTCCAAATAATAGAATTTTATTTCTTTTAACCAAACTCTGCAGTATTGTCATAGTGTTAGAAGCTCGTCTGGCAGACTTTGTGTTGTTTGCTACAGAATAGGCTCAGTACAGGCAGATTCTGGAAAACCTACAATTTCAGAGACAGCCAGACCCTAAAGGGCATCAGAGCAGCATGTGGAAACTCTGGAACAACGTGGGCTGGCATATGGACAGTAATTTTGCCATGGCAGGAGCCCTACAGGGATGAGGAAAGGGTGATATGTCTTTGCATGCACAATTCATTCTGTTGAGACTTGAACATACAGCTTTAGGCAAGAATATTAGATACCTCCAGTCTGCTACATACAAAGGCATTTCCCTCAGTTCAATCACTTCTGGACTTTCCAAGTGATTGGTGATAGGAAATCAGTAGGTTATACTGGGGTTTCTGGCTGATTTTTCCTTCTATCCAAAGTCCAGAAAACTGAGAACTTATCTGGGGATTTTAAAGGTGGAAATTCAATACTGCAGCCTCATTACCATTCTGTTATGGATTCCTTTCATCCAATATCTTGATATTACCACTTAGAGCAGTAAAATGGTTTCAATTTATTAAACTAAGTGTTTAGTTGGAGAAAATCAAAAGTGCATGCTAATGTCACTGTATTGACAACCCTTCATCCTGACTGTGGAGCTGCCTGTATTTATGTTACCATTCCACGTGAGGTTCTCGAAACGTTGGAGGCTGAAGCCATAGTGAAGACATTTCTGTCAGATTGCTGCTGCTTAATTAGACAATGTTGCTTTCAACAGTCCTATAGTTGTACTCTGAAAATATCAGGCTTTTCCAGGGATCTGTGTCCATTGTGACTTAACATGGTCTCCAGCCTGAGTATTTCTGAAAATTCAGTGTATAGATATTCCAAATGATTTTAAAAGTCTTCTTTTCAGTTAGAAAACTGGCAGTATAGAGAGTTTTGATTTGCCTGGTTTTGAAACATGTTTGCACATGTTTTCTAGAAATAAAATATATATGTTGCTAACTAATTGGCTGAGGCTTGATTGACAGACCAAAATATTTTTAATTGCAAATCCTAAATATAATTTAAATCTCATCTCATCTGTTCTAAAGAAGCTTGACTGATTAAAGGCATTTAATTTCACTGCCATGCAATGGATTTGATTTTAGTGCCACCTTTTTTTTAACTGGCTTTTCAATGCCAGCAGTGCAAGTGACGCCTGTAGACCTGAAGGGAGACAGGGTTATACAGTCTGAGTACAAAACTTCACTGCATTACCCACAAATAGAAAAGATAAAAGTTAAAGAATAAAACAGATTGGTCCTTGACTCCTTTAAAAATACACCTTGAAACTAGCTCAAAAGAAGTTATCATCATAAAGTGTGTCAACATCTATCAGAAGAACAAATGTGTTAGGGTGATGCTAGGTATGAATGCAATTCTTTTATTTCTGGGTTAAAGGCTTAGATTTACTGCAGGTGATCTGGATTTCCTTATTGTCTTATAATTTGGGCAGTATGGAAGTTATAATTAAGATCTTTTTGAGTGAGGTATGCTTTGGAGAAAGGGATAATATGATTATTGTAGTAGCTGACACACTTGATAAAAACCAGCTGTTTGTGACATGTCAGCCTTTCTTCTAAAATAAATAGGGAAGGGGAACAGGCACAGGAGTTGAAGTGATGTGCCCCTAGGTGGGGACATACTGTCAAGGTATTGAAGGAACTATGCTTTGCTATTTCCCCTGCACTGATTGTTTTGTGGGTGAGGTTTTAGCCTGTAATGTTGACAGTCTGGCAGAAGTCATAGGAATCTTTCTGGGGAAGAGGAATGTCTCTGTTTAAGTGTTATGGGAAAAAAACCCCAACAACTTTCTTTACATGGAATTCTGTACATTGAATAAAAATCAAAGGTGCAAATTGACCAGATAAATGCACTGGTTCACTTAATTCTGTGTACTTTGATTGTCCAGGTAGGTGGGAAAACTCCTATTCCTTGTTGTTTTGTCTAAGCCTGTATCTCATTTCTGAATGTGTCAGGACAAGATATGTGAAGGAGACTTTGGGGGTTCTGTGGATTCTATAATTTGGGCATTTCCCCCTCCTGTGGCAATTGGCTCTGAAAAAGTGCAGCAGGGCAGCTGTCTCCTACTGTACAAAGGAAGTCTCTTATTCCTGTTTGATAGAACCTTGAGTACCTTTGTGTTTACTCAAACAAATACCCTGTGTTAGTCCCCTGTCAGAATCATCGAGTCAGGTATCAGTGAATTCTCTCAATTATTTATTTACCTGGTGTGACTTTGCTCTTTGCTTTTATTTTTTTTTTAATGTAGCATCACAAGGATAACCATTGCCTGCCCATTGCATTCGTTCAGCTCAGTGGTTCATTGAGTTTTGAATCTTGACTGAAAGCCAAGGTCTGAAATACTTTGTGTTTACCTTTGGTGGCTGGCTCAAGGAGAGCTCCCAAGAGATTACCCCTACAGAGAGCTTCTTTGATGTGTTTGGCTGGCTGATACAGATATTTTGAAACCAGCCACAAGACAAAGAACATTTTAGAATAATGAGAAGGGTAAATAAAGGTGAGAAATACAGATTCTGTGTGTAGGACCTGTGGTGACTTAAGGAAAATGGGACAGAACTGCAGGAGAAAGCAGCAGAGAATACTTGCAGTAAGTTGGTATTTCCATTGAGGTGGGATATGAACCTTAAGGAATAAAGGCTTCAACTTTTTTCTATTTCTTCAGCCATTCTCATTGTCTGGTGTCGAATCTGTTCCTTGTTTGGTATTGGATAAGCAGGCCAACACTGCTCAGAGTGTTTCAGTGGGGGCATTCAGATGTTTCAGTATTTTAGGACTAGTAGCACCCTTCCTGTGCTCCTGTGCCCATAGTTGTGCATAGTGAAACTTTCAATTTATTTCCCCCAAAAAGAAGATAATTAAATTCTTTGCTCCCAGTGAAGTATAGCTATACATTATTTTGCCCAATGTATGCAAATTCCCATTTTTCAGCAGTTAATTTTGTTTTCTCAGATTCCCACATGTTATCAACAAGCTTATTTTTCACAATGTTGTCAGATTTTCCTTAATTTCAGGGTATATAATAACCTGTGAAGATGGCTGTAGCACCTGTCACAGCTCCTATACAGACCATTATTAAATAATCTAAAGACTCTGAAGGACCTTATATGTAAGCAAGAGAACTGAAATGTAATCAAAATCTATACAACTGTAAATGAAGGATGAAAATGGAATTCTTCTGACTGCTATTTTTATGTTAAATATCAACATTTTCCATAACACAAGCGTTTATTGGTAGCAAGTGAAAAAATTATTGATGGAAATGTTTAAAATAAATAGCAAGCAGGAAAGGCTTGCATGTGACTGAATGTCATTAGAATACTTTTGGCCAATCATTGAGAGGCAACAAGTGTGTGGCAGTCACAGCTGAGAGGGACAGCCCTCCCTCACCAGAGCTGCCCAGTGCACCATTTACTGCCTCTGCTAAAATTATCCTGCTCATGCAGACTCCTGGAAATGGATATTGGTAGGAGTTTCCTGACCTGCAGCACTGCAGCAGAGATCCAGTGCAGCAGCAGGAGGGGCAAATGTAACCCCTATTCATATAGCTCCTTTCTCACTAAATGAAGATGTTCTTTGAGAAATAGAATGCATTTGACACTGTATTTACCATTCACGTCTACTATGAGCAGAATTATTTTATAGACAGGCACATTGTTCTCTCACATATTAATTTTTTTAAATGCATTTCACTTCTGCTGACAAGCTATTAAAATTCAACATTTAAATGTCACACTATGGCATGTAATTTGCTGTCATAAAAACAACTATGGATTTATTTTCTGGTGAGATTCTCGTTAGGTATTGAGCAATATGTCAAAACCAAAAAGTGTCATGATTTCATAAAGGGGGGAAAGGAGAAATCCCCAAATGGTATGGAATATTAAAAATCACCTGTACTGATAGGAAGAGATTCAATGGCTCTGGTTATTATTTTTTTCGATTTGGAAAAGGAAATATAATTGTTCTGGTGGGTTGGAGTTTTGATATAATTCTGAATAGGTCAGACCAATCAAAATGCAAGAGTTAATTACTGAAGCTGAGTTCAGTCAACTCCTGATGGAAACTACCAGTGATAAACTGAAGATGATATACAAAGCAGTTGTCTTGCTGCTGTTCCATTTTATCTTTTTTCTTCTTTCTGAGTCTATGTAACATTAAACCGATAATCCATCATGGCTCTAAAGAGGAGTGTGCTGTTTCAGACACAGATGCCACTGCAGAGTATAATGCCTTGATCCCCTCTGGATTTTAAAGATGATAGGCACCTTTTGCAACAAGCAGCACATAAATTTCAGTGACTGACACAAACTTAATTTGGACAATTTTCTTTACCAAATTCCTCCCGCACCCGTATAAAATCCATTATATTTATTTAATCGTTGCCCTTATCAGCTGTTCAGGTTTGTTTTATGCTATCAGACAGGCACTGTATTCCAGCCCTCAGAGGGCAACATATTCATCTCAGCTGAAATAAAAAAAGTGTGCTATGATTTTCCAGTTCTTTCATACTAAAAGATGTTGGTAACAGTAATAAGAATTATTTTATGCTTAATACTGTTTGATTTAGTAATATTTTGAAGGTCCAGCTAACAGCTTATTTTTCATTCCCACATTATCCATAGAAATTGCTTTATTCCTTTCATTTTTGTAAAAATAAAATACATTTAAAGTGAAACCAAATAGTGTATTTGTTATTTCAAAATATTTTCACTGGAAACTATTTTACATTATGTACAATAACATATTCAATAACAAAGAATGTGATTGCCTTCTTAGATAAATGTTATATTATCGTCCAGGCTTCTGTAAACTTCCCCCATAATTTTTCTTTTTCTTTTTTTTCTCTTCTGTTTTTCATTTTTACTGAAGCTCTAACAGTATGCATAGCTTCAATGTGACTACACAACAGATTTTCATGTGAAAAGCACTGTGAAAAATTTTTAGTAACATTTTTTTTTTTACTGTCAGGTTACCTGTCTTTCAAACAGCCCTTTTAGAAATTCAGTTAAAATGTGTGTGTCTGGTGTCAAGAGCATCAGATCCAGGCAGGGATGGGCAAGCGTTCAAAATGACCTGTCATTGCCAAAGGGAAGTGGTAAAGAGCATTGTGGTGCTCTGAAAGAAACCTGTGCTAAAGTCTGTAAAAGTTCCTGTATGGAAAAACTGGGGGGAAAACCACATCTATAAAATTTTAAAATGAAACTGTGAATTTTATTTTGACTATAGAATAATTTTTTAGAAATAAAATTAATACTATCACCATGGTTGCTCAGAACAGTCCCAACATGGATTTTGCTTTAAAGTCCTTTAGTGTTCTGTTACAGAAACCAAAAATCAAAGAGAGATCAAAGCCTCTCTTGTCTGAGGAGAGATGCTGCATTGTACAAGCTGCTGGTTTTAGATGGGGCCCAGGGATTTGGCACTGAGGGCACTAACCTGGTTACTGCAGGCCAAGAGGCAATTGTGGAGGTCTACAAAGAAGTTGTAATTGTTAGTGGAGTTAATGAACAAAGCTTCTTCCCAAGGCCTCATTGGTTGTTTTTGTAGCAAAATCCTGTTGCAGTTCTAGCAGAGGTTTTGGTCTTTGAGAAGAAAAATGTCCAAGTCTGGTAGTGGCAGAACAGAGACAGAGATATGTAAAGGGAAGAGCTTGCCATACTCTGCTTTTAACCAGGAAAGGGAAATATGATAAAATGAGAGCTGCAAAGCACCTGATCCCCTTCACCTAACCTCAGTTTAGGTTTAATTGGCAGGCTCACCTGCACAAGATTTGGAAGAACAAAGTGAGGAGCAGCAGGCAGCTGTATGAAATCTCACTGTGATTGCAATAAGGCTGCAGGGTTGATGGGATGAGCTCAGAACACTCTAAATTAAGTCTCTATTCTCCTCCTACATCTCACACCTGATTTTTCTTCCCCTTACTGCCACAGAGAGGAGTACACCAATATTTTTATTAACAAATCACCGAGTTCATCTTTCAACATGCTCAGCCACTTCAAGTGAGTGAATCCAGGTAGAAATTGTAATGTTAAAATAATTAGTTAAAATGTCCAAGATATTCTTGTCTTTCTTAGAGAAGCAGAGTATGCTTTTGTGTCTTTGGATCCTGGCTAGCCACTGAACAATAAATGGGGTTGGATGGGATTCAGTATAACTGTGTCAGCACAGTGCTGCTCCTGGGTTAATTAGCCCTGCTAAGTTCTGCAGTGCTTTGTTTTGTACACATTACAGCTTTGACAGTGCCAGCTTAGGTATCTCTTTGTGGATATCGCATTTATTGAGTAGATGTGCTATTTATGCTCAATTTTAAACTCTCTTGGTGCTCTAAATGCTAAGTCCTTGAATTTCTGTCTGATTTTTCAGGTTATCAGCTTTCTGCTTAGCATGTTTTTTAATTTACTGGATTTCTAGTGATTTCATCGTGTCGATCATTAGAAGTGGAGTGGGTTGAGTATTATTGCTTAAATAGATTTCTAAATAAGGCCTTCATGTATTGACTTCCTGTTCTAAACTACCTTACTATGTGAAAGCCTTATCCAGTTTGCTGGTTTTCTTCTCTTTTCACAGAGGAAATATTTTGAGTTTATTGCTAATTTACCATGGGAATCTAACCTCCTATGATAAAATTTAGTCTGTATACAATAAACCCAGACCAGTGCCTTCAAATGCACAATATGCATATTTTGTCTGGTACTTCACTGAGGAATTTTTTTTTTGTTTAGTGTGATAGTGAGTTTACACACAAGAGATTTATTTGCCTTTTATTTTCTAGCAGTTTTGTAGGCTTTAAAATTTGTCACTCAGTTCCATATGGACTGTCCAAGTTACAAAAACCTTCCTACCTAAATCTTTGCAGCTGGTTTTGGTAGAGAAGCCAGTATGAACAAGCCCAGGACTGAATGATGAACAGTTGAATTTGCTGTTTTCAAAGTTAGTGAATCAGTGCTTTGGTTGAAGTACTGATGTTCTTTTTCTTCTTTTTCTTCTGTCTCTAGTGAGTAGATAATTCAAGGTTTAGATGCCCTCTAAAACAACTTTTTAACCATTCCAGCTATAAATAATTGGGCTATCATTGGGTGCTTCCCCATGGATGCCCTTTAAGTGAGAAATAAGAGGGAAATTGGGCTTGTATCACCCTGTGCACAAGCAGGAATTTTGCCTTGTAGACTTTGGAGAAATTAAACTAAGAGGAAAAGATAAAGATGAATTTTTGTTTGTTTTTCCTTTTTTCTTTTTTTTTTTTTTTTTTTAAGAGTGATGGAAAAGAAGTTTTGCCAGTGATAGGCATTCTTCTGTCTCCAAGGATAAAAGTGTTATTGCTATCTAATTGATCCAAGCCTTTGCACTGCCTGTGGTGGTTTGGAAGTGCTCACCAAGGAGAGGCTGTGGTCGGAGTCACAGAGCTTTTACTTTCCACAGAGCGTTTGCATCCCAAAATAGAACCTCTTTCCTCCCACTTACATGGCATAGACTGATAGTTAGTGCAGTCTAAATGCTGCAAATGAGCTCCTTGCTACACCAGCTTTCTCCAGGAGTTATAGATTATATTCCCAGGCCTAAAGCTGTTTACTGCATCCATCATCAATACCACTAAATGGAAGCTCATCCAATCTGCCTTAAGGGACACAAGTGAATTTTGTCAAAGTAGTCTCAGATAAATGATTGTACAATATACAATATTTCTCCACAGTTATTTATAAATACATTTTAAGGAAAAAAGAAAAAGTATTGTGGGGAAAATGATTGGCCTCACAAAAAAAGTAACAAATGAACATTGTCATGGATGCAGTGACACGCTTCACTTGTAGGAGAAGTAGCATCATGTTTATTGATATAAACCAGTGATCTAACAAAGTTTGATAGTAAATGCTACAGTGGTTTAACAAGATTCAATGGCAAAGCACATTTCATTATTTACTGCATAGTGGACAGGGTCAGACAAAACTACCAGGAAGACCCTTGAGTAACAAGGCTTATAAAGGACCTCCTTGTGCTCTAAACTGCTTTCTGAGGGGAGTTCAGGTGTGACTGGTCCAAGACTTAATCCCAGGCTCGGTTAATGGTTTATTCTAAAAGATTATATGTGCACATTAACCCTTTATATCACTTAGCTAAGACTCCAAAGTCACAGCACTCTTATTTCCAATTCACTTACTGAGTACCTGGTGTGATAAACATTCTCAGTTTCAATGTGTGGCCTTGAGAGGTGTCCCTGCCCGAGGGCAAATCCTGGTGTGGAGGCCACTGCTGTGCAGAGCTCAGTGGGCCCTGGGCTGCCCCTGTTTGTGGAATAAAATGATGGATTTAGAGCCATATTCTCATTCCGGACATATTTCAGCTGGCGCGTGCTCCGCTAGCCCTCAGCTGTCAAGTAAGATGTTTGGCCTTCAGCTATTTTGGTTTTTGTGTCTTCCCAGAGCCCAGCTCAAGCCAGATGCAGCCAGCATGTTTGCCACTGGTGGCTTAAGCAGGAAGGGGAGGGGAAGGACCACACCACACAACATCACCTTAGCTGTAAAACATCACATTCCTTCAATCAGGCACTGCCAGCATGGATGTCACGTTCATATGCTTGCATGATAATGTTTTCAACTGCATGAACACATATAAAATGTTACTGGTTTACAGTCTTAATTCAGAGCTAGACATTTATTTCCTCACCTCAAAAGTTTCAGGGGATTAAGATGACTGGGGCTGAGCAAGAGCTTGTTTCTGAAAGGCACAGGAGAACTCCAGTCTGAGCAGAGAACATCAGCTCCCAGCAGAAGCTGCTTGTCATTTTGCAGGAGGGAGCTGCTGTGCCTGAAACTGAATTATAGAAATCTGTGCCAGGGAAGAAAGCTCTCTTCTCTCATGTGCATGGCAATCAAGTAAATATATCTAAACAAGTTCTTTGAAACATTCCACAGACTTTTCTGCAAGATGATGCATTGTTAGATGAAAGAACTGCTCAATGCCATTTTTTTTTCCAAAGAATTATGAGCAAGATCAAATCTAAAACCAAATTGCTTTCAGTACAAGATAGCATGATGGATCATTTTTTGGGCTTATTTTCTATTTTCATACCTCGTTCTTTCATTTTTAGTGCCATTCCAAAGAGCAAAGTGTGCATGTAAAAGTAATGGTGGGATTTTGGCTTTCTCTTGAAATGCCAATTAGGGTACTGAAATTCTTTTTAAGAAAGAAAAAGGAGTAATCTTAGAACCCCAAACCTAGAAAACATTGTTTCAAAAGGAATTGACATTCTGTGAAATGGGGTTAGGGTAAAAGCTCAGAATAGAAATTATCTAAGAAAAATTAGTGTATGTGGTTCTGTTTCCTGCTGACTTGTTAAAATTTTTGAGGGCTGTAGGAAGGATGGGAAGAAATCCAGAGAAATGTGAGTCTGATAGAGGTTAAACTTTACATTGGTCATTGTTTAAAATTGTCTTTGAAAGTATTTTCCCTCAAACATATTGTGCAACTGTCACATTTAAGCAACCTGTGCATTTACAGTGAGATGCAGTGGAAAGTAAGTTATAACTCCATTATGTTGTCTGTTTTGTTAAATTTTAGTAAAGTGGAAAAAATGTGCCACTTTTTTATCCTGACTTGGAATAAATGAAATCAGGAATGTCATTGTAGCAGTATTGAGCCAGAGCAAATTGCAGGACAATGGATTTAGAGTAGAACTAATCAAATATTGGAAATTTTCATCTGTGAGAAATCCTTACATCTCAAAGATGTTGTCTTGGGGGATATGGATTGATGCTTGGGGGGAAACTTTGATAATTCCAGAATAAATTACATATAAGTCATTATTTTAGAACTCCCAGAGGCTTGAGAAGCACCATCTATTTGGAAGTCCTTGTAATTTCAGCTCCTGTGAATTGAAGAATTGCCAGGATTTCCTGTCTTTCAACTGGCAGGCTGGATCTCTCAGGACTTTTTGTACAGCTTTTCTTCCTAGGTGAAAGGGTAGGAAAGCAGGCTGCTGTTTTTCCAGAATGTTTTCTAAACAGAACCTCTGTCTCTGTAAACTTCTTAGCTAATACAACATTCAAACAATGCTCCCTTTTGAGTAGTCACTCTTACCTGTTCAAAACCAACAGCAGTACAATAAAGCTCTGTGCTTTGCTTTTCCAGCATTTTTTCTCAGTACATGGAATTGTCTCATTAGGCATCTTAGAGACCTAAAGCTGAAATATCCTCCAATAGAGCTGAGGAATCACCCCAGGTATGTATCCCTCTCTGATAGAAAATCACTGCTTCAAATGAGATGGAAAGAAGAGATTGTTGATTGTTGGAGTGGAGAGAGAAAGCATTTGGGTGAGGGAGCATTAAACTCTAAATTGCATTAATATTGGTTAAACTATTTTGTCTGGCAATTGACCAAAACAGATAACATCCTGTATGGCTTGGGGATGTCATTAGAAAGAATGATCATGCTCTAGTAATGGCTAGTGATCATCTGGTGATTGCCCTTGTGATTTTCTGGTAAATTTGATGCAGTGCAGTTGAATTTTCAGTGACCTGAGTGTGGGCCACGTCCCTGGGGCTGTTTGCATAATCTGAGTTACTCTGACGTGGCAGTATCTGACAGCAGTGATGTTGGTGCTGTGAAGCTCTGTGCTTCCTCTCAGCTGTCCATTAGCTGGAGGAATGTCTTCCTGTGACAATTTTCAGATATCTCCCTGCAATTTAGCACTTTAGCCTCATCTCTGGCAGTGTTCAAGGTCAGGTTGGATGAAGCTTTGAGCAGCCTGGTCTAGTGGAAGGTGTACCTGCTTACAGCAGGGGATTGGAACTAAATGATGTTTAAGGTCCTTTCCAGACCAAACCATTCTATGATATTATGATGATATTTTTCACCAGTAAAAAGATTTCACAATCCCCATTGAAGCAACAGTGATTCCAGAGTGTTGTTTCAGAATCTAAGATACTTAAAATGAAAATAATTGAAAAATCAGCTCTTGTTTTACAGTGATTCTTCCCAGACTGGTCAATTTTCCTACTGAGATGGAGAAGATAAGATAATCATAACTTTGCAGAAAAATAAGATGTGTTTACTAGATGATGAAGGAAGCACTAGCCCCTTTTCTGGCAGTGGTTTACCTGCTGATGTAAATAATGTTAATTTTATCATAAAGATGGGACCCCCTTGTGTCAAACGTGGTACAAATATGTAATGAGAAATTGTTTCTCCCCCATTGACTGAATCTACGAAGACTATAACAACTCATGGTAGGCATCATTATAGTGATGTTCCAAAAGCCCAGATACTCAGTGGTGCTGTCAGACACACTGAGCAGGTCACCAACACTTGTTCAGTGAACAGCAGTGTCCCTCCTGTCAGTCCCTCTTTGAGATCTCAGTCAGGTGTTTTATAAAAAAACCCCAACATGATGATAATCCTGGTTTTGTACTTCTGGAAGGTTATGTTCCCAGCTAATGATATGATGTTCTTTTGATTCCCCAAAGGATAATTGTCAGGGAGTTCAAGTTGTCAAAACATGTTAGGATTGTTGGAGGAAGAATATAAAGCTTTAAATAGTCATTAGGTGATGCCAGCCATGATACATACATAAAAACACCTGTTTTAGTGTGGAAGGGAGAGGTGATGAAGGCTAAAAGTGAGAGGACACTTGAGTAAAGTTGTTTCCTATTTTCTCCTTTCTAAGGATTGTGGGAATCATCTTAGCACAGAGTGACCTCTGATCTTGTAACTCCTCTCAGCTGTTGCTGTGTGCTAATGGTGGCTTCAGGGCAGTGGAGAGCCAGGCTGGATTGCTGAGAGATACTGAGTTACAGAGAGGATGACTGGGTTTGGGTCAATATTAAGGAAAACATGTGGGACTTGGAGACAAACGCTGCTTTTTAGTTGTTCACTGGAAAAAATTAGGATTGTAGTGGGTTGAATCACTGTGAGTTTATAATTTATAATAATAATATAATTTGTATTGTGTCTTGCTTTGTCCTGTGAGTGTGTAGCAGAGGTTGGATAGTTTACCTTTTTGCAATCACCCTGGAATCAGTGGATTCTTCAAGTTTTGCTACATACTTGAGTCTCAGTCAAATGTTGGCAATTATTACAGCTTCTCTTGTGACTATCAGCAGTTTTCTTCTGTTCTCATTCAAAGTTTCATTTTTGAATGAACTTCTTTGTAGCCATTTTACCAATCAATACTTCAGGTAGTGCCCGCACCCAGAAGGTTTTTTTCTATACAGAGGGCATCAACATTTGCTCCATCATCCATGTGAGAGAATCTTCCTTAGTGTTCCTCAGCTCTGATCTTGCTATGAACTCGAGAGTTGGAGGTGAGAAGTTAGTGACAAGCATGCTGAGCTACTACATGCTGCCTGCCCAGCATCTTGGTGAAGGAAAAGAAAGCCAAAAAGACTTTGACCCCAAACTACAAGATACATTTTCAGACCTAACACATTTTTCTGTTCTGTTTTGTTGGGATCATTTCCTGCTGAGGTAGATACAGCCAGAAAAAAGAACAAATGTTTTCAAGTAGTTTACACTGCCCTTATTGTTTCTGCTATGCACTGGGGTGACTGCTTAGAGGAAGTTGTTGGTAAGTTGAGAAACTTCCACTGGTCTCTTGCTGGGACATTAAAGTTTCAGTTCCCCTGATCTCTGGTTCAAGGCAGTCAGAAAAATAATGCAATAATACAGGACATTTCAAAGGCACAGAGGGTAACAACTTCATGAAAGTAACTGAAGTGAACAGGACTATACAGTAGATTTCATAGTGATAAATCCTTATAGTATATGCAGTTTACTGTGTACATTCTTGACAATTACATAAAGGCCATATGATTCACTCTGTGGGATAAGCACTCCTTATCAAGAGAAAATCTGAGCTACTTAGGACAGAAATATCATTGAGAATCAGAGAAATGGAGAAGTAAACCAGGATCCAACACCATGATTTGGAGCCAGATGGCTCCTCTGAACAGAATCATGCCATGAGCAGAGGACTGGGGTCTGAGAACAGCACCCACTCCCTTGTACATCTGTGGGAATGAACCTGCAAGATGGGGTGAGGAGAAGACAAAATTTCCTTTGACATGAGACCTGGGGTGGGCATTTTGGGCTGAAGGCTTTGGAAGGAAAAAGGAACGAAGATTATTTCTTGAGAAATGCTCATTTAACTGCAATTTAAATGAGAGCCTCATACAGAACTGTCATCCCAACCAACCAAATTAAAGGCAATCTGTATGTTAAAGAAGTCAAGAATATAAACAGGGAGGAGGGAGAGATAAGATATTTCAAACATTTTAACAATTACCCTGAAAGTAGATTAGAGTGGAATCCAAAGAGAGATCTTTTATCCTCTGTGGAACAGTATGAGTAATTCTTGTTTTCATTAAAAGTTTTCATTTTATTAATGATGTTACATTTGCATTTTTTTCTTCCTAAAAGATAAGAGTTGATTAACAGTGCAGTGAGTTCTCCTTCTGTGTTTCCAAAGTTTGTTTGGGAAGTTTTGTGGACTTGTCTCTTCTCTTCAGCCGCATTTGGCTGGTTCAAAGACCAGATGCCATGGTCAGATTGAACAACAGGAGAGGGATAAAGTGCTGAAGGTAATTCTGTGTCCTTATGTCTGTGCCAGCTGATTATATACATCTTCCCTTCTCTGTGGTGTAGCTTAGAAAAGCCTCTGAGCTGTCCCTATTTGTGTTCAGGAGATAACATTTCCTGGAGAGTCGTAACACAGAAGAGAAATGGTCAGAGTCTCTTGGGTAGTTTTGCATCAGATTAAATTAACTGTCCAGTCTGTGCTTTTATTATGTTTTTAACCCTACATTAATTTACTAGTGTAGGAAATAAGAAGGAACCAAGCAGTTTTAATCTCCTCCTTGCTTTCTTTCCACCTTTTCGACCAAATAGAAATTATTTGGAGCTTGAGAAAAGACTGGATAACCTTGCTTGCAGCATTAGAAAATATATCAGCAAGTTGGTGTAACATTATGTACTTTACTATCCCTTTAGAATTTAGGTTCAAGTGAAAAGAAATGTTGGAAAAAGACATATGGCTTATGGGGACAGGTTTACTCTCTAGTGAAAAGTAAAGTTATTAAATGAGCAGTGCCTGCCAATTGCAGAAAAGTTGGAAGGGATGCCTTGGCACTGTAGTTTTTATTTATTATTTAAAAGGCCTCATGCAGGGCTTTTGAATATGGCCTTATAATTCAAGACAGTGTGTGAACATACAGGGTCAATGCACAAATTATGTGCCTTGTTACAAGCAAGAAGAGATTACAAAATGGAACAGGAATGATATTATGGAAAATCCTCTCAGGAAAAATCAGTAGATCTGGTAATGACAAGATCTCACCTTAACAGATTAGAAAACCCTTTCCTAAAGTTTAAAACTATGTAAAAGGAAAGAATTGCTTGTCTGAGGTCCTTGCCTGAAGTCAAAGCAGAGAAGATTGTCTAACATTTCCTGGTAGTTACTATACAAAATTGGTCTATTAGCATAAAAATAACCAAACACGCAATGGAATTTTTATTTTGTTAGAAACAGTTGTTAAAAATCTATAATTATGAATTTTGGCACAGTTTTAAGAATCATAGATTGGTAAAGAAATTAATCACATTTTCAAAATAGAACCTAGCTGTTAGTGCAAAGGAATCCCAACATACACAAAAGCAGGTACTTGAGTGAAGAATCTGCCTTATTGTTAATAAAAGTGGGATGTAGGTATTCATTCCAGGGACCTCTTATTTCCAAGATTCAAAAAATTTTCAGACTGTTACCCTTATGTAATAATTGAATTTTTGCTTCTCTGGATAAGCCAATGGAACAAAACGAAACATTCTTTGAAAAAAATTAAATTATTTAATACAGATATACCCTCTACAAAATGCATTGTATGAGGTGTTTCACTGAAACTACCATGGAATCTTCCTGCAAAGCAGTTTCCAGGCAGGCAATAGGCACCAGTAAAACCACGTGGGGGCCACTGTGCGTAAGGAGGTTGCAGCTGGTGGTGCATGCAGAACCTCTCAGGGTTTGGATCTGCAGGACTGCCCTGCACATTGAGCACTGCTGATCCAAAGCCAGGCCTGCAGTCTCCTGCAGCTGGAATCACCCTGTTGACATCAGGTCTCAGGAGCAGAGCTGATTAAGGACACCAGTCTGAATATGACCCTCACACTCTGAAAATGTTCCACTTTGTCTTTTTCTTTAATTTGTTGCAAATACTCAGCCCTGTATTTTCCCCCCTCATATTCATTTGACCTTTTTTCTTTTTTAACCTAAAAGGAGCTATTTCCTGGTGGTTTTACACCTTGTGAGATATTGATTTTATCATGTTTTCATGCAAAAAGCTTTCTAGGAAACAAAAAAGATTTTTAGCGCTGAGCATCTGTGTAAAAATATCACGATCATATGGTTTCTAACTTGCTTTTAAAACACTGGAAAGGATTGCCTTCGTGCAGGGGAAGCTTCAGCTCTTTCACAAATCCAGAGCCTTCACTTTCAGTGGAATGAAATATATCAACATTGGAAGAGGCCAAGTCCTATTTAAAGCTGAAAGCCTCCTAGATGGGACAAAACCCCTGCATTTTTAAAGGGAGAAAGAGGAGGGAGAAAACCATTCATGAGAAGTATAAAATGTAATTTTGTTTTAAAGCTCACTAAAAGCTATATAGGTCATGAAGACAATCAGTCTTTTATTCTTTGAAATAATTCACATTACAGCCTTATGTATTACCACCCTTATCACAGAAAAGCCTTTAGATATGTGTTGGCAGATAATTACAAATTGATTTCTGGACCCTCATTTTGACAATGGTTTTGAAAACCTTTTTTTTTTTTTTTTTTTTTTTTTTTTTTTTTCTTTTTCTTTCTTTTTAAAAGCCTTTTATGATTTCTCCTGCCTCATAGTGGAGAAGTACTGTCATGATGAGCTGGCCAAGTGTACTAACCATTTATAAAAAAGGGCCACAGAGTACATGACCCAAAATATTCTGGAAATTAACTGTGAAATGCTGCAGGTAGCTGCAGTATACTTAATTTATGTCTGTCTTCATCTTTCATCCCACTCAAACTTGAAATAATTTTAAAAATAGATGGTAATTTAAGAAATGATTAACCTAAAATTTTACAACCTGCAGTTTGCTCCTTTCACTGCATACCAAATCCAGTTTCCTTGATTTTTAAAGCAGTTATGACTGTCAGAAACTAAAATGCTTAACCCTTTACTGCTCTGTCTACCCTTAAGGGTCAGAAGATGCCATGGAGTGATCACCAGTGTCATAGCTGAAAGTTTATTTTACAGTCTAAGACCTGTTCTAGGGATAGCAGCCAAGTTTAGCGTGATAATCCCTGCCTTGAGGAGGCTACACTTTAAAACTCAGCATGTTACAGCTGAAAAACACATTTAGGTAAAGTTGATGAGTAGGAAGGGAGAAGATGAGTAACAAAAATAACTGGATATCTTGGTGTAGATGTGCTGTGTGCACAATCTGCAGTCGTCGGTGACAGCTAGCACAGTAATCACTACTCACCACCTGCTTAGCTGTGCTATTTTTAAAGTATCACTGAATGACAGCAGTAGTGGTATTTTTTTAATTGTTTATTATTCCAGAGATTTAAATAGCGTTATCTCAGCATTTGGGATACATCTAAAGGATTTACAGCACTAAGAATATCCTAGGCATGCAGGTATGTGAAGTAGTCTGTGCGACACGCAGTAAACACTGACATAGAGTAACTGGAGGCTAAATTGAAATTTTTTAGTTTTGCAGACTTTATTGATTTGGTTTTGAGTTGTTTTCCTTTCTAACTCAGACTTATGTATTATTAAAATGTTTGCAGAACATCAAGCATGATACCATTTTTCTTTGGTTTATTTTTCTTTCAGGGGGAAAAAAAGAGTCTTTTGGATATGTGGGAATGGTGGCCATTAACTTTAGCTAATAACCCACTTGCATGTCTTTGAAGTATAATTTTTTTTTTCTACAACTCCCAGAAGGATGTAATTTGTAAACAGTATTAAGAAAAGCATATGAAGTGCCACTGTCTTCAGTAATCTGTAACTCTCAAGGGAGGATACATTTTGATCACACTTCTCGTTGAGCTTGAACCTGAATCTGAATACTACAAAATTTAATTTTCTTGTTCTGTTGTTTACTTTTTCCTATGTATTTATAAGTCATTTATTCTATTAACCATTTCACCTTCCTTTTACCTTTCAATGTTCTTGTTCTTATTTGGGGGAAGAAAACTTTTCACTTTAAAACAAAATAGAAAACCAAAATTCTTTAAAATGACCACTGGAAAGCATGAAGTTAAAGGAAATAAAAAATAATAAGTCCCCCTAAATTTTTGTATAATTAAAATAACTCAGGAAAGTAGGTTCTGAGCAGGTTGAGAGGTGTTTTTTATTTCTCAGGGGCAGATCTTTAGCTGAAATTTATTACCCAAGTTCCTTTTATTTCAAAGGGCATTTAACAATTTGCTTGGAATCTGTCTCCTGATTTCCTCTGTTTTTTAACAATATCTCTCACTTCTGTCTGTGCTGTGTATATTTGTATTTGGATGAATGATACTTGCCATAAGGTGTCTTTATGTTTTCTAGTCAAGATATACCTTAGGATTCTTTTGGAGTATCACTGATTTGTCTCCATGAGGATGCTGCTGTCCTGTTGACAACATAAAGTGCTGCTGTACACATGCTTGCAAGGGGCAGGAATTTATGCCTGCATTTCAAGTATTTAAAATTGGAGGGGAAAAATAGAATAATTTAGGAATGAGGGACAAGGAACAGGAATATATTCATTCCTTATCCTTCAGAGGAGATCAGGAAAGAGCTGTAAGTGACGTGAGGTTTTTGTGTAATTAAAGAACACCATTTGAAGCGAAAAGGATTCCTGTTTCCCAAATTGAGCTGTGTGTGTTCTGCTGTGGACATGTATTCATAGGAGGGGTTGGATGTGCTGCCTTGCCCTGCTCAAGCCTCCCCATCCCTCAGACAGGGGGAAGGGAGCAGCCCAGCTCGGGCTGTGCACGGTCCTGTTCTTTTGGAGCAGTTCCTACTCTCTGGCAATACAAATGCAAAGACTCGTTTCTCCCCCTGTAAAGCCAATGCTCAGACAATATTGCAGAACAAACCTTTCCTTACACAAAGGTTATTTTCTCTCTGGAGCATTCTCTTTTTTTACTGAAAGGCGTTGTAGACTAGAAATTCTCTGAGAGTTCATGACACCCTGAGAGCCTTCTTTTCAGAGACAAGCTGTATAATAATAATGTGGTGACAGAAAAATCGAGGAGAGGTGGCTTTCTCTGATAGAGAATTTGCCTTTAATTCTACCCTGAAGAGATTGCAATGGAGCACCAACCTTTGTTCTTACTGTAGTGCTTCACTGCTACACCAACCATTTGTTAAATGGGAAGTAATTGAGGTTGAAAAAGGATTGAATGAATAAAGCTTTTGGCAGGGAAGGGGAGGAGGCAAAGTATGGGTTAAAGGTTATTCCTTGCAGAAATTTCATAAAATGAGAGGTAATGCAGCTTTTGAGCTAAAATTGTTTGTGCCTCTGGAGGGGGAAGAGAGGGAAGGGAGCAGGATGGGGGGAGGGAGACTCAACCTGCAGAAGCACAATGGGAATAATAAGCCAGCATCAAATATTCAGCTTTGTGGCATCTTACTGATTATATTACAAATTTTACCCAGAGATTTGCTGCCTTGGCCACCTCTCTAGGTTAGCAGAGAGCAGCGGAGGAGGAACTGAGGAGTCAGGAGAGTATCATGAATACCCCTTAGAAGCTTTTCTTTCCAAGAAATATTTTAGTATTGCTGTAAATTGCATTCACTGCATCCAGAGGAATGAATGGGCTTCATGTGTCAGTGCTTTCCTGAATCCTGCAGTTCTAGTAATCTGAAAAATAGTAAATATTTTGATGTTTTTTCTGTTATGAACTCATATATGTTTTGAGGTTTCCTCTGTCACAGTGACACAGCATTTTTCCCTCTGCCTTTTTCCCCTCCTCAAAATAAAAAGTCTGTTATGAAAGTTAATCTTATGCTATTTTGAGCCTGGGGACCCTGGAGACAGGCAGAAAGGATTTATATCCTTGACAGAGCCCATGTTGAATAAAATGTCACTATTATGGAGCATGAATGTATTTCCATCTACTATGCCTACCATATTGTATTGCAATATTTTGAATTTTTTTTTGTTTATTCTTGTATATGTGGTCCAAATGAGTATAAACATATACATTATTGGGGTTTTTTTGTACAGAATTATTTTGTGTTCTTCTTATTAACATTGACTTGTGGAAAATACAAGATTTTTGCTGAAAACTGCCTGATTTAAGGACAGTTTTTGATTCAAAAATGGTATTTTCATACACAGCCTTTACATTTCTCCATAACTAAGCCCATCATTTGCTATGCTTTGAAAAGAAAGGCTTTGCGTATTTTTTTTAATTTTTTTTTTTTTGCTCTTTATTTGGATAGAACGATGCTTTCCACTCCCAAAATAATAATGAGACCTAAGTAGGATTGTTGTAGTGAAATTCCTTAGGGAGAGATGCTGGCTTAATTCTCATCCACAATTTTGTCAATAAATCAGAGATATACATATTCCAGCTACCAGTAAAGAAACTTCCAGATGATTAATAGACTATTGGAATGGTGAGTAGTAATTGAGAATTCTACCAGAGAATTTAGAATTTTTGCCAACTTGGGCCATTCAAAAAGAAAAAAATAAATAAAATAAGGAGAATGCAGGCTGGCAGTTGCAATGAGGATATCTGTACTGTTGAGAAAGGTGTCAAACCAGGCCAGCAGCTCATGGGGCCTTCTGTGAGAGCTGGGACAAAGAAGGCCAATGTGGATCTTGGATACACAGATTAAAACAGTGATTTAGGGAGAGGGAAGTGATTTTGTCTATGTATGTCGTGATACTTCTGTAGACATACTACTACATACTACTGGAATATCTTTTAATTTTGTGTCCACATTTGTTTAAGTTTTGTTGACAAATTGAATAAGGTAAAAAAAAATGGGCAAGAAAAATGATTTTGAGAGAATGCTTATAGTGAAGAATTTAGAGCTCCATCTGTTCTGCTCTTCTCAAGGAAAGAGAGACAATTTGTTTACAGCTCAGAAGGGCCTTAATGTATTGAAAATATTGGTTACCTCTATAATCTAGTAGAGAAAGACAAGATTTGACTGAAGTAGGCTGAAAGCTGAATCCAGATGAATTCATATGGGAAAGCAGAAGCAAATAAACAAAAACCAAAAGCGGCCTTAGTCGTGGAGTAATACTTCATAAAAAATGAAAGTAAAGATGCTATTTTTTTTTAACAAGGCAGTATCATTATTGCCAAACTTGGGAAATAAACACTGCAAAGGATTGTTCTACATTGACAGAATATCATCACCAGTAAATTTTGATACTATATAGGCTCTAACTTTGAATCTCACAGTAATAAATCATAATACCAGACTAGCAGCCACCAGCATTGATAAATATCATACTTTATTGTTTTGTACAGGCAGTGTGGCAACAACTGGTGTGAACAGCTTACTACAACTGGAGCTTTGCTGGCCTCTTAAGCAGGATATGGCCTTTGAATAAGAGGCCTTTGGGAGAGTTTGGAAAGGCTTTTATTGTCCTGGAAAGGTGCCTGTGTCCTTAGAACAAGGGCAGTGCTGCAGCACGTGTCCAAGCCTGCGGCTTCACCCAGGACTGGACAGTGATGGTCACTGCAGCACCTGCAAGGCACTGAGCTGCATTACACTGGTGTGACTCTGGCTGCCACTTTAATAGACATATTTTCTTATTGTGTGGGTTCAGGGGTCCCTACATCACCTCACAGTCCAAGGTCTGAACCTGAACCTTTGCACGAGTCCAGGCAGTTTTGTGCCCACTTGAAATTGCTCTGTGCAGGGCTCGAGCAGCCAGAGCCTCTCAGTGCTTCCCGCTGCCTCTGGAAGGCTGGACTCAGAGAAATGAGTATTTTCATTCACAGCTGAAATAACTTTCAAAATTGGGGTTAACAGAGAGATACAGAAAGTGTTAATTCTGTAAATAATGTGTTACAATTAGAAACCATCATTAATTAAAGACATTCACTTACAGAATGATGTATTTTCTCTGTGGCACGTCCAGGCATTCTCTTTACTTACATATTTATTACTTGCAATTACAATTTATTACTTTCCATAAAAATGATATTTTTCAGGCATAATAAGTTAAATGAATGATTCAGTAATTTAAAACTGAGTATTTGTTATCTTTGAGGACTGTGAAATAAATCACATATTGTTGAATTTAAAATGCCAGTCTTGTGGATAAATCAGTCCCTGGGGGAGCCATGAGCTGTCACAAAGAGAGAAGGGGAGAGTTTGCAGGGTACAGATATTTACTTCTTTTGTATTTATGGCCTGATAGTCAAAGAGGCTGAGCATTTGAAGATTCAGCTGAAGTGAATCGAGTTGAAGGTGCTTCCAAAAAATCAAATCTCCATATATATGCTCAGAGTTGACTGGAGGGAAAGAAAAGTTAAAGCAGAGAAATATAGGCAGGAAAAAGACTTGGGTATAAGAGGAATCTGAGTCGTATGAAGTGAAATATGGGCTGCTCTTTCATGTCTTGAGAGATCAGAGAGATTCCCTTTTTGTTTGAGTGGAAAACTTCATGCAGGTTTTTGAGAGAAATGGTCTGCTGTCCTGGACCAAAGTCAGTGATAAGGACATGACTGGACAGCCCTGTTTGTGTGACTTTTACTCCTTATGCTGGGAATCTAGATATTCCAGCATCCTTGGGGGTGGCAGGCACTAAATAAATGTAGGACATTGTGCTATTAGCAGCATTGTCAATTCAACTACTCATTTGCAAAGAATGCCCTGCGTTGTCAACCACTTTGCTGATGATTGTGGGTGGTGGCTTAAATGGAGTGCATATAGCACATGGAGTAGTTTTGCTGCATTTAGTGGAAACTGGATCAATTCCTGTGTAATTCCTGCAAATTAATTTTGCCATCATTGCTTTTTTCCTCAAACTCTTGTACTAACCTAAAATATTGCAAATCAGATAGTTTGTTGTTTTGCTTCATGTAAAACCCAACAATCATGTATCATGTGGGCAAACATGAAGATGTTTTAGCATAATTGTGCACAAGCTATTAATTTCTGGTGATCTAAACACTTATTCAAGCACACGTATATTGTCAATCTCGGTGTGGTTTTTCAGTACAGAATCACACATTAAGGATTTTTTACATTGATTTTCAAGGAAAAGGGGAAAGCTGAGGCTTTTGGCAAGAGCTGGGAATGCAGCAAAACTAATAACTGATGAATATGAAAACCAGCCTTGTGTCTCTACCTTTGTCTGGAAGAGGAAGAGAGAAGATTTTTATCATGTGTGGATACTGTCATCTCCTTTGTTGAAAAGAGAATAAATATCCTCTTAAATTATTTTTAAAAAAATAAAAAAATATTTCAGCTTTATCTAAAAAACGTTCATTATTCCCTTTTCAAATTAGTAATTTCTGTTACGCATGGCATCTCCTGCCATTCAATACCTTAATTGAAACTGTAATAATTGATGCCACCTTTACAGATTTATTTCCTGTAGAAATAGTTTACATAGAGCCACAGATTCAGAAGATAAGAAAAGCATTCTGGTCATGGGCTTCTCTCCTGGAGTCGCTGTGATGATAAAAGTGATTTCCTGTTGAACAAGCAGCCCAGGACCACAATTGCACGTGCACGAAGCTTCTGATTTACAGAGGTGCTTGGCACCCTGAACTCCAGTTTAATTCAGTGGGAGCTTTAGCACCAATAAATTAAAGTCAACTATGTGTTTGCACATATTTTATATACTGTGTGGCAGGTTCTGATTGCTATCATTGTCAGCTAAACTCAAGCCTACATTCTTTCTCTCCCCCCCGCCCCCCCCAATTACTAAGTAGTTTGTGGTGTTTCTCATGCTTGCATAAATTATTAGAAAAAATCCCACAGCACCAATTCCCTTTCCCCCAGAGCTCTTCCTCTTCTTTTTCTATAGATGTTTTAGCCTTTGCTTTAATGCAAACTGTATCACAGGGCACAGAACATTGCTGGCAGTGGTTCAGCAGTGTTTATCAAGGATGCATCTGGCTTAGCCAAGTGGCACAGGTTTACTGTGTTGTGACCAAGCTCAGAAATTGCTTAGAGAGTAATGCCTGTTTGCCACAGTGCAGATCTTGGAGGCACAGAAAATTCTTGAGACATCAGTGTTCATGATAATTAGGTTAAACAGTGTATGTGAGGCAATCAAGTGGTCATATGCATGAGTGAGCTGATATACACAAGATATTATATTATTAACCACTGGAATATCCATATCTGAATGAGCAAAATAGTGGGGCAGTTAACAAGCAGGAGCTGCACACCAGAGGTGTCACTATTACCCAGTACTGTATCATATTTTGTGTGTGTTGTACACAATAGTTGTGAATATTAAAAATAATATTATAAAAACCTCCTGAGACTGCGAATCAAGTGTTCAGAAGGTAGACAAATGTAATTCTGGCATTTCCTACGCTGCCTTAATTCAGCATCTTTCTGCTTATGTGTTACAGTGTATTGTCTGATTACAGGATCACATACAATTTTTTTTTCCACATAATCCCTGCATCGTTTAGTGCAGGAGGAGACCTATTCTTTGGATCACCTGGGATCTGAAATAGCTCCATTTGCAAGCTGATAGTTTAAACTCCTAGCAACCCAGACATGCCTACATAACCAGCAAGCTTATCTAAGGTCTTCCGTCTCAGGGAATAAATTAACCCCTTCAATCCCAATAGCTAACCAAGAAAAAAGAAGAGAACTCAAGTCGGACATGATTTTTATTTAAAAGCACTGCAGTCTTTTATTGTTTTTCTATAATTTGAAATGTCATTAATCTCTTAAATATTTAATGGCAGAAGGATGTGAGCAAGAAGAGGTAAGATGTCATAAATATATTGCTGCCCATTTATTTCTTCCTTTGAAAACGGTATTTTCTATTTTTTGTTACGAAAAGAATAATTCCATATTGAACTTGGACTGCTGAACGGAAAAGAGGAGCACAACTGCTTTTCTAGGAATGTGTTAAATCAAAGTGGGGTATATTCTTGAATTGAGATTTTTAATAGGAAATTTAAGTGGTTTTGAAACCCTGCTTACTGTGAACGCTGGAGGGAAGGAATGTGTTACTGTATCTACTTCTGAGCTGTATTTTGAGAGTCTGCATGAGTCGTCAAAGGTGCCTGTGTGAGATGTGACCTTTTCAGATCGTATTTATTATGTCTTCCCAAATACACACCGTAGCTGTACAGTGCCTGTCAACATTACATTTAGTGAAACTAGTTCTCTGAAGTGAAGAGTTCTTTTTTGATACTCAAATACTCCCCATCTGAAGCTGGTCCTGAAAAAGGTAAAACCACCATGAAGAAAATTGTAAGGAGAGAAAGAAATATGTTTAAGCCTATTTTCCCTCTTTCTATTTCAAAATCCTTCCTCCTGTTATCTTTCTCTTTTCCTTATGATCTATTCTTTATATTTTACTTTGTTCTTCTGAGGGCTTTTCAAATAAATGAAGTGCAAGTATTTGATCTGCAATAAAACACAGTGCATTTATGTTATGTTGTACATAGACCATGCTGGGCACCCTTTTCCTTCCCAGAAGTGTCTCAGCTATAGCACCTGACTGTTGCCACCTGTGTTGGTCATGGAAGAAAGTATTAAAACATATTCAGCCTTTCCAACACTTTTGGTGTCTCCTTCTCACTTGCAAAGCTCTAATTGTAACCCCTAAGCTCTCATTGGGGCTGATGTCTACAGCAGGGATCAGAGCCAGAGACAAGAAATAATGAAATACATATTAGACCTATTGAAAACATGGAGAATATTCTGTTGTCTAACCCAAGCCACCTGATCAATATACCACCATCTTTCTGCATCATGGGTGGAGACCCTTGTGACCTACACTGGTTTGGTGAAACTTGTCTCAAAGCTGAAGTGGCGTTCTCCACTCTCTCTGCAATTTAAAAAGGAACCATTAAGTGTAAATACAGGATATGGCATTCTGGGCAGCGAGTAGTTAGTATTGAATTGGCTTTGATCCTGAACAGGGACATTTTGGAAGCCAGCTTTTAACAAATGTTGGTCAGTAGTGTGAAGACCTGGTTCATTTACCTGAACGCCTGAAAGGGTCATATCAGACAGTCTGATTGGTGTCATGGCACTGTCTCCAATCTTGCACTTAGGTCAGGCTACCAAAATCTTGAACCGCTGTGCAGTTGGTCTTTATAGCAGTATGTCCTTCCTAAATCCCCACTGTGAAGAGAGTTCTCCTCAGTGGGCTGGATCTTGTCTTGTCTTGAGCAACCTCATCTGTCTTCTGCTTTGCACTGCTGCAGTCAGTCTGGAACAGCTCTGAGCACAACTGGACTCTGACCAAGGCCTTTGGGCAATCCTATAATGTTTCCAATAAATCAAAATAAACTGGCCAGCTGCTCTTTCATGTCTCCTCAGTGCACTGTATGTCTTGTTTGAAATGGGAGAAAGTCTTTTATGGATTGAGTATTTTGGCAGGGAAACAAAAAAAGCCTCCAGAGCCCTCAGGTAGCAAGCCTGGATGATGGGCAAGCAGCTGGCAGGGACAAAGTTTGTGGATGGCTGGGGGAAGAAGGAATGATAGAAGAGCACAAGGTCTTGTTCCTGTCATTGCAGAGCACATCCCCTTCAGTATGGGGCCAACAGGAGGATCAGAGTTAACTTTTTTAGTTAATTTTAAGGAATCTTTTTTTGCTCCCCACAAACAATGCTGGTGAATGGGGAGACCAGTTTGCTGGCTATGGTGTACCACTTGCTTGACTTTGGTGTTTTTATTTATTTTCTATTCTTCCGTGTAAGAATGATAATTGAGCACCTGAAACATCCTTCATAGCCCTCAAGGGTGCACTTCAAGTGGGATATTGGTGTAGATAAGTAAACAGCAGCATCTATACCTTAAGGGCTCTGTGGGTCCCACTGTTCTTTGCTTTTCATGGGCTTCATGCTCTTGTGGCACTATAGGATGGAAAATACTCTTATTTTCTCATGTGTGAATCAGCAGATAGTCCTATTCTTTGTGTCTTAATGAGCAACTGAAGAAAAAAAAGTACATAGGTTGAAGGTAAACATNGGTGTGTGTTTTGAATTTCTACAAAAATTTCTGCAGGTCTAACAGCTATATAATGTATAAATCATTATAAACAAGGCATGAAAGGAACTTCACTGTTTATACTATAACTTGCCTGCCCTTTAGCAGTGATGAAAACTGAAAATACCAGTGCATCTTGAATTCAAAGGAGAAAAAAAAATAGATGAGAGATCATAAAGGGGTAACGCAGTTCAGCTAGACTCAGCGTTTGGAATATTAAGCAGATTTGACCCATGCTGAGAAGAGTCTGAAGAGCAAACTCTTCTCAGCACCATCTCTTATGTCAGGACCCTGATTAACAAAGACATTTAAATAATGTCACTGCACTTCATGCAATTTGAGCCTATTTTCTCTTTTGTATAGATTGTGAATGTAATCTTTTTTTTACTTGCCATATTTGACCTCTGTGTCCTAATAGTGGCAGGCAATGATACTTTGAATTCTGATGCTGAATATAAATGTAAGCTTCAAAACTAACAAAGCTTTTGTTCCTTCCCTGATGAAAGCACAATTTTGCAGTTGCTTTAAATATTATAGCTCTAAGTCTGCCGTTGCTACTTCTACTGAGGATTTCTCAGTGAATTCATTAGAGGTGTCTGTTTTCATAGCCTGGCTTGTACAAATAAGAAGGGATTTGCAAGTTCAGGGTGTATCTTGCTGTGCTTAAGCTGCAGCAGTGTTACATGTGCTGAATCTGGTTTTATGTTTCTAGTGAGGAATAATGTAAGCTGAACTCAGAATTCCATCATTAGGGGTTTTAGGTCTCTAAGGCCAAGTTTTGATATTTGTTAATTCAACTGTATGAATAACTGTTTTCTAGGAGGCACACTAAATTTTGAAGGAACAATTCTAGAAACATAAAGCCACATGTGTTTTCCAGGCATGTGAAAATAATTTCAAGGGTCAGTGGCTTTGCAGTTGGAATTAACAACATGGTAACAGAAGTAGGAAGAGGAGAAGGGAACTGCAGTTCCATTTTTTGTGTGTAATGCCGAGAACAGTGATGTTCAGAGAATGCCACTAATGAAATAATGTTTCTAGAAATAAGGGCTTTTCCTCTTCATTACACAGATTTCTTAGTTTAATTTTTTCAACTCTCCTAATAAAATCTGTTTCTAGATGAATAAAGGATATAGGAGGTGAAATGAATGGACAAAACCTGTCTATCTCAAATTGTATCTAGAGATTTAGAACACAACAAACTTCTGATGATAATTTCAGCTTTCAAGTGGTTTTCTGCATTTCTGAACTGCCGTTCATTTGAGTATGAAATACTCCAATGAATGAAAATATCTGAAAATGGAAGTGATTTTTAGGGAGAAAAATCTTCCCTTACTGAGTATCTAACTCAGAGTTTGCCCAAAGCCTCTGTGCTGAGCTTTGAGGTAGCCTGAACTATAAGGAATGACTGCCAACTGCCCAGATGGAAACTCTAAATCAGGCAGCAGGCAAATGTGGGATTGCCTCTGTAAAAAATACAATTTTTCAGTTGTTTTGCAGATTAGGAACCTGTCACACTTTATTGCTGTCATACCACCCTAAACATTTTTAGGGACATTCAGGGAGCATTGTGAAGAATATGAGATGAGTAAACACATTCTTATGTAATAGGAAATAGTATCAGATTTAGGTTTCATTGCAGTCCATACCATGAACTGGTTGTGTTTCTCCCCTCCCATTTTATTCTAACCCTTAATTCAATTTAATGCGCTTAGGAAACATTAAATATTTCCCCTAATTATTCCAAATCAAGGCTGTCAGTTACAGTTGTATGGAGTCAATGCCACAGACTGGGAAGGAACTTAGAGAGAATCATTTTCTTCTTCCAACAGGTTCTCACTTCACTGTCACAGAGCCAAAGAGAGCTGATGAAAGGGCAGCTTTCCAGCATCTTGACACCTGGCTTTCAGTAATTTTCAAACAGGGAGCTGGAATATTCCTTTTTATCAGTTTGAGATATCTTCAGGGTTGGTGGATGAAATGAAAGACTCTTTGCACTACACATTTGAAAACTTTGTACAATGTGTGATGCTTTTGCTAATATTTAGTGGCTGCCATGTAATCCATCTCTCCTGTTAAGATCCAAAATACCCTGCTCTTGTTGCATTAAGACAACTATTTAACAAAGAATACAGGAATTGGAGAAAAAGAAGTAGTGTGTGCTTAAGCATTTTTTATAAGCTTTATAAATCACTGTATGCAGACATGAAATGCAAGCAGAAATCCTAAAAGCAATGGGTTTATCTTTTATTTAGAATAAAATGATGCATTCATGTAATAATAACATTTTCTAAAGTCTCATGTAGCCCAAGAAACCTTTTCATACCTACTACAACAAGCCATCCCCAGGGATGTTACTANTGCTTTGTTTAACTTGGAAATAAAAACTAGCAAAGTATCTCATAATCTTTTTGTTGTTCATTTTCCTGGATGCAGCCTTGAGAAGTCATTTTTGCTCATCATCACCATCTAGGCTGTGGGGTTTTTGTTTCCTATTGAACTACTCCCCTTTCAAAGCTAGTTTTCCATTCTGAAGCAATTAGAAGCCTGACAGCCACCAAAAGATGGAGACTTTTTTTTTTAAACTCTGACAACTTCTACCAACAAACAGAAAGCCTTGATTTGAACCAATCTTTTTTTTAATTTCACTTCGTATTTTATCAATTAATACTGCCCCAAGATCTCATGTGTCATTGCAGTGTCATTTCTATGACAAGCTCTGCCAATTATTTTCTGTTTAATTAACACATTCAGAACCATTTGGGAGTGAAACAAATTTAGGTTTTGCTGAAAAGAAGAGAGATGCTGGTTCTGGCCAGTGAGGGAGTTGCCCTGAAGATAGCTGTGGGTCAAGTCAGGGGAATCACATATCCAGTTTCTCCCCAGAAGAAAAGATCTGTATGAAAGGAGGGAGACTCTGTGTGGCTGGAGGGTATAAGGTGCTGTGGGGATTATAACTCCGAAGGAGAGAGACTTTTCTCTGCTGGATCTCCTTGGATTCTCTTTATCTGGTGTCTTTCTTGCCCTGTGCTGACAGCATTTCTCCTCAGGGAAATTCCCCTAACTCTGAGAAATCCGTGGGCAAAAAAGATGATATAGTTGCAGCTCTGCCACAGAAACTTGCCATTAGCCTAAGCCAGCTGACATGCTCCTGAAGAATACTGTTTGCTGTATAATTCAGAGCCCTGACTAGACTACCCCATACCCTTCTAAACCATTGCTGTTACAAAACCAGATGGAAAACGAGGACGCTGCAGTGCTTTCCTTGGAAAAGCATTTGGGTTGTGCCATGTCAGGCATGACAGCAAATCTGGACTGTGCTGCTAACAGAGCAGCTCCACTCTTTGGAGATAGCATCCCACTGACACTCAGCAGACTGTTCCACAATTCACTGGCAGCATGCAAGAAGTTGGAGGACATAGAACATTTTTTTTACTGTATTGCTCAGTTTTTGCTTTTTGGTTTTCTTGGAAGTTGGAGATATAGTTCAAAAGATCAGAATTATCGTTCAGAAAATGAAGGATACATACTGAGGAAACACAGATATGCAGCATGTAGCATTTGCAGGATAGTATCTACATTTTTTTAGGATTATATATTACAAGTCTATATTTGGGTTTTTAGTTTATATATGCTTATTTCAAGAGGTGTCTACTGAGGTACTAAAGCCACATCAAATTGAGCTGATTGCTTTTGGGTGGTGTATGGATGATCGCTGCAAAATATTCTGATGCAGAATGGAAGGAATCTAATGGGCTTTAAGTGTAGTGTATTTCACAGAGCTTACAATGAAAGTCCTAAAAGGCCATAGACAAGCTTTCCTGTTTGTCTTGAACTTTTGCATTTAGAGTGACTTCTCCTTTCTTTCCTCAGTGCCTCTGGTGCATTGCATGTGCATATATATTGCGTGTGTTTCTGAACAGGTTTTTTAGAATTTGGACTCAGATCCAAACACATGAATTCTTCAAGGGCAAAGGCAGCATCACTTGTCATTGATTCTTCCAAGCATTTAAGAAGAAGTGACATTTACCAGCTTGTTTTGAAGATTTATAAATGCAGTATAGATTTGGCAGGAATATCTGCTTCAATAAATGTTGTGCTGTAGCATGTAAGCACGGGCTTTACTACCAGCAGATTCACAAGCGCTGTGTCATCCAAGTAAAAATAAATATTCAATAAACAATTTATTAGGGATGTGAGTTCACTTCTGCTTCATTCCACTTGGAAAGGCTTGAAATCTGTTTCCTACATAGTGTTATTATCATACACAATGAAATGAAGACAAATTAATTGTGCGATTGTCAAAACTATGTCAGGAAAAATTTTCCTGGCCAGCAAAAATGATGCAAAGTATAGTAGGAGAAGGGCTGTATCCAGGCTATATCCATGAGGGTGAGTTATTTAATAGCTAGGGATAACTGAATCCTAAACACCTGACTATAGAAGCTATTCTTTCCTGCACCTGACTTCTGTGTTATGAAAAATGCCTGGCATTCTTCAAGGCCAAATCTTCATGATTTGGACTACCAGATCTGTTGATATGGCAGTAATGTGAATAATAACAGGAATAATAAAAAAAATCACTTTCTGCCTCCTATTCCTGTTATCAAGGTCAGGCCATAATGAGGGGAGAGTGGGAAAGGGTCTCGTTTAACTTTTTAAGTACAATATTTGCACAAGTGCCCATACAGGAGTTTCCTTGCACCCATTCATCCAACCACTTCTGGCAAAGCCCCACACCATCCAAGGCTACACCAAAACTGGGGCAGGACCTGTTCTGGGCAACACTTCCAGCTAAACTTCTGTACTGATGGAGATAAAGGGTTTTTGGAGCATGTTCATCCCCACAGCATAACCTGCTGTCTCCAGGAGAGCCATGGGCAATAAATGGCCCTGATTCTGTGGCAGGTACTGCTGGGAGAATCCTGGGTGACATCTGAGTGTGCAGGAGAGGAGCTCTAGGACAGGGACACCTGGGGAGTGCAGCAGGCCTTGCAGTGGTGGTGCCTGCACAGTTGTAATCTGGTATGGTTGCACAATCTTATTTAGTCCCCTTGTAATGGGGATCACAAAAAAACCCCGAAGCCACCAAACAAACCAAAACATTACCTCCACAAAGTATGTTAACATCACAGTCAGATAAACAGATATTTTACTAAATACAGAATAGATGTGAAAATAACTTGTCTTTTTTTCTGATTCATCAACATGAATAAAAATATCTTTGCTGTAATCTTGGAAATCTTGACCAATGTCTAATGACTAATGTGCTTTCAAGCAAACAGGTTGATCAAAAATTATCTTTCTGAGTAGCATTGGATATATTTGGCTTCTAAAAATGTCATAGATTTAAGGGCATAGCTTGGTACTGCATATAGCAAAATGAACCAAACCTGACTCACTGCTAAATATAATGTAAAGTACAAAAGCTCAGTCTTATCTGGCTGTCAAGACAGACATGTTCAGTTTATATGTTTGAACCTTTGGCATTTGGCTGAGAAGTAATTGAGAGAAGTAAATATTTTCTTTAATGTCATGTAATGCATGTAAAGTAAAATCTGTAAATACAGTTTATCTTTATATATAAA
Organism: Dicaeum eximium; assembly: GCA_013396995.1. Classification (NCBI taxonomy): domain Eukaryota; kingdom Metazoa; phylum Chordata; class Aves; order Passeriformes; family Dicaeidae; genus Dicaeum; species Dicaeum eximium. The sequence continues at coordinate 1,545,523 of VWZP01004262.1, read as the reverse complement.
CATAGAAATAAGTGGTAAGTAGTAATAACAAATGAGCAATAAATCATCAAATTTGCAATGCCCTGTGTTTCTCTTTTATTTGTCATAGTAAATAAAACAAGTTAATCCTAGTTTCGTCCTTTCAGCAAATAGTCCTGAAGTATAAAAATAAACTGATTTTTTCTCTAGGTAAAGTATTTTTTTCTGTTTGAAACTGCTAACACTGTGTGAAATTCACTAATTGCTCTTCCTTTCTAAGATTTGGGGTCATGATAGCAAACATTTTGTAGGTAAATTGTTTTACTGGGCTACAGATTTGGACAATTGAACCACAAGCATTTTGGAGTTATAAGAGGGCAGTTCTTTGACATTTTTTTCTGATATTTGGAATGGCCATGGAGGAGTATATGGAACTCTTGGACAGCTCAGCTTTAGATTATGTTTACAGTGAGAGTTGCTTATAAATTCTCTACTAAGAAACCTGGTCAGTGACACAGAGATCTTAATTTAAATAGCAAAATACTTGTAAAAATGGTGTGATATTCTGGCTTTTTAACTTTGTCTTTTGTTGTGAATTAGCTCAGACTACTCTCAGAGCAATCAGATTGATTGCTGCAGGTTTCATCTATCACGACTGTTGTAACACGGGGGGAGCACTGCTGTTAATTAAAGCTACATTACCTTTTCCAGTATTATTTATATGTCTATTGGAGCAGTTTATAGATGAATAGAATAATCAATGTTCCTTTCTTATTGCATTTTATGCCTCCCTTAAAAAGAATTAATATGCAGGTTTTGTTTTCTTAACATGGGAGAAAAATGCATGTGACATTTAACCAGGATACCCCGAGGATGTGGAAAATAAGGCACATGGCTGTTCCACCACATCAAAAGTATGGTAATAGGTAGCAGTCGATTATCTAGAAATATATCATTATTTCTTAAAGCTGGGAGCCACTGATCAGGAGACTTATCCTCTGTAACAATACTAACAGTGAGACATAAGAGCTACATCACCAGTGTTTTTGTAACACTCTAACATCATTGCTGCTTCATTTCAGTGTTGCTTTAAAGCAGGTTTGCTGCTTTTTACAGCATTCAGAGCTGCTGATGAACAAATCTCTAGAATAAATGGTCTTTTTGAAAATATATTCAATTCCTTGATATTAGTTACTATTCCTTAAATAGTAAAAATACACTAAAGTTAAGAAGAAATCCAAGTACCTGCCACTTAGTTTGTGCCATATTGCTCCTGGTGAGTTCTGGTTTTGCCACTGTTTCTTGTTTATGCCAGCCCAGTTCTACAATATTCAAATGTCTCATGAAATGCAGTACAACTTTAACCCCTGAAATTGTGTTTTGTTGTGTCTGTGATGCAGACAGAGAAATGAGCCACGGAGCTGGTGTTGCATTACAAGTGGAAGGGCAGGTCCAGGAGAAGGCTGAGTGCTTCTGGTCCCCCTCCTGGGGCTCCCCGCTCTGTGGCTCAGCCTGCAGGTCCAAGCTACACCCTGAGCCATGGTTTGTGCCCAGAGAAAGTTCTCTGAGTTCATAGTGAGCACACTGGGAATAGCAGGTCTGTGCAAGCAGTGTTACACCTTAGTGGCATGAAATTAGTGAAGCTTTTATTTTAGAATATTTGGATTTTAGCTGAGCATAGAACTCACAAAAAAAAAAAAATTCTTGCAGGACTGATAGGAATTTCATGTCCCCTCTGTATGTTTTATTTCAGTATTATGTCACTGTTTCTTTTTTGGAGACATTTTGTTAATGTCAGAGTTTCCAGTGAAGTGCATTTAAACGTAGCTGCTTTTGAGAGTTATGAGCAAAAAACTGATTAAGTTTTTCGAATGAAGTGATGTGTCATGAATAGACACCAACAGAAACTGTCCTCATAAAGACTCAGATTTTAGGGGTTTTAACTTCATATCTGATGAACTTGTTCCAGCTCTTCTAGTGGAAATATTTTAATTAATTGACAGTCTTTTTCAAAAACTAATTTAGAGATTCAAAAAAACCCTTTTTTAGTAGCATTGGGGTATACTGTGGTAAAACTGAGTCACAGCTTTATCATGGCATATTTTAAGTGTTCAAAGAGATCAACCCCAGAAAGCAGTAAAGAAACAATAGTGTGTGCAGCTGACAAAGCATCAGTGTTAATCCATGAATCAGCACTATATGAATTGACTAAAAATATTATTAGAGCTTACTGAGGTATTAACTGCATGAAACAAGGGAGGGAAAATGAACACCATGTTGGAAATCATGTCAGTCAGAGATTCCCTCATGAAATCCTTTTTATTGTTGGCTAAAATGAGTCGAATTATAGAATTTTTACCCACAGACACCAGCTTAATACATGGGCAGACACTGTACCTTGGCTTACAAGTGGTACAGTAATTTTTTAATTGGAATTGAGTTGTAAATCAGAGCTCTGAGATGCAAAGACTAAAAAGGCTTTAATTAAAAACTTACCTGTCATTTAATGTACAGTAATTGCACCCTCCATTGCAGTTGATTGGAGAGTCAATGCCCAAAAATTTTATGTGCACAAGAAAATAAAAAAGAAGATAATTCAAATACTCCTCCGGCTGAAAATGCCTTTCAGGGTTGCACAAATTCAGTGTGTGTATTTTCTCTACATGAGGTGAATTTGAAATGAAACCTGAGGATCTCTGATCAGATTTTGGGGGAACAGCATGACCTGCAGATTGTTCATCTTTGCTGCAGGCAAACTGACTTGGCTGACGCAGTTCCCTGGAAAACTCCGAGCTTTCAGCCACCAAGATCCTTACAAGGTTCCTAAGGGAACCCTCTCTTCTGCAACTGCTGGGCTTTTATTAATAATAATAACAACAATAACAATTACTGTTATTGTTATTACTGTAGAAAGAGACTCTGCAAATGCATGCAATGTATGGCCTTTCCCAGGAGGGATTTACAGTCTCAGAAATGGCTTAAAAGTGGAAAATGGAAGATATGGTTCCACACAAACTCTGTGTAGAGTTTCTTCCAATCCTTTAGAATAAACAAATTACCTTTTACCTGCTTTAATTTGTATTTGCCATCATGCAGCACAGAGTGTGCTGAGTAGCAGACCTAAGGCCCTTCCTAGGGCAAGTGTTTCAGGAATATTGAGTTTCCTGATGGGATGGACTGGGAGTGTCCTGGAGAAGCCTTTGCTCTGGCTCCTTGTAACCCTCCTTCCACTTGCTGGTGCATTGCCTGTACTTTGGCCAGAGAGAATTCTGTTCAGAGCCAGAGAGGGAGGTGCCCTTGCAGCTGCAGCCCTGACTGCCCAGCCCAGGGAGGCACCCCTGGGTTTTGGCTGTGCATGTGCAGCTGAGAGCTCTGCTCTGACAGCTGAAAATTGATTTTTCACAAACATCAATGAGAGTCCAACAGTTACATAAAATGAGGGTGAGAACCACTATGTGGAGCTGAAAGAACAGTTCTGCTCATAAGCATTTAAAAATACATGAAGAACTGTGGGTCTGAGATGAATTTGCCAGAGTAAGTGTAACCTCTATATCCACTTAATTTTCTGTACTGATTTAAGCACCGGCACATTTTCAACCAATTCTACCTTGTTACAGGTGATGTTTTAATTTCCAGACTGAAGACACTTCAAAAGTCCTTTCCCAGGAACTGTATTTTTTGTGACAATAAGGCTGTCATCCTACTGATGGCATGAAATTAATTGAATAAAGTAAAATGAGAAGGAAACCATGCTGATTTAAAATGCATTGATAACTAGTATTTGGACAAAATCTCCATTCTTAGAATTGTACAGTCTAGCATTACAACCAATTTATATTAACTTAAGGAGATTCTGAGTTTGAGAAAAAATTTGAGTTTGAATGAAGGTGTGGAGTGCTCTAAGGTATTTTGGAAGGAAATAATAAGCTAGAAAAGGAAAGAGAAAGGAACAGAAAAATGAAATTAATTCTGACAGAAAAAAAAGGATCATGAGTTTTTATTCTAAAAGGAGATTGCAGAGGATTAATGTATTAAAGAGTTGGTTTGCAACATGAAACTAACATCAGACCTTTTTGGGTTAAATTTTGAACAGTTACATGCATCTTGGTGTGATTGCCAGCTACTGCATCTGGGTTCAAAGCTCGGTGAAACAGGCAAAGTAGTCTCATCTTTATTTTAGTGTCACTATTTTGAGTGCATGTGAAAATTTCCTCATGCTCATGAAAACTCCTTGTGCTGACAGCACAAGGAAATGTCTGTGCATAGCCCAGGGACAGAAGGAAGTGGAGGACTAGGAGGTGCACCTTTACTCACCATTTATTAGAGTTGATTGTTTTTTAATAAATATGTCACAGCCTGGACAGGGCAGAAAGATATTCATGTTAAAGATGGATTTGACCATGAGTTAAATTAAAGTTGAACATTAATATAAGTTGTAACAATGCAAGATAACCTCCCTTCCTAAAAAGCATTTCTGTGAATGGAATGATATACTTTTGGGTTGAGGGTCAGCAGTTTGTGGGAAGGTTTATATGACATGGTGAATAGCATGGGATTAATCTCAAGGATTTGGGAATCACATATCCATTCTGCTATAGTCTTTGGAAAGTAAACTGCTCTGTGTGGAAGTCTGGAGATATATTTCTCATTATCATATTATTCTTTTATTATTATCAGCTCCAGTGGTAGAAAAGTCTTAGGTAACACTTAGAAACTTCCTCTTGTAGAAACCCAATTATTTGTAGCTCTTTGCAAGAGCTGAAATAAAGGTAAGGAAACATTTCATACTGAGTCCTGTGAGAGCATTTTATAATCTCCTTAGCAAATGAAGCACTCATTTGGCTTTTTCAAATAATAGAAAAAGTTCAAAAACTGAAGAGAAAAGCCTTGCCTCTACCTTCTGGGATAGTTGCTTAGAGTAAATTAAAATCAGGACTGTAAGCATATCATGGTTGTAATTTAATTCTATGGAGATTATCACTTTTATGTATAATAAAACAATATATGAAAAATTGAAACCGTAATCCTTAGGCAGCCCTTTCATCTGTTCATTCAAACAGCAGGTCTTTGCCTGTGAGTGAATTGCTGCTGAGAGCAGCAAATGAAATTCTTCCATATTAGAAAGGTCTCACTAGAAACTCCAAAAGAAGGCAAAATAGTCACCAAAGCAAACCTGGTACCTGGCAGTGGAAAAGGGAATGAAACCAAAAAAGCTCTGGAGGACTTTAGGGGAGGATGACCACAGCTCCAGCTGAACTGGATTGGACAAGAGTGGTGATAGCTGCTTATTACCCCCAGTCATTTCTTCAGATAAATTCTGAACCAGATTTTCTTGTCATCTAGAAGACAAACACAAAGTTAGACCAGAGCAAAAAAATTCAATTAAAGTAAGTTTTTGTGGAAGTGTAATACAGAGTGTTTTGGCAGACTCTATTCCAGTTTTGTAAAAAATGTCTTAGTCAAAATTTTCCCTAAAAATGAACATTCCAATACAAAGAAATAGGGATATTAAAAGGTTGTGGTTTAAGAGCTGGGTTTAACTTCTCTATTTCTATTTTTGCCATTAACTTGTCATTTCAAGTTGTATTACAAAATTGCTTTTGGGTGAAGTTTTATTTTAAGAGAAAACACCAGGATTTTATCTTAGCTAGGAAGTACAGTGATAGCAATCGGAAGAATGAATTTTGTTGTACACAGCAACCTCAGCATTAAAGCAGCAATTTTGACTTAGCCAGAGCTGAAATATGTGAACATTGTTGGGTACGTCCTTGAGCTCTGAAAAGGGAGGTCTGGAATGAGAACAAGCACAGCTCCTCTGGAGAGTGTGCAAAGGCAGCCTGCAGAAAGGCAAACCTGCGTTACGCTGACCTGTCCGTTGTGAAAATAGGGAAGAAAGCAAAGCATTCCCAATTCTGCAGACATTCTGACAGCTAAAGTAGGCATTAACAACTTGCAACACATGGCATGGGGGATGAAAGTCTCTGAGCTCCACAGCTGAGAGTTTCCTGGCTGAAATGAAGTAGAAGTTGAAGGTAGCTCAGAGAAAAAAAAAAACCCAAAAAATTAATCTACCATATAGGGACAAAATGCATAACATTACCAAAACTGAAGAAAAAATAATGTCACAGCTCAGAAATAGTACCTATCCTGTCTTTAATTCTGAATAATTCTGAGGGCTTTGGGCCTTGTACAGGGGATTTTCCTGACAAAGAAGGATCAAGTTTTAGTATATAGGTTTCTGCAAATTTAGAATAATCTCCTGTAATTTTCAATGAATTTGATATGTAAAAATAATTTTGTTGGTAATATATTGATGCAGAACTAGTAATTGTAGATTGGCACAAGAGCTGGAGTCAGACAAAGGTTCTGCTGGACGTTCCTGCAGAGCCCTGTTCAGCCTCAGCCATGCTGGTCAGGAAAAGGGTCAGGAACAGCAGCAGGAAGATTTGCACAGCCAAATCTTTGGGCAGTGAGAACTGTTGTTTCTCTAAAGGACTTATATTGAGCTCTTCTGATTTACACCAGAACTCCTCCAAACTGTTAAAAAGCGTTTGTTTTTCTTGCTTAGGCCTTCAGGGGGAGGGAAATTCATTTTTATGAGTAAGTCTGAACTAGAATAAGTTTAGACAGAGAAGTAGCAGATAAATGTTTTCAAAAGCTGCTGTTATAATTTACACGCATTAAAGACGTGGTCAGGTATATTTGGAGAGACATCGAGTTTCTCTAAGATGGAAACCAGAGTCAAAACACAAAAGAATGCAATTGCTTAGAAAAATTGATCAGCTGGCAGAAGGAAATACATATTTGAATTTTGAGTATTTTTAAGTAATTCTCTGTAATTGCTATAGCAGCAAAGGCAATTAAGCAGGTTAAGTGACATTTTATGTCAAATTTGAAAATAACTTTTGTTTTAATTTTGTAGACAGAAGCATCTTCAGAACTGTGAATCTCTGAAACTGCTTTCTTCACTATTTAAACTGCTTGCTTTTGATTTGATTTCAACTAATAATTCTTAGAAGAGTACTCTCTACATAGCTGTTGCTAAGTGTTGAATATAATAGGGACCTCTAAACCATTTTATTATTTTTGTAGTTGTGGGTAATAATAATAATAATAGACTGTGATGTGGAAATAAAAGACCTGGGGAGATACCTGATGGTAAGAAAGACTGTGTCATATCCAGACGACCTCCATTAAATTTGACCTTCCAGTTGGGTTTGATAAAGGTATTAATGTCTTGTCTTCACTGTCTTTGTACTGGCATTTCCTTTTCACATACATTTAGGTTATGGAGTTCCACTAAATTAAAAAGAAAATTAAACATTGGGCTGACACCAATGAAAAGTGCTACTTCTGTAGGGAAAACCTGTTCCGATGGCTGTTGTTTGTGGGGTCTCACTGCTGTCGATGACCCTCTGAGAGCAGTTTTGTGTCTGCTGCTGCTGTCACAGCGTTTGCGTCACTTCAGCGTCCGCCAGGCTCCTGCTCTTCCCTTGACATTGTCCCTCTGTGGGAATTGGGGCTGGGAGAGAGGCCCTGCAGCCGCGGGGGGGATGGTTAATCAGGGGCTCCCGCCAGTGACATGGAAGTAATTTGTGCCCAGGAGCTCTGCTGTGATCCTGCTCAGCCTCTGGACACAAATCGCAATAATTGGGTGGCCAGGCCGGGGCTGGCGCGAGGTGTGACGGCACGGACAAAGGGACAGGAAATGGCCACATGGCGTCATACGCTCCTTCCCAACCTTAATTTTGATTGCAGCTGTCAGCGTGGCATTATGGCTCCTGAATGTGCTGTTTTATTCAGCTCAGTGTGTGGGAGGTATTTTTTTGAAACTGAAACAATGCTAGAAAATGATTGGCATGAGGTTAACTTTAGGCAAGCTGCAGTTCCTGAGATTGTTGCATAAGAGACAGCAATGTTAAATTACTGACAAGGGGATTTTTGAACTAGTTAAAATTGGTGTTTTTCATCCATGTCTTGTCTTAGCACTGAAGTGAGTTAGAAGTGCTGGAGATACAGCTGAGAGGGGATATTCCCTTAACTCTAGTTCCTTCTAGCTCTACAACAAGCAGTCTGTTTTTCTTTCATCTATTTACTCTTTTTTAGTGCCATGGTTACATTTTTTACAGCATTAAGGATGATAGTGCATCTTTACTGGTTTGAAATGCATTAGGAAAAGATGTTAAAATAGTGTGGAAGTAGGAAAAAAATACATTGAAGATAACAACAGACATACCTTTCTCTTGACTAGTGAGAACAGGCATCACAATGGTTTCATATGCTCTTTTACTGAAAACATTGGGGTTTGTAGGCACAAAACTCTGTATTGCTCAGGATTCAAAGAGATTAATTTCATATCTGTATGCAGGTACCATGGATGAACTCTTCTTGCTTTAATTTGAAAAAAGCTCTTCAGAATAATTAAATGTATTTTACTTCAGAGTTTATGTTATTTAGTGTGTATTCTTTAGCCTTTAATAGGGTTGGTATTGACTCAGAAGTAGAGAGTGAAACTGTAGTAATTTTGCACTCATACTTCATAAATTAGTACTTTTAAGGCTATGCTAATGATTTGACTATATGTATTCTAGCTGAACTTTCTGTGTTGCACATTCTCCTAAAATTGAAAGTTTTCTTAGTTTTTTCTCTTTCATGAGATTATAAAACAAACAGAAATATGTAGTGCTAGACAACAGAGAAGTGAAGTTGAACATATATACATACATATAAATAAATAGGTATGGAATATATCTCAACTTCTTTTTAAAAATTATTTTAACTACACTACATCAAAGTAATCATAGGTGCATGGTGACTCATTTTTGTGTGTTCACATAAAAACGTGTTCAGAGCAGCCTTAGATTTAGATTTTTGAAACTATTTGAATCCATCTTCTTACATGGCATCTTTGAAAAGGTGATATTTGCATTTGAAAAGGATGAATCAGAAATAAAACCAGATTAGATTGAGACAGATTTTCTTTCCCGTCCCAAGTGTCTGGAGTAATTTATTGTAGCCATTAACATCTAATATGGCTTCAGGTAAAGTGTTTCCTCAATAAACTTGAGTAACATTTTTACTTAAGGAAAGGAGAAAGGATCACAAGTGGAATGTTAGAATGCTTTTTTTGTTTTTTAAAGCCTTCATGCATATTTACATTGATTCAGATTTTTTATTATTATTATTTTCACTGATGAAAAAAAGTTTGGGATGCAGTCCACCTAAGTCTTGCCCAAATGGGGCCTTTTTTTTTTCCCTCCCTAAATCTTGTCTAAATCCAAGACAACAGCATAGTTTTAATGCTTCCTAGCCCTATCTTAAATGTATACTGATTTAAGTATCTCCTCTCTAGGATGAGAATTTGATAAATATTAAAGTAATTTTTACTTCTGCACGCTCAGAATTGTCTCCTTTGGCAGAATGGAGAAAAGTCCTATTTAGGCTTCCTTTTTAATTTTAGAATTTAGTAAACAGATAAATAATTCCACTTCAATGCAGTGGAAAAATCTGAAGAGCCCAATGGATAAAGCACCTATCCCAGGTAGTGAAGTGGCCAAGTTCTAGGTTCTGTTGAGGCTGAGGATGCTTTATTTAATCCTAAGGGTCTGCCTACATCAAAAACCCTCATGTTGACTCCAGATAGTGATGAAGTTTATGATTTGTATATAAAATAGGGACTGCACGGGAAATCCTCCTTCCAAATTCTAGCAACTTCCCTTCCTGCTTCTAACAACCAGATCCAACTGCCTGCATCTGGTGCTACAGAGGATTTTTCTTTAGGTGGTTTCTTACAGGAAGATATTATCAGGATAACCACATCTGGAACTTCTATCAATATTCATTGAGAGATTTGTGGTGTTTGGCTGCACAGGACATAGCAGCAGAAATTCTCTTCAGCTGTGTGATATTTAGTTATTAGATATTTACAGATAATTGCATCGGCAAAATCTATGATCTGAAGTGTTACTGAAACGTAAAAATCTACAAATAAGGTAAAAATTATGTTTGGGATTATATCATTATTTCAAGTATAATTTCCATGAGATTGGAAGTGGATGTATTAATGAGCAGTCACTGTTATTTGCCTACGTAGTTGCGCTCCCCTTTGTTGACAAGTTCTTTGTCGCAACATTTAAATAACATTTAAATATAACTTAGATTGACCTCCACATGTGCTGTACTAAAACTTGCAGTACTAGCCCCTCAGTGTTAGAAACCTTAATGTTTCATGTCAGTGTGCTGTGAATGGGGAGGAAACAAAGCAACCTTTCAACAGACACCAGCTAGTGGGATAATTTCCATACCTGTTCAAAATAACCCTTTTTTATCTATTAAAACTGGTTTGCAACTAGCTAAGATTCTGCTAAGACCAAAGGCTTTCAAAGTATCCTCGTGTGATTTGCTGTCTTCCTTCCATTGCAAGGAAGTTTCATTAGCAAAATTTCATTAACAGAATTTCATACAGAAGAGAAGAATCTGTTGCTCACTCTTGGGTTCCAAGCGAGTGAGACTTCTTTTTTCTTCTTTTTTAATCTTTATATAGGACACATTTTTGCCAAGCTTCCAAGTTGTTAAGTAGTGAATCTTTTTCATTCTGTTTTTGTTTGTTTGTTTCATTATTCATCAGGTTTTACCTGGCGAGATGATTACACACAGCATGTTATTGGTCAGGAACTCTCAGCCATTCACAAAATCCACAGCAGACGCCCTGATGTGTTTGCACCTGAAGGATCTGACACAGGAAGGTGAGTCTTCTGTAGTGTTTTTGCTTGGGTTTTGGAAAGGTTTGCAAGTGATAAGAGCGAGGTTGGCCCAGAAGCAGAATTTAAAAAATCTCAAAAGCCACTGTATATATGGTAAAAGTGTTCAGGGGACAGAATGAATTAAAACCCCGGACCTTGATTTTCTGTTTATCATCAAGTTAAGGAAATACACTTTCTATTGTTAATTAAGGTGTCAGAATTCAAAACATCAGGCCTTTCATTCAGTTTATGCACTTCCTAGTGCCAATTCAGCCATCCCTACCTACAACTGGCTTAAAAAGGCAAATTTATAGTAGCTCAACTACAGGAGATATTTTATTCTGGACTAAGCATCTAATGACATTCTGAGTGACCAACTCTATTTTCAAAGTCAAATTCTACCAAAACATACCTATCACTGATTTGAAGTCCATAGATTCCTAGTGGTAGTTGCAAAATTTGTTCAGGAAGGAGAGATTCCTGCAAGTTTCCATGACAGAAAATAATGCTGGGACATGGACTGAAAGGTCTTGAGGGGTGACTGCAGTAATTGGTTGCAAGAGACACGTCAGTAATTCTGTAGAGTGATATGGTTATAGAATCTGCAATTATATCATCTTCATATACAGTTACACATATAAAATGACTCTTTTATGTGGTCTGTTCTGTCTTACAGACTTTTAAGTGCTAGCCAACCACACAAACCCCAGAATGAAATTTTAAGAACAATTAAAAATGACGAATTTGGCTTTCTCTTACGTGATTTTAAGAAATACATTCTCAAAAAGAGTGAAATTGAAAGAAAGGGCTTTTTATAAAAAAAAAACTTTCATCATAGTGGGAAAAATTTGAGCTTCTAGCCTTGATGGGCAAAATATTGAATGTTGGAATTCAGATCTTCATGTACTGCAGTATGTGATTTGCATGTACTGTAGAACCATTTCTTTTCTAGATTGCTTTTTTCTGGAAATAAAAAGCTGTGTAATTGATACTTCCCGGTGTCTTCAACTATGTTTGCCTCACTTTGATTTGATTTAATTCAGAGACTTTGACCCTGTATTTCACATGTTTGCTGATTCAAAAGTATTTCTTAAAATCACAGTACCATTTCAGAAGTGCAGTAAGGTAGAAACTTAACGTCTAAAGAAGATAGGGATCTGAAGATTACCATAAAGGTGATAACAACATGTGGTTGAATCCATAAACATGTTTTCACTGCTTAGATACACAAAATGTCAGTATTGAATGGATTACTCTCAGTAGATGGTATCAGAAATGATCTTCAATATCTATCTGGGGATTTTTTTTTTAAGAGAGTACCTACAATTTTTATTCATGAGAGAAAGACAAAATAGGCCAGATCACCGTGATATCAAGGCCATATTCTGCAGTGTTCCAGATTTTTAGTTATATAAAAATAAAAAATATAAGAATACATAAGAAATTTTTAAGGTTTAGATTGAAAACAAATGCTTACTTTTAGGAATTCCTGTTTTTAACAAGTTTGAGATGTCTTACATTTTTAACTATAATTATATGTTAGAAAAAAAGGCAACATTTTTTATATTGATACTTAAAGAACATCAGAATTTAAAATATGTTCATGTAAAGCAGTTCCTATTGTGGATAGATTTTCTGCAGTCACCAAGCTGTGCTTCTGAAAGCATTATCTTATGTGCCAACAGTTTAAAGCATTAATTGATTTTTCTGGTTGTCCATTTGCAATGTGTTTTGTAGGTCAGAGAACAGTAGGAAATCTGGTGTCTTGTAGATTCTGATCAAGTGTGTTATATGTTCAGTGTACTCAGTGTGCTTGCTAAAATCTTATCAGATAATAATTAAATAATTTAAAAAGTAACTTAGAGTAGGTATCTAATTACCAAAGAAACATTATGTCAGGAAGACCTTTTAGTAAGGGTAACGTGTGTAATAAGACAATATGTAGTCATACTAATGAGTCATTAATCCCCACAGAGCTGGTGAGAGCAAGAAAATAGACTCAGACACTTGAAAGGTAAATTGACTTAGGCTAAATTAGTGCATGTGAAATCTGATGAAACAGAAGACATGGATTTCATCTCAAAAAAAAAATGCTGAAACTAGGAGTTTGATTTCAAGATGAAAGTTCTTTCTTTGTTGGCTAACTGGAGTGTACATGGTATTTCCTGGGTCCTTATTAAATTTCAAAAAGCCCTCTCTTGAAAGAGGGCTCAAGATAAAGGAAAAATGTCCATTCTGCACAGAGGGAATAAATGTCAGTTGTGTTCATTGGTGCAATTAGGCAAAACCACAAACGTTTCCAGCAAACTTCAATGTATGAAATGGGGTATAGGATTATTTCTATTATAAAACCATCATTAAGTCAGTAATAAGATACTCTCAGCATTTAAAAGGGAGAAATTTATTCTAAAATATGTGGTTTCTATTAATTGGGAACATTCCAGAAATAGCAGAGGTATAGTGATTTAGCTATTTCTACAAAAAAAGCTTTTGGAATGCTAGATTTTGTAGGAAATACATAATTGTTTCTGTAGATAAATAATTATATGTGGTATTTTCTTTATACTCTTCTTAAGTTCATTGTATGCAAAGTCATCTTTCAGAGCAAATTAAAACTAAAAATACTTCCAAATAAGTGCAAAAAACAAAAAGAACTCATCTGACAGTCATTTCTCATACTCACCAAGTGTTTTTATATATTTGTCTTTCATCCATTTTCCAGTATGACTGTCATATTTAAAAGAAATATTTTAATTTAGTTGCACCTAATAGGTCAGTTAATGCATTTTCATTCCTGAGTTAACAAGGTGATGTAGTGGTGAACTACAAAAATTTCAAAAAATCTTTCAGATATATTCATAGTATATTATTAAAGTTGTCATCAAATGTAACATAAAGCTTCGTATTCTTTTACATTTTAATTGTTTAAATGTTTAAAGCATAAAATATTACATCTAATGTGGAATGAAAATATGAGTGCAATTATTGTCTTCATATGAAAAATGAGAAATCTTAGATCCCAGATTTTACTTCTACCGCCGGTGACAGTGACTATATATTGTAAATAATGGTTTGAAAAGCCAACATAGAAACTGTCCTTTGTCTGTGCATTCAGTTCCTGTTAGCTCCAGTGGAAATCCTTGGAGCAGAATTCGGTCTGGTTTTTTTTTTTTTTTTTCATTTTCCCTCCTTTTAAAATTAGTGAAGAAAGCAGAAGATAGGTGTTGGAATTAATCAATGAATGAAATATGAGTGTTAGCAGTTGGGATCCTTCCTATGAAGAAGGCCTGTTTGGATTAGTTCATCTCTACTGAAGCAGAAAGCACAGTGCCCAGGTTTTTTAAAACTGCAGAATAGTTTTGGTCTGGCTTTAAGCTGAAAAAAAGGTGGATAATGTTACCTGCGTGTCCTCACTTCATCAGAAGGCAGAATTCAGAGCTCTGGAATAAGAGAAAAAAGCCAACAGCATGAGAAGGAAGCAAGACTGATGTAAATAGTATCAGGTTTGCTATAGTGCTCTGTGCAGTAACCCTTCTTTTTCCTTGGGTTTGTGTCCCTGATGGGAACCTGCTGTTATACACTGGAGAGAAATGGAGGATTTTTCTGGTATTTCAAAGTGAGCAAACCTGGGAGCACTGTTGGTTGCAATGCCACCTCAGTAAATTAGATTATTAATTACATCTATTAGTATTAAATTAGTAGGGACACACATTTGCTACAACTGTGAGCATGGGAGGAAGTCTGTGAATTTTTGATTAAAGTAATATAATTAAACCTCAGCTTTGGAAAATGATTTAATGGTGCTCTCTCAGGCTGTGCCTCTACATTAGCACCAAGATGTGGGCTGGTAGAATAAAATTTTATTTACAGCGGCACAGAGATGTTGAAAGTCAAATTCATTCACTGAGCTGTAAAGCTCTTCCACCTGGAATCTTTCCTCACTAGAGAAGTGTGTGGGCATGTGAGTAGGAAATGGTGACACCAAAAGGTGATTTCCCTCAAACAGCTTCACTCACAGGGAAGGAAGACGGCTGGGAACTTTCTCTCTGCTTTCTTGCACGAGGAATGAAATAGTTACCCATGCTGACATTTAAATTATCATCACCGTTTATGTGTTGTTGAGATAGATGAGGACAGCTGGTAATAATTCAGATTCATTGCACACAGCACTCTGAATCCCATACAAACACCTCCACACTGCCACCGTTTAATCGCATTTCTAGCTTTTCTTTGCAAATGTCACCAAAATCTGTCTAAACCACTCAGGAAACACCACTATTCTGTGAATCCCAGGCACGTTAGAGGATCAGAAGAGATACTTGTTCCATCTCATTTTTTCCTTTTCAGGCCTTTCACTGGAGTTTACTTGCTCTGTTATTTCTGTATATCTGGTAGTCTTTCTTCTATTCTTTACATTGGTGCAGGGCCAAATTGGTATTGAATCTCATCATCATCATCCAGCAAGTTTTTTAAATCTTAGAACCATCTCACATTTCTTTGGCGTGCGATTTAATCATGTTCATTTTCTTTTTACAGGCATTTTCTTTACTTTTGAATATGGCTTTGCCTTGATGTGGCGTTTTATTTGATTTACTCTAGAATCATTAACTTTGATTCATAAAATAAATTGTTAATAGTGCAAGATTTTTTGACTGCTTTTGCTGAAACATTGTATTTTCTATACTTTTGTGGTTGCTAAGCTTTTGAGTGATTTTTCTGTTATGTATTGAACTACAGTGGCTTGTGCCTTTTTAGTTCGCCACTTTGTACATTGGACAGGCTGGTAATTTTCTTTTCCTTGCTTTTGCTGTGCAGGACTTTGGGACAGAATGAAGATAATGGAAGAAATTATGGTGTGGAAAATGATGTAGACTTGGCCAAGTCTCTTCAGCAATACCTTAAATATCTCAGAATTCTCTCCCAGTCTGCATCTAAAAATTTGTATCCAAGGAAGACAAGTGACAAAGCTTCTGTCAAGGTAGTATTTTTAATGTGGTTCTTACGTTCTGTGATTTGGCTTCCTTTTTCTCTGAGTTCTCATTTTTGAAATTTCCCCTCTGTCTGAAGACCAGACATTGTTTTTTACTGCCTCCTCCAATTGATTACCATAAGTGCACTACGTTCTCTCAAAATTAATCACATTCAGCATTGTAAATGCTTCAGCTCATCAAATTTGGAGCATTTTACCCTAATTAGGGATGGATTGCATGTGATGAAGAAGGAAGAGTGGGATAAAGCTGGTAACATCTTGACTGGCTGATCTGAAACTCTGCATCCGGCTCAACTACCGTGTGAATTCTTGCTGGTGTTTATGCTGCTTAGGGTACAAGTAATACAATCTTTAAACAGATTTTAATAATGGGTCTGATAAATTGTGCCTCAACCTTTCCGACTTCTTATTGATCATAAGGAAAGCCTTCTGTGACCAGTTAAGGTTCATCTGTGTACATTTATAATGATACCTAGGAAGATAAATCTCAGCCATTAATACTTGAGTGTTGACTATGTCAAAAACTACAAACATGCCAATTTGAGAACTAAAGCATTTTTTTCCCTTCCTAGAGAAAACCTGTCTCACTCTAAGATGCAACTTGGTAAATTTATTAAAATTATTGGATGAAGGGGTTTCATACAACAGGCCCTTTTGGCCCTGTATATTTTGCTCAGATGTGCACTCTTTGATTTTAAAGAACTGCTGCTGTTACAGCAATCCTTTACAAGAAATTGTCTGTGCTGTTTCAATGCCTACGGTATAATGCAAAATTTGCCCAAAAATATACTCAAGTTTTAGGAAAAGTATCAGGTGAAGAGACTATAGTGTCAAAGCCAAACTGCTTTAGTTTAGTTCAGGGACTAACTCAGAGACCAAACCAAACTGCTGTCGTATCTGCAGCAGCAACTCCTGGCAACAGCACCAGTTGTAGCAACAATTTAGTCATGGCTGTTATTCTTGTCAGAAGTACAACTTCCCAGATTCTGACTGACTCATATACAGCACTTTTGATTTATGGCACGTGTCACCAGGTGCTCATCTGGGGCAAGAGGAGCTTTCAGGCAGAGGCAAAGCAGCTCTGAAGAGGGATCAGGGACCACTTTGGTGCTGCTTTTCCTGCACTCTCTCCTGCTGGGCGCTGGCTGCAGTGAGGATGCTCTGTTTGAATCCCTGCCTTTCAACAAAAACTTGCTCAAGAAGTATTTCAGTGGGTCTGGTGTTGTCATGCAAGTTCATAAATAATCCATATGGCTGAGACCTTCTGTGGGGAAGCCTGCTGTGAGAACACCACCCACCAACCTTATCGAGTGTTGCCATGGAGATGGGTACTCTGAAGCCTGGGGGAGTGGGATAAAGAGGAGAAAAATCTGGAAATGAAGCACGTATAGGAGCAAACTGTACACTTCTATTTACTAAGGAGCATTTTGAAACAGCAGACATTGAGTCAGATGTGTTACCTGTAATTGAAAGTCAAAAAAAGAAGAAATGAAAAATTATTTTAAAAAGGAGTGATCAGCCATGAATTTGACACGATCCTGGAGATGTTTCCTATCCTCAGCAAATAAAATGCAACTTCTCTTCTTGAAAAAGCAGGGGGCACATGGTATTTTTATCTTGATTCATTGTTTTATTAGTGAAATAGCATTTAAACAAGAGAGACACCAGGATTTTTGCTGCCCTAAAAAGCAGGAAAAAAGCTCATAAAATGTAACAATTTGAAAAGAGAAGGTGGAAAAGTAACTGAATGAGCTACCTCTGATATGTTTGTACCACTTGAAATTGGAGACAGCTGCCTTATGCACTTTAATTGCAAGCTTCAACAAAATATTGGTACCTTATTTTTGTACTTAATATATAGATTACAAACTCACATTAAATAATTGTAGCAAGAGCTGATCTTTTAAACTTTCTTGTCCCTTTCTGATTAAAATAAGCATAAGACAGAGGTACTTTGCCCTGCTTAGAACTGCAACTTTTGGGCTCTGCCCTTCTTAAAAATAATTTTCTTTCAAGTATATATTTACCTCTGTCACTTCATTCCTACTATTGGGGAGTAGGAGATGTAGCACTACTCTGGTTGCTTTGATACCTTACATGCTGTGAAGTGTAGCTGAATCTTGCAGAAATTTAGTGCTTCTTGACAGACTTCCTGCATGGATTCAGGTTCCAAGCCTGACATCAGAGGTCTCTGGCCAAATGTAAAACAAAGGAAGATAAAAGATAAAGAGGTTTTGAAATATTCCTTATACTCTGAAAGTGTTATTTTTCATTTTAGCATTAATATATTTTACAAACTTTCAGTCTTCAGTTGCCCTACTGTCTTCCACTTGTCTTATCAGAATAAAACTACAGAGCTTCTAAATTACTGAATAGACATCACACACACAGTTATGCAGAAAGTTGTGAAATAAAACATGACAAAACTTAAAGCAGGTAACTCTTTTCCTATTTCCTTTGTTCAAACAACTGTCAGCTTGAGGCTTGATACAACAGTGGCAGAAATAACACCAGTAAACTTAAATCCTGTGATTGACCAAAATTGCTGTGGTGTCTCCCATTTACTGCAAGAGCTTTGTGTGATTTTTGGAGCACTTGAAGTTCATCACTAACTTAGGATTCTATTTCTCAGTATTTAGGCAGTATCCACTGCAGGCTGTAATCTAGCCAGCTGATAATGACTCTGCCAGGAAATAAATAGTGGCAAATCAGAAGTTTGGTGTCTGTTTCCTGAGGGTTAGGGTTGTAAAGAACATTTCACTTTAGTTCAGCTGAAAAGAGTTGTTCAGGAAATGGGCACTTGGTGGCATTTGTTACTTAAGCATTAGCTAGTGGGATTTTGTGTTTGGTTTTCTTGGTCTTCCCCCCCTCACACACACTTGGGCTTTATGAAAGTTTTATTGTTCACAAGATGCTGAGTTATCAGTCTTTGTGATTCCTTTCTACCAAACCTGGATAAAATATGGAAATTAACAAATAGCCAGGCACATATTTTAATGAGAATTGGTTTATCTCAGCTACAGAGGCAAGAAATGTGGAGGCTTCAAATCATGTGTGAATTGCCCTGTCCTTCTCCCCTCCTGCTGGAGCAAACCCCTCTCACACCAAAACACCCAAACCCCTGAAAAACCCACTGCACTGTTGGCATTCCTACAGACACCGAGGCTCAGGGTTTTGTTGGGTTTGAAAGACAGCAGGTGGCTGGGCTTGGTAAAGCTCAGAGGCTGTAAAGGAGAACTTACTGGTGTGTATACCTATCTTTGAATAATTACAGGAGATTTCAATTGTGCTGCTTTCATCTGACTGAGAAAATTTGTTACTCATCACAGAAAGAGAACTTATTTGAAACCTGACCCAGATGGACTTCCTGCTGGACAGGGTGCAGGAATAAGGAATCTGCCATCACACTTGTGCTGTGGCTGTATTTCTTGTTGCAGGAATCTCTGTTCTATGGTTTGGGTTTTGTGGCTTGAAGATTCATGGAATTTCTTTTTCTCCTTCCCCCTGACTTGGCTTATGAGGGCTTCAGATCAGGTTGGTCCTGCCTCTGCTGAGGTCTTTGTCATCCCAATGTGCTATTCAGGCCCTCGTGGGTAGGATGGAGGAAAGAGAAAATTATGTCAGATACATTAGGGAATTTAATGAATTTTCTGTTATTACTGTTTCTTGATGTTTTAGTTACATTCATATTCATGGTAGACTTCTTGTGTAGATATTGTGATTACATAAATCCCCACATCTTAGGTATTCTCATAAATTTTAAAGCAAAGATTTCTGAGGGGAAAAAAAACCCAAAACACCAGAATCTTTACATCAAAGAAGGGACTAATAAAGTTAAAGGCCTTTTCAGAATCATGAGGGGGAAAAGAAACAGGTAAGGTAACGAGTTCGTGCCAGAGAGTTGTGGCTCAGCAGTGCTGCTGAAAGGGGAGAAGCTGCGAGTAAAAATCATATCAATTATATAAAATAAAAATGCATATATTTGTTGGCTTGAAAAATCAATAGTTTGAATCTTTGTAATTGATCACCAAAAGAACTAAGATGTGTGATAATTATTTAAAAGGATTCTTATTTATTTTAGAAGATCTGAGTGCATGAGTGCTCAAAGATGTACTCTTAGCTTATCTGCAAATAATAATTACTGTAACTGTAACAAATAATAATAACTAGTAAGAAATTTACTTAGTCGTTGCACATTTTAACCTTTAATTCAAGAAAGCAGCACCTTTATTTATCTAACACTGATTTAAATACAGGACTGAATGAAGTTCATCAGAATTTTGACAAAAAGTCAAAAAATTTCCTGCAGTGTACACATTTAATCTCTATTTATATAAAGGTTAATTTTAATATTTCATATATAAGGGATTAGGTGTAAAAAATGTAATTCAGCTGTGCTTGAACACTTTCATAAAAGCATTTCTGGAATAATTGCTAACAGAATGTCTTCTTGAAGCTACAGAATTGCCTCTCTATTGGCACACTTATGCAATGATATCTGAACATTTCCCAAGCTTTGGTGTATTCGTTTACCTAAAGCCATTACAAAGTAGGGAAGAGCTCATGGCCCTACTTCACAGACAGATTAGGCAGATTTTCTAAGGTCATGCAATAATTTTTTTGGTAAAGCATAGATTAAAAGCTAAGTCTTAAATCCCAGAAAAGTATTTAATCCTTCAGATCATTCTGCCCTTGATGGCTCTTTATGGCAAAATAGAAACACTAAATCTTCCTTAAAAGGCCAAAAAACCACCACATACACAAAACCCCTCAAACTAACCAATTAAAAACCCCACAAAATCCAAAACCAAACCAAAACAACCCCAAAACCCAACAAACAAACCCCCATAAGCACTGGAGCAGAAGTCATTTGACCATAGGAAGATGTCTGTATTGGTGCACATCAGCCTCAACTCATTCCATGAGGGAAATGGAGGGAAAAGGAGAGTTTTCAAGTTGCAATCCATCTGTTTTAATTTAAGTATATGAAATGAGATACTGTGATTTCCATCCTCTTGGCCATTCTGCAGGTATCTGGTGTAGATTGAATTTTGTTCTGGAAGGACTGGTACCCACACATTTAAAGCTCTAATAAAATCATGGCTACAAAGCCTTGTAAAATTGCAATCATATTGTGTGTGGCATAAATACACAGTCTGGTGATCTAATGCAACTTGTGATTTATTTTTTGGAGTAATAATTTAGGAAGGGAGCATTCTAGTGCTAGTATCATGCTCACATCTTAGATCCAACCCATACTTTTACCTACAGCCCATCAGTTTATGCAGGATATAATGACAGAGTTTCAACATCTAACATAGAAACCACCATTTCTCTTATCACACAGGTATCTTGAAAAGATTAATTATTTTTTCAATTATTAGAAGATACAAGTGCCATAGAAATGTTATTATGAATGATCTGTGTCAAGTCTGGAGTCCTATTTAAAAGGGCAGCTAATTAATTTCTAGTAATTCCCAGATGAAACATAGATTGATATTTTTAAAATCTCAAATACTGACTGGATAATAAGATTTAGTTATTTTTCAGACCCTTCCCTTCAAAGTCAATTATTTTTCTCCATGTGTTTGGAGTACATTTCTGTAATTTTTCCTGCAAGTTTGCTGTTTGTCTTGCAAATATTTACTCCCTGTACTTCACTACATTGCAATCAGTAAATAGAAGATGATGGATCTGATACAAATTTTAAAGTGCATTCAATTTTTATTTTTCCATTGTAATTACCAAATGAGGGGGTCGAGCTCACAGAAATTTAAACTTCCTTTATCTACCTCTGTGTGAGTATGTTGGTGTAGACATTTCAGGACAGTGGAACAGCAATTTCTTTATTTTTACTGTGGGAAAAGAGCTCAGCTGACCTCAGGCAGTTGTCCAGGAAATGGGAAGTTGGTTTCAATGGGATTATAAAGCAATGTTGTGGACATCAATCCTGCAGATCTCTATTCACTTGCATTTCTTAGGATAAAAGTATTTTCTAGATTCATGTGTTGGAGTTATAAATATGTTAAATTGGTGTTAATGTGCTCAAGTTTTGGCAGATGAAGATCATCATGTTTCTATGAAAATCATCTTTAGATAATGAGATAGCTCAATATACCAGCATATGCCTACAGAAAATGCCTTTAAACATCATTCACTGAAACCTTGAGTAACAGACTTATTGGCATAGGAGCAAAATGTTCTCAGCTGATACACCCTGGTAGATCTGTCAGCACCAATCACCAGGCTGTGCAGTTTCTACCATCACCGTGGGTTGACTGACACTTTTTGGTTCCTGCTGGTGGTGTCAGGGAGCTCCTGAATGCAGTGGCCTGGCAGAGGTAAAGATGCCCCAAGTTTTGTGTCCCCACGTCCAGGCAGTGGCCAAGTGGAGCAGGTACTGCCAGGAGGCAGCACAGGACACAAGGTGCAGAGCAGAGCTTCCCACCCAGGAGAATCGTTAGAAATTGGGTTTGTTGAGAAGATGGGACAGACATGAGATGTGGTCACACAGGTGCATTGGTCAGCCTGCTGATGTGCTACCATTCCAGACTATTCCTTTTCCCTAAACATCCCACAGTATGCCTCGGACAATGACAAGATGGCACCCATAAGGAGTCCCACATCTCTTAAGGAGTGCCACACCCCTACAGACATCAACCCCTCTCAGTCTGCAGGGTGGTCCAGAGAGCCTTTCCTGTCATCATCTGTCTGGTTGGCACTCCTGGCTGAGATGGCTGGTGGCTCACTGTGATGGCCCTGGATGGAGCCAGGGCAGGGGCCCCTTGCCATCCATCAGGTTATTGGAGGTCATGCACCCTTCATTTTTTCCAGGTGTTTTATCCTTTATGTGTGGAGACAAGCCATGTATCCCAATGTGTAAAACTGACCTTTTTTGTTTATGATGAGCCAATCATGAATGCCGAGGAAAGACAACCCAGAACTCCTTCTACACCAAAGGAAACATTGTTTTGACCCATAGGATGGAGATGTGTCAAAAGAAAAGAGAAAAAAGAGCAGTTAGTTATGAAAACTAAAGACAGTGAGTTACATCAACTGACAATTAAAATTATCCATGTAGGAGAGTCTGTTGTAGATAGTTGAAGGGTAGGCAAGTGGGTAGGATCATTCCAAAGGAGACCAAGAATGGCTAGGAACATCTGAGACTTAAGAGTCTGAGATTTTATTAAGTAGTAACTTATGTGAAAGAAGCCAGTGTATTGTCCTTTTCTTCTTTTTTTTTCCTTTTTTCTTTTTTGAAGGGTGTTTTGTTTAAGAGTGGAAGCCAAATTTCTGAAATCAACTGAAAGTACAGCAGTAGAGATTATTGAATGCTGTAGAGTCAGAGCCTGGACAGTCCTGTTGCACTGTGGTTTCACAACAAGGATGAGGAAATAAAGTCATGAATAGTTTAGATCAGAGCAGACTCCAAAGGCTCCTTTTGCTTGATCAAGTTTTTGACACTCCAAACTACAGGATGTTAATTCACAATCTCTGCCACCTTCTCTGATGTAGTTATTAAATGGTTTTGAAGCTACTGTATTTTTCAGAAAGTAAATAGAAGGTAGTTATGCAAAATTATCAGTGAAATTTTAGGTCAGGTGAGATGAATCTACTGTTGCCTGTTGCCTTAAACCGGTGAATCTGTGGAAAGGCCATGGCCTGCTGCTCTCCCATCACTGCAGGAAGCAGTGGTTTGGCCTCTTTTCCAGTTTCTGGATTCTGAATTAGTTTTCCAAATTCTTCAAAGGGGTTTGTGCATGGTATAATATCATTATAGTTAGTGAAAAGGTCATTAGCAGCTGGCAGAAAAGACCTTTGCTTCATTATTACTCAGACAATTGAAAACATTCATTAGCTGTAGTTATTTTTTCACATAAAGCTAACACTGGATTTGATGCAGAGCATGTAAGGTCATGTCTACAGCACACAGAGCTTGTCAAGGGAGTTCCCCCCTTTCAGCTTGAGCCTGGCTGGAAGCCTGCTGAGATATCCTGACAGGACAGCATGGGCACAGCAGCTCAGCAGCTGAAAGAATTAAGGCTTTGTTGTCATAGGACTTGTTACTTGAGCTGTGGGGCTCTGAGGACTGAGCTGTGCTTGCTCAGCCCCATCCCAGGGACTTTCATGGTGTCATCCCCTCCATGACACCCCCTTGGCCCTCAGGTTTCATTGTTGGGTGGATTTCTATCAATTTAAAGGCAAATGGAGCAGTACAAATTCTCAGTCCAACCTTTGATTCAGCAATCAGGCAGTGCCACCTGTGCTGGTGTTTATTCTGGGGGTTCACATAAGTACAGGTATCTCCCATGTCGTGAGTTTGCATGAGGCAGGTGTGTGTGAGTCACAGAGCATCGAGACTGTGTCTGGTACAAAAAGCTAGACTTCTCTTACTCCACACAGTGTGTTAAGGTATGAGGTAATTCCATTTCTGGTAGTCTTTGGAAAATGTTATTTTATCCCACCATTTGTAAAGATGGGCCTTCAAGTGTTTGTTGTGGTTTTATCTTCCAATTTCAGAGACCATAATGTCAATATCTCAAATAGGCACAGCAAATTAAGAGTTGTAGGTGGAATCATGCTTCAACCAAATTTAGGTGGTAGCAAACATGGGTTAATGTCTGCAAATGCATCAAACAGAAAAACAAATAAAATTGAGGGCAGAAGAGTTCTTCCTTATGCATTTTAAAGGGATTTTTGTTAGCTCTATATGTCTTCAAGATTTAGCAAATTTATGTGCAAGAAAGAAAGTATTTTGTCATAAATTTGATTCCATTCTTTCTGCACTTGGGCAAAACATTCAAGTCAATCTACCCTTTAGTGGGTAAATTGAACAGCACTGTATTTTATGTATCTAATCCTGAACCCCTCTTTTAATTTGTATTTTTAAATAAAAAATGTAGTCCATAGACTTTTGCATAGTGTGTCTGCAGAGTGTAAAAAATGTGCCCATCTGTGAATTTTCATGCAGAAAATGTCAGTTAGTTACATACCTAAACCATACAAGACATTGCCCTAACAATTCCATCTTCAGAAGGATGGATGTGTGTGTGATTTTTTTGTAATGTGTGAATTATCGAGATAGCTTATTTGAAAGGTGGTGAAGGAGAAGGAAATCCTGTGCAGATGGAGAAATAAGATTTTCTTTTAAACTGAGGGGTTTATCAATTCAGAATACTTTTCAAAGGCTTTTGTATCAGTGACATGAGGTAATTGAACAGTATTTTGCCTATTAAAAAATGAAATGTTCCTGATAGTAACAGGCACTGGTATTTCAAGCCTACTCAGTATAAACCATCTATATGGTAACTAGTGCATTCTGTATTTTTGCACATTTCACTTAATGTTTGTTGGGGTGGGGTTTTTTTGTTCCATTACTGGCAGTACTTCATATGAGTCCTGTGTAATCAATCCAGAAATGTATTTTCTTTCAAAAATTTCCAGCTCCATGTTTCCCTCTGCTTCTCCATAATGTTAGAAGATTCTCCAAAGGCACTAATATAGGAATTTACATTCTTTTCACTAACCATGGACTATGTCATTTAACTTTGACATTAATCAAACTAGCAATGTCCATGTTCAGGAGTGGGTTTTGCAAAACCCACTTCTAATAAGATAATCACAGTGCTCTGCAATTGTTATTAATAACGTGAGATGTAAATTGTCTCTGGATTCTAAATTACATATTACTGATATTTTTGTTCTATATTTTTCTGTAAAAATTAGATGGTTTTTGCCCATACCACTTAGGCAAACCCATAGTTGAGGATTGTATTTATCTGTGCTGCAATTTTACTTGTATTTCATCTTGCATATGTCAGGTGGCACATATAGTTCTGGTGTTTTGTTTGAGATGGGGGCAGCGAGGAAGGGGATTTTTTTTCTCCTGCAAATGGAGGATTGCAGGATATAGCTGTGAGACCCCTTTAATTAAAATCAGAGTAAGCTACATGAGAAGGGCTGCTATCTCAGCGAAGACAGCTGAGTTATCAGTGCTCTGCTTTAATTAGAACTTTTAATATTTCATCCCTTACTGCCCAAAGTGTGACCTGTCAAGCTGCTGAGAGGCTGCCCCTTCCTTGCAGAGGGGCAGCTCTGAGCCCAGGGCTGGCACACACTTATATCCAGTTTCTGTATGATCCCTTGGTGGGTGGGTGGTCTTTTCTTTGTTGATGTGCTCGTTGTCTGCAAGAGCAGTAAATCACTGATCTGTTAATGCTAAAAGGTATTTGGACTTGTTAAATAGCTTGTCAAAAGCTAGCCCACTTCTCCCAACCTAATCTTTCACATGGTTTGAGAGAGTCCAGCAGTTTCTTCCCCTCTAAAACTTACTAGTAAAGCTTAAGAGGCAAAAGAGAGATCTGGATATGGGACACAGATCCAAACTGGGGTGCAGTTACCAAGTTGGGCTGAGCGATTTCTTGTCTTTCCATGGTTGAATGAGGAACGTCCTCTTCCCCTTGTTGCATTTCTCACTTGCCCAGCTCCCTGTTCTTCCTTCCCTTGAGCCCAGGAGGTCCTCTGGAAGGCTGGAAGGCAGATGGCAGCTTATGTGAATTCTCAGTGAACTGCTCGGGGTGTCCTGGGCTGCTTTGTGTCATCCTCTGCAGTTCCTCCTCACTCTGGAGTGAGAGTATCATTAGAGAGTTAATTACCCCAGGCAAAGACCCGTTCAAGTAGGGAGATAAATGCATCTGACTGTAAGTTTTTCACATTTAGGCTTTGCTATTAAGCATGTAAACAGCGTTCAGCTTGCATTTTGACAACTGCCTCCCCCTTGGAGCTGATCAGAGCAATGCCTACCCTGCAGCTGGAGCACTGAACCAAAGCTGCACTGCTGCTGTTTGATACAGTTCCCATGGGACGCTGAAATATTTCATATCCAAAGCTGCTTGATCTCTAGCTCTAGTTTTTGACACTGCTTCACTGCAGCCCAGTTTCTTGGCTTTCACAAAGCACTTTTCTATGTTAAAGACCAACTGCAGAAATCCAAAGCCTTGTATTGGTAGGTCACAAGCAAAAGTGGCCAAATGACTTTTGTCTCTATAATAAAATTGCCTATACCATAATTCTATTTAAATCTTGATATGGAACCATGGAATGAACCTTTTCAATCATTTCTTAAGGGGAAGAAAACCCTCTTGGAAAGAAATGGGTATGAATATGTATTGTAAAATCCACTGGCTGTCATGAGAGGGAATAAAATTTTTCAGGCAGAGAGCAAAATTATTATCCAGAAATTAGGACCTAGATAAAATCTAAAAGTAATTCTTCATCTCTGGAGGAGTTATTTTGTTTTTACAAAGTACATTAGCAAGTACATAAATAATGATTTTTCTGTCTGAATCCTTCTAATTGCTCTCCTCTGGAGTGTATAGTCTCTTCATTCCCTCTGTATTTCACAGCTCTGTCTGTCCTAAATCATTGTGCCATCAGTGCACAGGGACACCAGTGATTCACAATAATTTATAGCAGTGAGAGCTGAGGTAGTCCCTGTCCTAAGGCTGCCACATTGTGATGTAGTTTGTGTGACAGTTTCACCAAGAAATTGCAGCTGAGAAGCAGGACCCATCCTGCAGCACACATCCAGCATGGGATGTAACTTCAGCAAGTGTCCTGGGGGAATCATAAACAAAGAATCTAATTGGGATGATTCTGGATAAATTATTCTGGTAAATCTCTCAGTTCTAAGTTGTATTGAGCAAGAACTGAAGGAAAATGATTTTTGAAATTATTTAGGAGGTTGGAACTGGTTTGCTAAAAAATGAAAAGGCCTGCCTTCGGGTTGTGATCATAGCAAAAATGTCTCTAGGATCAAATCATGCTATAAAGAACGTTCCTCTGGTGTGTCCATGAAAATAGAAAACTGTACTGCAAGCCCACCTTTCCACATTTTATTCCCCAGCACTTTTTCAGTAAAAATGTGGTTTGAGCTTGATTGACATGTTTTTAACATTGTTGTTTAATTTGCTGTGGTGTTTTTCGTGAAAACAATAGTCTATTAAAAAACAATTTAAATGTTGTTTATCCTTTTTTTTCATAGTGTCAGATGATATATTTATTAGAGATTTAATTTAGTGGGAAAATATTTCATTTAAAATAGAACAAAGTATTTAACGTATGCAAAAAAATTGCTTTACTCAGTTGGTGTTCCGTTAAAAATGGCATTTTTAGTTTGACATGCTAGTTTTTGTTATGTAATCTGAAAAATAGTTATTCTCACAGGTTAAGTAAAAACCAAATGGAAAGTAGATTTATTAAATTTCCTTTGTCTGACTGAACAAAAGTAGCACATAGTCAACATTGAGTTGTGTTATTCTCTCTCTGAGCTCTTGCTCTTGCTTTTTAATAATTTGGTAAACTGGATTTTTGCACATAAGTAGTAATGCCCCTTTGAAGCACCCTTAACAGTTTGAGGTTTGCAGTTTACATTTGCATGACAGGTTCCAATTATTGTTTTCCTGGTTAGTAAAGCCCTAAGGGTTTTGCCTCAGATCCCGGCACAACAATAATTACAATTACAAAGCAATTCTGACCCTTTCCTTTTGTCCACCTTCTGCCCTCTCTAGAGCTACATCTACAATGACCCTATGAGGTACTACATGAGGCAGAACCCCAAAGAGCCATCACCGCCTTTGGCCCATGTGTCCAAATCCCACCAGGAATTCCCTGAGAGCCCCCGTGGGACAATTCTCCGCCAGCGCCAGCCGGGCTCGCTCCCGCCGGAGCCGGGAATGGGGCTCGGCCAGAAGAGCCTGATGGCCGCGCTGCACTCCTACATCACCCAGAACCTGTCCGCACAGAGCAGCGGGAAGAGCCCTCACAGCAGGACTAAAGGCTCTCAGGTCTATGCTGAGAGACTGTACTCTACACCAGGCAGTGCTTTTGATGGAACTTTTGCCAAAGGAAAAGCGGAAGATTTCCAAATGAGGAAGCTGTTGCAGCCGAGGCCTGTGCCCGCAGTGCTGAGGCCAACCCCTGAGATGCTGAGTCGTAAATCTGCTTCCCAGGATGATCCAAAGGACCCTCTGAGCATTGTGGATGGTAAAGTTGATATTTACTTATTTTTGCTTACCTGAACGTGAAGTTTCTCTCATGTTTACTGAGCATTTCCGAGAAAAAAGAAAATAAAATTAGACATTTGATATATCTCTTAGTATTGGCATATTTATATCTGCCATAACACAGTAATAATGTTCACCATTCCAGTTACTCTTTCCCTGCAAACATCTACCCACATTTTTCAGCCCACCTTCCATATGTGTGCAGAAATATATGGCACTGAGTAAGGCATAGCATTTATGTAATTTATTATATTTTCAAAGCATTTTACAAACAACGCATAAATCAAATCTGTTTTTATGCAGTCATCCCACACTATATATATAGATAATACAGAAATGCCTGTTTTTTTTCCACATCTCTTTATTTAACTAGAAATTCAAGGACCATGGGTAAAATTCAAAGTTAAGCACAGAAATTAATAGTGTGATGAATTCTGGTGCAGAACACAGAGAAGGGAGGAGTCTGTCAGTTCCATGGATAGGTGAACAAGAAAGCAGGGTTGCATCTAGTTATGTCTGGACATCCTGTAACAAAGAACCCATTTCCTGGATTTTCATATTTTTTTTTGGTAATGCTGTTTAGCAGTGATTGGATCGCAGTTTCTTTTGTACGTGATGGTTCAGCAAATATTTAAATGAAAATGGAGGGTAACATCCCCATGCTCTGCTGCACTTAAAGCACTGCTTTATAAGATGAGTCTTGGGGATCACGTGGACTTCATAACTCTGATTCGTTTTGTTGTTTCTTTAAACTAATCTGAATATTGATGTTATTCCTGTGGTTCAGAATGCCTGAAAAATTAGAGTTGATCCCCAGCCATTGTCAAGCACTTGTATCTGTTACATTGCAGTCACCACTACCCCAATGGATTTTGGTGATATGTGAAAGGGTTCCTTTGAATCCCTCTTTATCATCCATAAAGTGTAGTGTTCTTTGATTTGTTTTGTTGTTTTTTTTTTTAAATATCCTCCAAGACCAGAACACACACAAACGCACAGAAATGTCAGAGTTTCAGCAGAGGAAAGATAATGCTTGCAGTCTAAAGGATGCTCAGAAGTGAAAGCATTCTTGGTATGGTGCCCAGAGATAATAGGTTTCAAGGAATGAACTATAATGTAAAATCAAATCCAGGTGGCACTGTAAGTCTCTTGCACAGGTTAGACAATTTTGTTGCTAGACTCAAAACAAACTAGGCACATGCTGGTTTCATTATCCTCCAGCTGTTCCACTTCACCTTTCCTGGTAGGAGCCAACTGGGAAAAAAAATGCTTAACACTTACAGGGAATAACATGTTTCACAATTCATTGGGTTGTACTGCTTCTCATACATAATATGCCCTATAGGAACTTCTGCCATTGCATTTGTTTTTAAATGTTGCATAGACAAGGCATTATGAATTGTTTGAATAGGAAATAATCTGGTTTCCTTTGTATTTTTGAGCCACTTAATAATCTCACAAGAAAGTGGTGAGGACAGACCCCAGCATATTCATTGCTTGAAATGCTGTCCATTGGAATGAAAGTGGTTTAGATGCCGATTTCCCAGGCTGACCACACAACCTTTTTCTGCTTTTAACCTTTCTCCAATCTCTCTTGTGTTTATGGATTATTGTAGGCTTGTGAGTTGTTTTTCTCTTGCACTCTGTGAACTACAGAACTGTAAAAAAACTGGAAGGCATGGGGTGCTCAGTTCTCTGATCCATCTGATAGAGGATTAGACAAAGGCACTAGACTGGGAGAACAATCCAGAAGGTGCTGGGCAGATTAGTACTGAACATTGCTGCAAAACAGTGGCAAGTAAATTCTCTAACAAGGCACCTTGAGGGAGAAATACAAAAAGAAGGAAATGTGGAGTTATTTTTCTATCAGATTTGGAAGTTGTTACCTCTAGGAGTAGCATGATGTGCGTGGGTACAGCCTTTGTAGTCACTGTGCAACACTGGAATTGTTAATCTCTCCTCTGCACCAGCCGTATTTAGAATTTGGCTCAGTTTTATGTGGTTTGTTCTAGTCTGCTGATTTTTTATGTTTTAAATATTACAGAATACATCCCTCTGTTCCTTTGAAAAGGTCACAGAATTAGTAATTCAGATGCCTTTAAAAAATAGCAAACTTCCACGTTTATGGAACAAAAATATTTTTTTTATACATCCTCTCTCTGGCAAAGCTGGGATCACAATTCCATATGGTGCTCAGCTGCTGAGGCAGCTAACATGTGGTCAGTAGGGTGCTGGAGTTGAAGAAGACAGGCCACGTTGGAATTTCTAACAAAGTTACTGCTCCCATACCATGTGGTTGTCAGGCAAGCTGGCTTTGGCTCTTGTGCCAGAAGAGTGTGAGGCATCATTTATAGGCTGTACAATAAAAAGATGTTTTCCCTGGATAAGGTGCTGTTGTTACCTACTAGGGAATTCTACTGGTGGAGCTTATATTAAAAATTACATCTTCTAGGACATACATGCTTTTACTGCCATTATGGGTCCGGGGTAACTATAAAAGGCAGTTTGCATTCATCAGTTACAAAGCTGGAGCTGAGGGAGAAATCTGGTTTGCAGTACAAGCCCTATGAAACATGACTGAGCATTGCTGAGTCTACTTAGAAGGGAGTCAGTGGGAAACTATAGAAGCTGTGCACAGGTAAATGCATGTTCAAGTGCATGTGCTGCTGAAGTGCTGTGCCATTGCAGTATCCATCTGCTTTTTGGTCTTTCTCCAACAATATTTTCTGATTTTAATAAATTCATCGTATTATCCAAAGGGGTTTGTAAACAGATGCAATGATATTTATCTGTTTATCAGTGTTATCCAGTAATTTAAAAATTATTGCAAACATGGACAAGTGCCATAACAAGAAGTGTAAATATCTATATTTACCATGGACAAGGATTAATACCATATCAGTAGCCACGTGAAGTTAGCAAGACTTTTAATGAAGACTCTTTATTTCACCAGGCTATTACAGACACTTTGGTGGCTGTCCCTCCTAGGGTACTAAAAACATGACATTCCTCATACTTACTGGGTTTGGTTTTTGCCTTTGGTCCTTGACATTTTAAGTCACATTGTAGTTGTTCAGTAAAAGTAGATATAATGCCAAAGTTTTACTCATGTCAATGCAGTATTTAGGAGTCTGTTTGATGAACTGTGCCCAGGTGGCAATGACAAGGGCAGGAATGCCAGTATTAGAGGAGCAGGAGGCTCCTGATATAATATTGAGGTTTTAGTGAGCCGGAAGAACCTGCACTGAGCCTGTCAGTATTATCTGCAATAGGGTCTGTGGCCATTCTTTTCTCATGTTATTCCTTGCCCTGTTCCCCCATTTCCATTTGTTTGAGACTGCTTTTTTGTTGACAATGTATATTAAAGATGAGTCTGAAGATGGACTGGAGATAAGACTGGGCTAAGAATATAGGTAAAGAGAAAAAGTAAGTTTGGAAAAAATTGAATGGAAATGACAAGACTGCGTTGCCTGAATGTTGTTGAGTAGCTCAGTAGTTGGTCTGGACAGCTGGCTGTGAATCAAATGAAATAAACAAAAATCTAGTTGTGTTACATTATTATAACTCTTTTAATGATAGATGTACTGAAATATAATTCTCTTTTAAGATTTGTGTTCAAATGATATTTTATTTGTAAAGTTTTAGTTTTTATTTGGATCTGACATATAGTCTGTCTTTTCATTGCTGACTTTATTAGCTCTGCTTCAATAATTTAGGCTTTTCAGTCAAGATATTGTCCAATAGTTCTATAAAAGATAAGATCAGAAATTATGCCTAAGCAGACACAAGGCTCCTGTGGTAATGCAGCACTCCTGTTTTCTTCCTACAGCTTAGTTTTCTGCATTGCTGCTCTGTGTAACATCGTCTCCCTCTGTCAGGTAGCTCTTGTGCTTCTTGAAAAAGTGTCTTGAACTCAGTGCATTAAAAAATTTAAAGTGCATTGATCAAGTGTATTGAAAAAATTTGTTGCAGTTTGGATTAATTTGCTCTTGTAAATTGCCTTCCTAAACAAAATCATTTGGTCGCTATGCTTTTACTATATTATTAAATTTGTAACAGGGGATGGATACAATAAAATGAAAGGAAACTTCTCAAAGTTGTCTCTGAAGTGTTGCTAAGCTTCCATCATACTGCAGTATTAATTTTGCTGCCTCCACATATCTTGGCCCAGAGAGTTTGGCACAGATTGAGTTTACATCTTTGATTCACATTTCTGAACACTTGCTTTCCTGTACAAGCTCTCTGCTATTCCAGTATGGTACCAAAATCTTTGTCAGCTGTCAGTTTGAAGTAACATCACAGATATAACCTGTCTTTTTTTATTGATAGTCACAATTAAGTGTACTTATAACTATGCTTTTTAAAAGAAAATTTCAAAAGTTCACATTTTACAGGATTAGCTTGTACTTTATATTACTGAATTTTTAAATTCAATTAGTAGAATTTTGTAACAATTTGTAATTTGTAATAATAATTTGTAATAATTTTATTTTATAATAATCATGGTGGCTTATTGGAAAGATGTTTCCTTTTTACCTGGAAAAGAAAGTACATCAAAGAATCACCTTCCCCATATGTCAACACCCTCTCAGACTCACAGTAAACTTATTATTTAAGCAGTTTAAATTCTTTTGCTTTTTATGGACTAATTAGTTAAGGGAAAATGGCATTATTTTGGTTGGTGAATTTTGGGTCAGGTCAGGGGAAATTAGTCTTTGCCTTGAGATGGAATTGTGAAGGTGATGGTGAGGTGTTGATGGTGACCTCTGCAGTTAAAACTGAGGAGTCCAAAAAATGACAGATGTGTCCAAGGTCTTGGCCTCTTATTCTTGACAAAGAATGGTCCTTGATGCTTGTCTCCCTGCAAAATCACAGATGTTCCACTGCATCTTCCCTGAAGCAGAAATCTGTTAACTATATCTGAGCAGAATAATTTCTTTCCTAGTCTCTATGTACTAGTTTCTCCTTTGTTGTGAGGAAAAAGAAAAATCCTTCTTTTTAGCCCTTCTTATGGCATTGTTTTTCCCTGTTTTCCTACTTTTTAATTCACGTTTCTGTGAGCCTGAAAGCTGACAGCATGGTCCCAAAGTCTTGCTTACAGGTGATGAACATGTCCCACCACTGGGCTTAATATGGAGAGTGTTACTATTGAGAAAAAAGGTTGGATGGCACCTTCAGACTGCTTATATGTAAATTCATACATTCAATAGAGATTTAAAAGCAGCCTTTATTTTCCTCTTCCTACACAATACTGTGTGAAAGAGTTTTCTTGCTTGCATGCATATGCATAAATATGTTAAATTTCTTATCAACATGAATAAGCAGAACAGAGGCATGATTGGAAATGGTTTTGGCGTGCTACAGTCAGCACTACATTTACTGTCTCATACTTCAAGGGACATTAGGCTGTTTTACAGAGTTCTGCAAAACTCTGGAGAGCTCTGCAGAGTTCTACACAGAGATAGTGGAGATGCAATATATGCAGTTAGAAAAATGCCTTCCCTGGGGAGATGTTATGCTACTACTTCTGACTCACCTTTAATATCCATAGTTGTTGAACTTCCTTATCTTCAAAACTTTGATCACATCAAAGGTGTTCTGCTGTTTGGTTTTGTTGTTTTTTTCTCAATGTGACTGGTAAAACATTCATAGCTGGCAAACCAAAACAAGTTCTGTGTCTATAAGTTTATATCTACATGTATATATATTTTAAAAATATATAAAATCTATATCTACATCTATATCTATCTATATAATCTATATCTGTACATATATATTTGAAAAATTGTATATGTTCCATGAGAAATTAATACAGTTTAGAAATTTTGTCCTTTACATATTGTGTATGTAATGGACATATATTTATATCCCCTTATAACTGATGAGGAGCTTTTTGATTGAAAGACAAAATATCTGACTCTCATTTTTTTTCCCAGAACTCTTTATAGCTACTTATCTTGTGAAAGCAAATCACCAAAACAAACTGATCTATAGGAAACAGTAATGTTGTCTGTACTGTTTTGCAGCTAAAAAAACCCATTAGGCTACTTTAACACTTTTCTTCAGTCTTTTGAGTCAGGTTTGACTAGGAAAGAATGTTCTTGTAAAGAAAAAGTGATAATTTCATGCCCTCTGTCTAGGAGAACTTGCTGGGTTATAATAGCATCTATCCCCCTGTCCTGGCACAGATTCATAAACTTTAACATCCATTAAGAATACTGTGTTTTCTGTAAGGAATGCAGCATGAATGAGTGTGCCTTCCTTTAAAAAGCAGATACTCTCCATGAAGGGAAGGCTGTCTTTTAGGAAAAATTAAAGATATAAGCACATGCCTTTCATGTATGTAGCTAAATGTGCTGATGTTGTTTTCTGATCCAGAGACACTGATTAAAAATGTATTGAAGGACCTAGAGAAACACCAAGTGAATGTGGAGAATCTCAGCTCAACAGAACTGGATGAAATCGCTGATACGATCGCCACTGCAATTCAGAGTGCTGACATTCAGGAAGAAACAGAAAAAAATGCTGGAAAAACTAAAGAAGACAAAATGAAGAAAGGAGATGCTCAAGGAAGGGCAGAGCTTCAGACTGGATTAATGGAAAACAGTGTTAATATACCAGGTATTTATTTTAGAAGTTAAGTACAGCAAAAGTCAGCTACCCTAATTTTTCTCTATTGCTTCACCTTAGTACTAGACTTCTAGAAATCATTTTTAAAGATGATGGGAGGGAAAGTTTCTGTATTTCCCAAATGGCTGTGGAATTTTAGATTGTTGTTTTCTTTTTACACCTAGTTCTTAATTTACAAAAAAAAAAAAAAATCTGTTTATGAACACTTGGTCTTCAAGCTTCACAAACAAGGTAAACCTATACAACCATTTTTACTGAAATAACAATTGCTTTATGCTGTGTGGTCTAGTTTCCTATTCTTGAAAATGGGATGTTTAAGCAAAATGAAAATGGAAATAATTATATTACAAGATGTATTTCAAAAGATGCAGAGAAAAATGTATATTTTACAGATAATGATTTTTTACCATGCCGCAGTTACTTGCAGAAGAAAATCTGTGACAAACACAGGTACAAACCCACTTGTTCCCTTTCCTTCTTAGGGAATTAGAAGAATTATTATGGTTATTTGTTTCTGTCTGCACACACATTTTCCTGGTGATGCAGATTCAGGAGCCACAGTAATTGCCATTAATGAGTGAATACCACAGCGGAACATAAATTACTGCTCATCCATTTTCTATTTTAGAAATGTTATCATACTGGTATGCCAGAAATGTATACTGTAAGTCATAAAAAATTATTTTAACTGTTTTCATGGTGATATACTGAAATCCTTCCTAGTTAGGGATATTCTGGTTATTCTGATTACCAGATTTTGTTGTAGATTAAAAGGAGCAAACTTGAGGATTTCTCTTGAATAATGCTGAGAAAGATGAATGACATTCAGTTCATAAAGTAAAAAGCCAGTGTTATTTGACCGAGGTTATGGAAGTGACTGAATATTATCACTGTAGTTAAACTGTAACATGATTTTGGTGAATTATATATTTTGAAATATGTCATTTTCTTCCACCAAAATACGTGAGGGAAATATGAGGGAAATAAATGTTTCCTTTTCCTTTACCATAAATATCCATTCAGCAAGCCAGAGCTATTTTATTCTGGTTTATTTCTCAGATATTGGTAAACTGATATGATGATTTGACACTTAATTAGCAAAATAACACTGTTACATTGGCTCTTGAAGTACTCTGTCTATTAATCTTGCATTAATTTGCTATCAAAGTGGGGTTAGAATAACAGTAACAAATTATACAGTGCTCCTTACTCTGCCCTTTCAGTTTTGATGTCTCAATGTTTAAATCACATAAAAAGACCACCCTAAAAAGTGGCCTGTGAGAAGTCTTTGTTTTGTACATGATGTTTGCCTTTCATAACTATATGTTTGTGCTTTTCATATCCTACAGACAATGGAGTGCATGAAGCCAGTGTGAGAACTGATAAAGAGGTAGAGTACCAGTATTTTAACAAAACAAGTGTTCCATCTCAGAATATCAGGTTTCTCTGCAGTGAAAGACAAACTCACACTCCTGAAATACAAGACTTGTTCTGTTTTGTGTGGCTATGATTCAATACCACACAGAGACATCGTTGGTGATGCATTGAAATATTAAATGAGCATTTATTTAAACCTTAACCAAAATGAGTTTTAATGTTCAAAAAGCAAAATCAAGTCCTTTTTTCCCTTTTTCTCTAATTTTTAAATAGACAGAATTCATAATAGATTCACAAAGTTCAGACCAATTCAGGCTTTTCCTCAAATCAGTAAACTTTGAGCATTGAGATGTTCTTGAAAATGCTTTTTCCCTCAGTCCTTTGGCTCTTAGTTCTGGGGAACATCAGCTATTTCAAAAGCTCTAGGCATTAATCTTGTACCCTAGCTAGTAACATCAAAATTAGCATTTTAATCCAGATTACTTTTACAATATTTCTCCTGAGCTTTGAATCATATCCCATGGACTGCTGTCCAATATTTAGCCATTTTTGAGGTATATTCAACTTTCTTTTTCTCAGTTTCATGGAGTAGAAAAATGTCAAAAAATATTTTAAAAAACTGTGTGAAACTTCTCCTACTATGTACTCCATCAAAAGCTAACACTGCAAGACTCATAAACAGGCAAATCCTCTTGTGCTCACAGTAAAATCTCTTTGGTCCTTCTACCAAGAGAGGAAAACACACATGGACAGTGTGGCAGGAGCTTTAAACACCCACATGAAAACCTTCAAGGAACAAAGTGCTGTAGTCACAACAGACCTACAGAGGATCCCGTGTATAATTCCTTGGTGACAGTTTGAATAGAATTTATTGTGACACAGAGCACAAAGTGCTCATTAGCCATCATTTCCTCCCAAATGCTTGGTTGCAATAAAGTTATGTAATGAAACCAGCTAATGAATTTTTCCAGGCACCTGTTTTGACTTCGGCTCATTTGCTTATTGTTGATGTATTAGACAGATTTTGGTTTTCTGTGGTCATATGTTTAGCATGTTGGATCACTCACATACAATTTGTCACCATTTCTAGAAATGAAGAAGGGAAGCAGAGTTGGTCATATAATGTCTGTTCCTTTTCTGGTGTTCTAACTTGTGAGACCCAAGAGGTATGAAAGCTTCCAGGCCCAACCCAGCCATATTGATGGACATTTCTATGTTTTCTGCTTTACATTAACTTATCTGATAAAAAAGTCTCATTTTTGTCAGTACTTAGACACACAGACACATGGAAACGACTTGAAAAATATAGTGGCATAATTTAATGCTCTTTTATTATTACTGAATAAACACCATGTTCTTAACATAGTGTAGCAGCTTATAGAAATTAAGAAAATGACCATGCAACAGTTGTATGAGTAGACTATACCATATCAATAAGAGTTTGAAAAATTATATCCAAGTTTGGTGAGTACAACCTTCCTGTGTTTAGTTTTAAAAATAATATTATTCTTTTAATACAGGAGAACACTGCAAAACTAATTAGATTCTTGAATGAGAATGCATTAGCTGAAAATATGCATAAAGACCTTATTCCTGAAGAACCTACAAAGACAGAAACTAAGAAATCTGAAGAAACTGGCCCTTCTTCCTCAGAAGAAACAAATGCTGGTGTAGAAAATGTAAAAAGTGAGACTTTCTCAAGGGAGCTGACAACTGCAAAGAACAGTGAATCTGACTCCAAAGACCCGAGCCAGACCAGCTACTGGATTAAGAATGCTTTAATGCAGGAAGGAAACTCCTATGAAAAGCCTCATAAAAACACAGGACAAGGTTTGCAACTTGAAGTGAAATCTTCTGAGGAGGAAGAATATGGCTATATTGTGACAGTGAAAGAGTAAGTACAACAGCCAATTTGAATGGCATTTTTAACTGGGGAAATGATAAAGTCATTGCACATAGTGAAATATGAATGTACAAGAGGAAAATGCCACAGGCCTGATTTTTAATACATCTGAGACTGTTTGGAACCCTTTCAGTACTTTGATGAAAATACAAGCAAACAGTTGTGTTTTCTTACAGTTGCCTTTCCTCCCTTGCAGAAGACATTCAATTTGTAGTTATGTCCCTTAGACCTCTCTCTATCTTCTCATGTTTTAGTGACCTTCCAATATGTCAGTAAGTGTGCTTATGGTTAGGATGAGAGCTTTAAATATTTGACTTGAAAGTAGTCTAAATATCAATGCCTGAGTCATTCTTTCAGAAAAACGACACACAATGATAAAGCACAGTATTTTCTCTGTGGTTTCATTTTGATCTGAAAATAACACACATAGGAATCCAAACATCACGTAGGCAGCTAGTTTAGAAAGAAAGACCTAATGCTTTCAGGTCATGCCACTAATGAATTTGACATTTAATACTGTACTTTCAAAAAGGCAACTTTAGCCCCCTAATGATACACAGTTCATTACAGGATTTGGGATTTTAGAACCATGTAGGCACTTTTACATCCTTTTCCCCTCTGTAGAACAATGTTATATTTGGTTAGTGATCCTGACTCCTGTGAGAAATTGGGAATTTCTAGGATGAGTTTGCAAATCACTGTCCAGCGTCATAGAGAAACCGAGGCAGAAATTTCTTTAGCATGTATTGACTCTTTTGACTGTCTTAAACTTACTAATGGGATTGAAGGCAATAGGATTGTGGAGGATTCTTGTTTTCACTATACTGTGTTGCATTGAAATGCATGTGGCTGCACATTAGAAACAGACCAGAAACTGGTGGAATACCCTTTAACTGCACCTCTTTGTTCCTGCCTAGGAATTCTATGTGAAGCAGTAGAGGACAGTTTTTCCCCAGCTCAGCACTACTTCCCTACTTCCCTCAGCTCTTTTAACTCCTATTGGTCTGGAAGACTCCTTTATTCCAGAGAGTATCATAATGACACCATCTCCTTTGACTCTCCAGACTTACTTGGCTCATAACTGCGGTAAAGTTTAGAACTGTCAGAGCTCTGTGAAATGGGAGAAATTCTGAATTTCAGTATTCACAATCTAGAGATTATCCACTGTATCATTTTACCTGGTTTTTATTCCTAGCTAGTAACCCACTGATGGATTTTCCCTGAATTATGTCTGTTATTATTCAGTGAAACTTGCTGAAGAAGGTAATTTGTCCAAAGATTCTTGGTTCTAGAGGAGTCCATATACACAAATATAATTTACCTTTACCACTTTTAATGGTTTTTAACTGGCTGGATGGCCAGACCCAGAGCGTGGTGTGGAATGGAGTTATATCCATGGCTGTAACTCTGGGCAGACACCAGTGTGCTCCACAGGGCTCAGTGCTGAAGCCAGCTCTGTTTAACATCTTTGTTGGTGATCTGGATGAAGGGATCAAGTGTGTCCTCAGTCAGTTTTCAGGTGGAAACCAAGTTGGGAGGGAGTGTTGATCTTCTGGAGGGCAGGAAGGCTCTGCAGAGAGAAAAGCCTCAGCTTGCACCAGGGGATGTTCAAACTGCATATTAGGAAAAACTTCACAGAAAGGGTTGTCAGGCTTTGAAACAGGCTGCCCTGGGAAGTCACCATTGCTGGAGGTATTTAAAAGTCATGTACCTGTGTCACTTAGGGACATGATTTAGTATGGACTTGGCAGGGCTGGGTTAACAGTTGGACTCAATGATCTTAGAAGTCTTTTCCAACCTAAATAATTCTATGATCCTATGATTCTGCTGACATTTATGGGGAGACCTGTTCCCTATTAGCTTTTGAAGTTTTGTGCAAGTGTGATCCAAAGAGGTATTAGCACTGCTGCAGTGGACTCTGTGAAATACTAAGAAGATGCCAGCATTTAATAGTGCCACAAACCAAAGATAAATATTCCCATCTAATCCTTGAAGTAAAGATTTGTGATACTTTAAAGACTTGTCAAAATGGCAGTCTGATTGTCAATGGCAAGAACAATGGGTCACTCCTGCTGTGTTTGTCAAGTGACCTTTCAGATGGTTGCAGTCCATACCAATCCATGCTATCCATACCAATCCACGTTATCCATCAGTGCTAAGCTTTGGACTGAATTGACACTTTCAGTGTAGAAAATTGTCCAGCAAATCCTCCACTGTGCTGTTTCAGTACTTTATTATTCTGAGAAACCAATCAAAGTGGTGATTTACTTTGTTTACTCTCTTTTCTTTCAAAAAATTGCTATTCTACCACTGGAGTATTTGTGTAAGATTTTTGTCTTTCTCAGTGTAATTGCTTTGAAGTGTTTTATTAATTTTAACTGCAAAATTCTAAATTTTTAAGAGTAATCTGTGGGATGTTATTTTCATTTGTGTTCTGCTTTTGCTGTAGCTATAAAGTACCAGTGTTACAGTTGGGATACATCAGTTTGAGCTCTCTAATCAGAGAGGTCTTGCCTTTGGACTCTTTCTATTTTCTGAAATTCTAGTTCTTCACATTTGGGAATTTTTTTTTTTTTTAAAGCATGCCAATTCTCCCATTTGTTTGGCAGTATTTGCTCTAAAATGAGGGCCTAGGTCCCACAATCAAAACATTTACACAGTGTTTAATCTCCTGAGTGTCTCATGAGGAAACCCAAAGCCTGACTTTCCAGAACATGTAGTTCTTACCACCTCCGGTAAATCTAAATGTAAGCTGCTGCATGCTCAGCAGTTTAAATAGCCAAGCTGGCGTGCAATTTCTCAAATATGAGATTGAGTAGCTAGACTTAAATGCACTAAGAAAAATCCTAGTTTGAAAGTTCATCTCTTTCCACTGCTTATCACAGTCTTTCAAGCTTCAAATCAAGTCATGCTTGTCTGCAGCTATGCTTGGACACCTAATACAGAGCAACCCGTCCTGTTTTGTGATTTATCAGAAGGCTTGTGCTTGAAGCTTTTCATACAAATACTGGATCACAGACAGCTCATGGCAGCTCTCTTGGCTTGTGAGCCAACTTCTGGCATTGTTGTATTATGCATTTCCAGGATAGTTCATGCTTTGTCATATGTTAGCTCTCAGTTCCAGACTGTCTCTGGGAAGCTGTATAGGTTGTAAATCTGTTCACAACACGCTCACCGAGCTGGATCCTGCATCCATGGCTCTGCATTTCTTTGGAGGGAGCTGCTGTTCTGCTCAGGTGCGTGCTGGGAACAAATGGGCCTTGTGCTCATGGTGTAAAGCTGCCAGGGAATATGATTAGTCTGACCCATTTAACGTGCTAAAGGGTTGGGTTAATTGCAAATGCTTGATATTATTTCTCCACCTTTACAAATGTGATAAATGATACTGCTTTGCATATAA
The DNA here is from genome assembly GCA_013396995.1 of Dicaeum eximium. Classification (NCBI taxonomy): domain Eukaryota; kingdom Metazoa; phylum Chordata; class Aves; order Passeriformes; family Dicaeidae; genus Dicaeum; species Dicaeum eximium. The sequence goes on along the minus strand of VWZP01004262.1, from coordinate 1,503,459 downwards.
TGATTACTTTCCTCAGGATGGCATTCGGGTTAGGACCCTGAAGCTGGGTTGTGCAGAAATCTTGGTTTATTCCTCAAGTTTACTGTTTTCCTAGGCATATCATTAAATAATTGTATTTTTATGATCTTCATTATTTTTTCCCCTACCAGGTGGAAACATTTTAATTGCATTTAAAAATTAAATTTAAAATAAATAGAAAAAAATGAATCTCAATATCTACAGCAATGAAACAGGGCTGATATGTTTCTCAGTTACAAGATCTTGATGCCTCTTAGAAGCTGAGCATTTATATTCCATGAGGCTTTGGGGCTCTTTTTAGAAAATAATAGCAGAATGTTCTTGTCTTTTCATACATATATTCAAAAAGAAACAATGATTTGACCTTTTCTGTATATCTCACTGTCCTTTTTGAAATCTCACTTGTACTTACAAGTGCACTTTATTAAAAGAAAGAGATTTGTTCATATTCTTCACTAAATTTCTACAATAGCTTTAAAAACTAAGAAATTATAAACACACATAAACCAGAAAATCTGTTGCTACTGACGTCTGTTAAAATCACCAAAGAACAGCATTGCTGACATTAGAAAATAAGTTAAATGTAAAATTTTTATCTCTGATTTTTACTTCCATTATAAAACTCTTCCCATGTATAAATAAGTTCCATACATGTCCATAATTGATTTTAAAGCCAAAGGTTTTGCTTCTGACAATGTAGCTTGACCCCCTATCTGAATAATACACATGGAAAATCCTTTCCTGTGAAATTCTCCAGTAGGCACAATTTGGTCTTTGTGTCTCAGCACCAAAACTTTTAGAGAGACATAATTCTAGAATTTTCTGTTGCTAACTATTCATGCATAATTATTCATGGTCCCTAGAGTTTTCTAGACATGAAATCTTTTCTCCATCTATAATTCTCGAGTTTTCTTGTGATTCTTAGAAAGTGACAGGGATCATATCCCCCATATTACTGCTTCACTGCCTCAATTTTGATATTATATATTCCCATAGGAAAATGATACTTCATGCTTCCTATTCACCCACAAGAAAATAACAGAAAAGCAGTAGTTAATCTGGCCTTGTCACAGAGAGCCATAAATGCTGCTTTTTTTTTTTTAATGCGAGTGTCCAGCTTTGTATATTTTTATTTTCTGTTATATGTGCAGAGATAATATGGTAATCTGTTCTACTTCAGCTGTCCTTAGCTTTTGTGCTTTCAAAATCTGTTGAAATTTATTGTGACAGAACATGATTCTCACCTGCTGATGTAGATCATTTAACAAGAGAAGAGTCCTTCCCAGTGTCCATCTTTCCCTCCTTGAAGGGCTTTGCTTTCCCAGATGTTTTCCTCTCATTTCTTTTGGAACCAGCTCTGCATTTTTACCTCTAGACGAATATAGAGAGAAAATTTTCCAGTGAATGTAGCTGGTTACCAGCCAATCTGCTGGGCTAATGGCTAATGGCAAGCAGTCATTCTGGTCCTGATGCAATGGGCAATTTTGGGAGTGTGCTGGAGTCCTCAGTAGCACCACAAGAACTCCCTCAGATCTTTATTACCCCACTTAGCTGAACAGGAATGGCTGCTGGCCTGGTTTCCCAGGCCAGACATTCCCAGACACTCTCATTCCTCTTTCCAGCCTCTGTGCTGCTTTAGCATCCTATGTTTGGTCTTTGCCAGATCTTAGGAAGAGCAGCTGGTTCAGGTACTCCAGAACCTCTCAGAGAGCAGGTTCAGGTCACTCTGCTGACTCCAGGCTACAGAACTGCACATTAAATATGCCCAAACTAAAGATGGGGCTGGGGGCTGTGCTTTGTTTTTATAAACAGGGAGTTAAAACCCTGAAATGCTGCAATATCTCACAATAACATATGGTCAGTTCTTCTAGGATATCACAGTGCTTTTCAGGTAATTACCATTCAGGTCGTTATGAAATAGTAACGAATTTTAAACTTTTGAAATGAGTGAGAACAAGAAAGCCAAAGATCAGGATTCCTGGGAATGCAGCATGCTGAATCATAGTGCAGTCAATTATCTGACAGTACTTTTTCTTCAGTGCTGTTCTGCCCAGTCCTGGGAAGCTCAGAGGTAAAAATGCCATCATTTAATTTTCATGCCTTACCTTTTTTTTTTTTTTTTTATTTCTTAACTCACATTATGTGTACAAAATGTAAATGCTCAACCACTTAAAGTTAGAACGAAGTAATTTCAGAAATAGAAAATCAGTGAATAAATTTCAACAGAAATTCTCTGGACAACCTATGCCAGAGTCCCAGTAAAAAAATCTCCTCCTAACATCTAACCTAAACCTATTCTCTTTTAGTTTGAAGCCATTCTCCCTTGTCCTGTCACTACACTTCTTGATGAAGACCCCTCTCTGATGTCCCTGTAGGCCCCCTTCAGACTCTGACAGGATGCTTTGAGGTCCGCACACAAACTTCTTTCTCCAGGCTGAAAAACCCCAACCTCCTCAGCCTGAATTCATAGGGGAGGTGCTTTAGCCCCTTTATGAACTAGTATTTGTGTTTCTTCAACTCCTTTTTTCGAACACTGTACTGTTAGTTATTTGTCATTTTGCATTATAAATTGGTCTGGGCTTTATGCTGCCTTGAAGGAAGATAGAAGATATGAAGGAAAGGAAAGAATGAAAAGTCAAAAGTGCATTAAAATATGTATCATCATTTGCCCTCAATCTCATTAACTAATTACTTGTATGAAGTAGTAATTTTATATGAAAGAACATGTTTGTATTTTTAAGGTTTTTTGCGAGAGAGATTCAGGGTAAGTGAGCCCCGTAGCTGTTTCCAGCATTCAGCTTAAAATGCATTAGGGAGTACTTTGATGGGGTCCATTTCAGCCTCAGAAGGGAGGGCAACACAATCATGGCACAGATTATTGCCATTATTTCTGTGCTTCTGCAGGCGACAAAGCATCTGTATGAATTTGTTACTATTAACACAGCTGGAGGTACTGAATGTTTGAAGTAATGCAAGCACAGGCTGGCACAGTGTCACACTTTGATTATAACTCCAGAGAGTTGGTCCTTCTCTGTTCTCTCTCACTCTCCTGTTTCCAGGATGCTGTTATCTCCTCTGACCTTCATAGCCCAACCACTGCCATTGATTTTTAGCAAGTGTCATTTGTGTTACAAATTGGTCTGGACTTGAATCTGTCTGTATTAAGAGGTTTAGATTCACACTTACTGATGGTGGGAAAAGAGGGAAAAAATTACGGAAAGTGGGAATTTGCTGAGCTGTCAAAACAGAAGTAAGCTTAAAAAGGTTTTATGGCTAATATAGCCTTTGAGGAAACAAGCATGAAAAAACGAAAGTGCAGCCCAATGCAATAAAATTGCAGTGTCCTTAAAATGATTACGATAACAGTGTCGTGAAGTCAGGCAGCTCTCAAAGAATCCAGTGAACAGCTCTGTGCTCCGAAGGTATTTGGTTGCTCTCATGAATTCTAGATAAATGTGAAACATTTACAAAATTAATCATTATTTAACTTAATGTTAGACACAGACTGTGTTCAAACCAAAATAAATCCATGAAGTGCATTCCTTCCCAAAGTCTTTTGGAGATGCCTGCTTCAAGATGTATGAAGTTACACTGAAGCATGGACAAAAAACTCAGACTCAGACAGACAAGGCAGGCTGTTCTAACACCATGGACTTAAAGCATCAGTGCCCAGGACTTTCATTATAGATTATCAGATGAGTTACTCTCAGGGGCACTTCCAGACAAGAGAAATAAATACAATTTCAGTGTCTAAATGTTTTTTTTAGGTGTGGTAGGCTCAGAAAGAATTTAATGGCAACACTATAAATTTGGTATTAAAAATGTTCCCACGTAGTCCTTGCCATGGCACTTACATCCTCTATGACCTGCAGCGGACCTCTCCAGTGTCTTCATTTCTTCTCCATTGTATGAATAATATGCATTGTTCTTGTGATGACTGAGACTTCCTTTGTGTCTAGAAAAAGAGGAGTAAGAGTTGGAGAAGGCTGGATTTGCTTTACACTGGTGGTTGCCAGCCCGATGAGAATGGCAGAGTCAGGTCACTGTGTTGCCCTGTCTTTTCCAACAGGCTGTGTGCTACTGAGGTGGCAGGAGCACTTGCTCCATCCTTGGGGCAGGAATAGATGACACACTTCTCCACTTATTCCCTCCTCAGGCAAATGTGCCATCCTTCCTTTGGATTGTGAGGTGTGCGGCTCAGAAGTTGGCAGTAGGCAGGCTTGGTAAATGACCTTTCACATCAGAGAACAGTGGTGTTGGTGTACTAAAAAGTACCATGAAGCCAATTCCCAGGAGATGGGAGTCAGTGGGAAGAGGGGAGTGAAAATCTCTGGTGGAACCTTGGTAAAGCAATATCTGTTTCTTGCAGTACCGTCAGCAGCCCTCCCATACCTCAGTTACTGCTGGAATTTGCACACAGGAGTTTCACATCAATCTATTTCATACATCAGTAGCTGAGTTTCCCATTATGATGCTTGTTAAAATATTTACTTATCTTAGCAGAAAAGAAATAAAAAAGAAAAAAAAAGGGGGAAATACAAAAGAATTAAACTGTGTCCTTAAAACTAAAAGTTTCCCTAGTGTTTACAGCTTCTGTGAGATGGAGAAGTGCTGTGATCACAGACTCAGAGACCACATTGATGATAAGCTGCTATTTTAAGCTACACAATTTAAATCCTGGCTATTTGTATCTGAGGGCCTCTGAGCCTGGGCCTCCAGGAGGCTGTGCCAGGGACCCTCTCTCCTCCTTTGAGGCAGCACCACACATGGAAGACCCTCAGGTCTGCAGCACCTTCTGCTGAGATACATCAGACTCTCCCAGAGAAAAGCTGCTGTCACAGCAAAACCACAAGTTGTACCTACCCTTCAAATCAACAGGAGATAAATGGGATGCTCTTCACACTGACTTTAGGGAGAGTGAGTCACAGAGCAAGGGGCAGGGTGTCACTGCAGATTAAGACCTGGTTATGAGGTAGAAGAAAAAGATTTGTCATGAACTGCTGCTTCTCAGCGTGTACAGAGATTAGTGGTACCCCATCGGCAAATTGTCTCTGTTAGGAAGAACTATGGAGGATTTAGAAAACTTCCAGATGGATTTAAATACATTGAGGGATTACAGACTACAATGGTAGATGAGATTCAGCCGGAATAAGTGTGACAGAATAATAGACATTAACAAAAATAATACTTTGGTAAAAAAAAAGAAAGAAAAAGCAAAGGTATTCTTTAAACTCCTCATAGCTGTGCTCTGAGGCTGTGGAAAATTTGAAGAAAAGATTTGTTATGTCTATATAAATGAATCCTACTCTTCATATGGTGGCATGTATTTTCAGACTTGAAAATTTAAAAGAAAGCATGCATATCCTGAAGGCAGCGGCCCATTTCCCAACATTTCTAAAACACAAAATAGTCTAATATGTATCACTGAGGTCAAGAGTTCAGGAGGAGATTTTTTTTTAAAGAGAGATTTTTCTAATTGTTAAGCAGATACATAATCACATTAACTAATTGCATGTAGAATTATAACCATGATCTTATTTATTTTCAGAAGGAATACTCTTGCTGCAGGGTATAAGGAAAGAGGAATTTACTTTTGATATCTGTCTGTTCTTGGCCCAGGCTACAGTGCACATGTGACACATGGAAAGTGCTTGACTGATACTATTTTTAAACACAAGGTTCATGTGTTTTATAAGGATCATGTAAGGAAAATGTGGCACCATTCCTGATCTCTGGAGTCAGAGAATTAATCAATTAGACTGATCTTTTTTCATGTATAATATTCTTATTTATTTGATCAGGTGTTTCTAGTACCCCTGGGATAGAATATACGTGTTTTGCTACTTTTTGACTGGGTTTTGGGCAAGTGCCTGAATAATGGCAATTTCTTAGACACCCTTTCCTCAGAGAACTGAGGAAATACTATTTTTTGAATACTGTTACCAAATAACTATTTTAATGTCTTTTCATCTTTCTTTCTTGATTATTAGTGGTATAAATGCAACAGTGCCCAAGCCAAAACAAAAGAAAAAAAAAAGAAAGAAAATTAAAGAACTAATGTTTATTGTTTGTCAAAGCACTGTTTTTCCCAGGATAGACGAATTCTTAGGTGGTCCTTACAGAGGCAGATCCCAGCTGACCACTTCTCTTGCCCTCCCTCAGAATTTTTTCAGAATTATCTTGGACTTTATTTCTTACCACTTACTTTTGGGCTATCCTGTATTTAGTGCTAGATTTAGAAAATCAGGCAGTAGCATGTCTGAGCTGGTCTGAAATAACCTCCAGTCTTGTGCTGGCAGCTGCTGGTGAGAACTGACTCAGGGTCTGGGGTTAGCATGTGCTGCTGGGAATGTTTCCTTCAGCATGGCTCTTCTCACTCCTTCTTGATCCCAGCAGCAGGAACTGGAAATTGCTTTCCTGATCTTTACCCATTTCTCTTGACTGCTTTTAGCAGGCAGGGCAGTCATGGACAGGCAGTGCCCAATCCTGGCATTCCGGCTCCTCCGCCCTTCCTTGCCAAGCAGTGCACTGAGGGGAGATAGGATGGCACAGAAACCAAGCCTGATGCTGGCCCATGAAGGTGGGTGGTTAAAAATGCCCAAGTCACCTGTTCCAACAATCCCTCTCTACTGGATTTAATATTTTGTATTCATTAGAGCAAGTAATAATCAAATAGTTCCTAGCACACCTGTAAGTCATTTTACAGAAGCTCTGAAATACCTACACACACCTCAGAGTCTCATCACTCGGCCTCAGGCCCAGACATTCCTAGTGACAGACATTCCTGCTCTTTTCCAGGCATGGAGGAAAGATTGCAGCTTGGCTAGAGCTGGCCAGGCTGCTCCTCCCAGCTTCCCACCAGCAGGGATTTTGCCTGCACCAGTCAAAGTCCATACTGCTGCCAAATGGTGTTAGCAGCCAGAGAAGACTAGTCCTCAACATTATTCATCCTAAAGACAGACTCCTTATTTGACTCTCTAATGCATTCCATATGGTATTCCAGACTCATATTTCTGAACTCTGATTTTTCTTTTTTTAGGTTTAGCTTTTTATCTTCAGTACTAAGGAGACTGTGCTGCTTATTAAAAAAGTGATACTATTATAGACTGTTGCTCTGTCAGTGACAGGAAGCTGATTTGATATCAATAAAAACAAAGATATTATTGAGAAATGGCCAGGTGGAACTTCCTTAAATAATTATTTTAAACTATGGAATTAATCTTTCTTCAAATTCAGTATTTAAAAAGACTAGATTGAAAAAAAATTTACTCTCACTTCTCAGATCAGTACAAAAGAAATAGACAGTGTAAAAGAAGTTCCTGTTTGTGTCCACTAAGAGAATGACTGTTAGAAAAATCTTAAATATAAACACTCAGAATAAATATAGTGATAGGCAGGACCAACAAACATGTTTTTCAGATCAAAACTCAGATTAGCTCCTACAGTAAATACCACCACAAGAAGCCATGGATCTTTGGTGAACTCATCCAGATAGGTCTTCTGGTAGACTTTTTTTTTTGGCTAACAAGTGAATCTGTGGGATAAAGAACCAAATGAGAAAGAATCTTACAATTCTAACCCACCACTTTGGCCTGCAGGGCATAATCTGTGTGTAGCTCCCATTGTTTAATAAAAGTTGATTACTGAAATTAAATTCTTCAACAGATTTCATCCATTCAGCTTCTGTTTTCAGAGTTTTTGATATGTGTCTTGTTACCCATGTGTTTAATATCTTTTCCCTTTGAGGCACATTTCTAGGTGTAAAGCTGAAATGTGGTTATTTCAGAATTTAGAGTGAAAGCCAGGCTGCCTCATTTGGGTACCAAACTGCTGGATACTGCACGTGTTCCTCTAGATGTCATCCACTTCATTTCACATCATTGAGCTTATTGAGAGACAGGTGAAGACAAACCCACACAGGGAGGTGAGACACCTTCTTTCCTCCTCTGATTAGAAGGGACCTTTGAAGGCTCGGAAGACAGCCCAGACTGCAAAATCCCTCCCTGTTTCACTGAGACATGCCAAGCAAGTAGGATGTTCGGGGATCCAGCGTGTCTAGTGCTGCTCTGCTGACAGGCACTGTGTCTGGGGTCTTCTCTGTCTGCTGCCTATTACTGTGGGGCTTGGAAAGTGAAGCAGGAACTGGAAGAGATCTTGCTGAAGTTGGTCTGAGCAGTTTTAACTCCCACACGCTGGAAGAGTGCTCTGTGTACCAGAAATGAGGGATTACACTGTCCATCATCCTCTTGGTGGCCCACTGATTTGTCTTCAGGCCTAAAAGCAACAGAGGAAGATAAATAATCACAGAAGAGAACCTGGCTCTTACCTTACACTCAGAAGTAAGGAAGACTGCTGCTCCAAACTTAGTTTTTTGAGCATATGTGCATTGAAAATGGTTTTAAAGTCAACATAAGTCTGAATAAAATGTCTCCTCCCCAAAAGTCCCAGATGCTGGTTTCAAGCTCTGCTTCATTCTCTGATTTAGATGTGTATTAAATACTATTCAGGCTGAGCTCATATGTAGCCAAACTTTTCAACATTCTCCATGGGAGATAAACGGAGTGTTCATGCCCCTGTGCTCAAGGACAGCAAAAGAGGCTGGGTGTGAGTGGCATTTACCTGCCCAGAAAATACACTTACTGCTGGGAGGATACTGTAGTTAAGCATTCAGCCAACTTTCAGTCTGCAGAGAAAGGATTGCAATTTTATTGTAGCGCTCATCACTCTTGAAAATGGGCAAACTGGCCATCATTGCCTGTGCTCTGATCTAAGCAAATTTTAGGTGGATTGAACCCTACCTTGAGATTTTACTGGAGATTAGACTGACATTTAGGTTTAAAGAGTGCAATTCCCAATGTCAGGCCATTTTCTGTACTGTATATTATTCTTCATTTTTGCAGAAAATGATTCAATTGAATTAATCTGACAGGGCTGACTGGATGTCCATTACAGTGCTGCATTACAATTGCTAAACAGAGTATTGGAAGGGCACTAGGTACAGTCTGGTAAAGATAATACAGAATTTGAATGATGGCACTAAGGGAGCATTTCAGAGTTCAGTAAGTGGGTTTCCAAAGGCACTTGGCAATTGGGAGGAGGAAAAGCAAGTGAGAGCAACTGCTTGTGAGACTGACATAACCTCAGCATAGCACTGAGCTCTATGTTGTTCTCCTTGGGCTGAGAGCAGGCTTGGCAAACACCAGCAATCAAGCCATCTGTATAACCACATCAGATTTCTTGACACCAAAATGGTTCAATTTATGGGATTGTTTTGACAGGCATGTTGGGAAATACAGAACATATAGCTTTCATCATTGTTTACTTCTTGTTTTTCCTCTTGTTCCCTTTGACATTGCCCACTGGCTCATTTTAGAATTTGAGCTCCATTTGGCTCAGCATGCAGAGCTGGCCCACAGAACTCCTCCTGTGCCTTCATTTACGTTTCCTTTTTGTTCTTTAACCAGAAGGGGGAACTTTGAGCCTTGAATGCATAAATCATAAGGTCCAGGTCAAAAATAGGCCGCTATTCAAAATGTTTGTTCCCACTCATCAGATTTGTAGTTAATCTTGGGAATTTCTTGAAAACGTGGAATTAATTTGTAACATTGTTCAGAGGACTGGAGCATGAAGCTGAACTGCTTGTGAGATCAGCATCCAATATTCAGCACTAATCTTCTGTTTAAGTGGTCTAGCTGGCCATTCATGAAGCAACTCTGGTCCATAAGACTCTGGTCTCCTCTATTTGCCCACAGCAGGCCTTTAGCAAAACTTCCCACTCACCAGTGAGGCAGAAGTTAACTTCACTGGGATCAGGATGCTCCAAATATGCTCTAAAATCAGGAAGATGTGCTCTAAAACCAGTCAGAGCCCCTGTGCTAAGAAAGTTTGGAACAAGATTTTTGATAGGAGAATGAGCGAAGTTTTAAAGTTAATTTTCAGATTGCATAATATTTGCTAATACATTTCCTCCATATTTGGTAGGGAGTGGTACATAGAGCCCATAGTGTTGGTGTTTCTATTCTTAGATCCAGAATGGATGCAAGTCAAATAATAACATTATTGTCTTTGATATAATAATACCAGCCATCTGACAAGGAAAGTTGGTGTAATTGCCTTCATTTTATGGGCAGTGGAATTGCAGGGCAGGCAGATGTCTTTACTGGGGTAGCTTGATAGACCTCTCCCAGATGAAGATATATTCTGTTCCTCATTAATTATTTCTTTAGCTACAGGTATTCTCTCATTTATGTATAAAACCACTGAAGACAGTGGGATTATATAGACAGATTAAAAAAAAAAAAGAAAAGAAGGCTAGCATTACTATACATTTTGTAGCTGGAGCTGAGGAGAAGCTCACTTAGTGGGATTGTTCTAAGTCATGCCAACTTCCTGGGAGCAGATTTTAAAAATTACTTCTCATCACTGCATTTTTCTTGTAAATTGGAAAGTTAAATCTTAATAGTCAATAGTAGAGGAGGGGAAGATTATAATTCAGTGTTCTAGTATTTAAATTACCTCTGTAAGTGGATTGTTCCTTAAAATATTTCTGTTTTCAGCTTCCTCACTGGGAGGGACCTAGACACTGGAAGATACAAAATCCTATTTTCACCAGACAATCTAATTATCTTGTATTCAATGTCCTGTGCACTTTGTGGAAACACTTTGACAATTACATAAAGTTGGGCTTCCAAATCCACTCCTGAGCATTTAAATGGATTGCACTAATTTTCAGAAGTGCTCAGCAGCTCACATTAAAGTTAAGAGATATTTATTCCTGTGCTTTCATTGCAGATTCATCTCTAAATAAAATAGCTTTATAGGCTAGATCCTGCCTTTTTTGATTTGGTTGTTTGTTTGGTTTGGTTTGGTTTGTTTTGTTTTTTTGGGTTTTTTTTTTATGTGTGTTAGAAAAAAACTCCTGATGAACTTATAGGGAACTGATTGGCTCAGGATTTTTTTAGGTCAACCAAGTAGATCTCAATTGGGTAATTTATTTGTGACATGATTAAACTGGATACAGAAGTTTTCATGGCTATGTCATGACATTAAATCATGACATAGAGTCTTGAACTGAGCTGGGGACTCGTTTCATCTGAAGGGATAATGCAGTACTACCATATAATATTGGCTATTTTTAGCAGAGATATAAGCCATATTCTGCAGGAGGTATAATAGTGCAAGAGTCATGCCCTAAAAAGTGAGATCAAACAAAAGCAGTAGTGAAATATTTTACATATGGCACTCTGAAAGACTTTGAAACCATATCTATCAATCTATCTATCTTTATAAACCCCAAAGGACATATTTATATTTCATCCCCCACTTATTTATTCATTGTCATTAGTGTGTCAAAGTTATTCTACCAATAATATGAGATAGCAATTGGTATCTCAGTGAGACAGAGTTCTGCTATTGGTTCAGTAGGGTCTGAATCTGTTAACGAAAAAAAGATAACAATTAGGGTAGCACTCACAGATAGAGATGATAAAGATAAAGTAATGGATGGAAGTACATTATACATGAATTTTATATACTTTCTGACTCTCTTTTCATCTTCCAAGAGAACTGGAGATGGAAACCTAAAAAGGACCTCAAAAGAATTATTTTAAACAGTGAGATGTATCACATTTTCTTTTAGCTGCTGTTATTACAATTACCTTGAAAGAAGGTGCAAAAGAGAAATCTACAGCAAATGGAATGAGAGCAAATGTAGGAAATCCAAAGTAAACACTGTCTCAAAATCTCAACTGGCAACATCTGTATCATCTGCAAAAAGGTGCTCTGCCATCCAGCAGTTGACTCTTCCTAAGGCCAAAATCTAGACCAAAGGTGATTAGAAACCTTCAAGGCAATTCAAAAAAGTAGTGGTAAAATCAAATCATAGAATCATAGGATATCCTGAGTGGGAAGGGACCCATGAGAATCACTGAAGTCCAATTCCTACCTCTGTACAGGGTACCCCAAAGATCACACCATATGCCCAAGAATATTGTCCAAACACTTATTGAACTCTGCTGAGAGTGCTGTGGCCTGGAGAGCCTGTTCCAGTGGCCATCAAGCAGGGTCTTAAAGGCACTGCAGAAACCATTGGTTTTCTTGGGCATAGAAAGGCTTAGCCAGGCTCAAGAGAACTTGGAAAACATAAAGAGCTTCCATGAGAGGTCCTTTATCTGCTTTTGTTTTTTTCCACCTCATGCTTTGTATCTCTGGGGTCTATGTAATTTGTGATTTCTCTTTTAAGGATTCACTGGTACTGGTGTACTGAAAGGCCTTATTACAGACCCCTGGAAGAAAATGCAAAGGAGTTGGACCTGTCTTGGTCCTGGAATGTGAGGAGCCACAGCCCAGGGACTCACTCTGCTGTACTGCTTGGAGTGCCAGCAAGGCCCAGCACCAGAGGAGTTCCCAAATCCCCCTCTGGGAACTGCAGTGACCATCCTGACAGATCAGACAAAGCAGTGTGAACCCTACCCACAATTTTTCTCCGAGTCTTTGGCCTTGATAAAATATTTCAGTTGTCAGGGTTGTCTAAAGAGCCTTCTTTCTACTGTTAAAACTTCAGTCTGGAGTGTCTCACTATTTGTTCCTTATCTCAATACTTACTTTTTGTCTTTCTTCCTTGCTTTGTCTAACACTTCCTGTTGAATTAATTCCATAGTTGTTGAACCCTCACAATCAATGGACAAAACATATTTCTAAGGAAAAGCCACTCCCTAATGCAGAAACTGAATTGAGCAGGCTGAAAACTAAGAATAGTATGTGAAAGATCACAAATATCATCTACAAGTTCTGCAAGTATTGAGTGCTTGCACTGAGGGTGAGTGGGAGGGCCATGGGCAGGAGAACAGGTGATGTTTGAAAGATTGTCCTTGTGAAAGCCTTGTGAAATCAGGTGGGTGGTGTGAGTGAATGGTGCTGTTGCAAGGTAGGTCAGTTTGCTTAGCACTGTGTTGGTGGAGATGGTGTGATTCTCCCCTTGTAAACAAAGTTAAAGGCAATCACCATACAAACCATGCAACAGTGAGCAAAAGGAAACACTAAACAAAAGCAAAGCATTAACTGAGGTGGAAAATCCTGGCCTGGCATTTTTAGAGAAAGGTTTTGAATATTCTACTGTCCTACAACACAGCTGTCATAGAACTGTAATAAACAGGACTAGATTGTATCAGTGTTTGGAATTTGGAAAAATTGCATTGGAAAATATCGTGATTGTAATCATTCTTAATGGGAATCCTCAAATATGACTGTGGAATCAGTAATAGTATTGGTACCACAGAATATTCATCCTGCAGCTTTCCTGTGCTATTATGAATGATAATTTCTTAGCCTATCAAACTGCATCTGAGTTTGTGAACCTTTGTGTTTGAGTTTGATATTGCACAAGAGTTACTGAGACTGCTCTTGGATGCTCAGGCTTGCAAAACAATGGCCTTCCTGCACTATTTTCTCACCCATTTTCCCTCCAGCATGATTGCTGGTTTGTAGCATTCAATGCTCTGATTACACCCCCCATTTACTGCTGCTGCATTGGCTTGTTGCAGCATATTTTGTTTTTGAAGCTGGGGAAAGCTTTTTCAGGGGAGTAGGGAGGGGTAAACCAGGAGTAGGAGGTTGAGCTTTGCAAGTGAGGTTAAAAAGCAACACCAATGTACACAGCAGCCTTTGCCTGCATCAGACTTGCTATTACAGTAAAAGCCCACTTGCTGACGCCAATCATTTCTGTAAAATTTAAGCCAGCCTCTTCGGGAGAAAAGATTTAATTAACACATAAACCCCAGAGTAACAATGACAATCTGCTTTCATAGTGATGAGAATAAACATGTTTCTATCCACTGTCAGTCCTTGAAATATATCAGTTTTATGAATAGTCTATAGGACATTTTTTCCCTTATACAATCAATCAGATTCTTTTGTTACGTTCACACAAGAACATTTCTGTCTTAGACATCTAGAAAAACTCTATATTTATCTGGTGCCTTGAGGGGCTACCTCTGGTTGTGTGACAGGAAGTCTCTTGAGCATTTTGGGCTAGTAGCATGCAGGGAGGCTGAGCAATTCCATCCTAACCAAGATCCACATGAGATGTCCCATTATTTAAATCGAGGTGCCCTTAGGGCAGTGCATGAAGAAACCAGTGAAAAAAAAAAAAAACCACAACCAAAAAAGAAAACCAACCAAAACCCAAACCCCCAGTGTTCATTGTAGACAATAAATGAAATAGTGGCAATGAATTACCATGATGTAAAATTAAATTTAAAAACTTTAACTCTGAGGTAGAAATAGTGACCTTTGAAAAAAGCTTTGAAAAAAATCTCCCTTAGTACAGTTGGAAAGATTGTGTCTAATACTACATGCTTTTTTTGACACCTTCTTCTCCTACTTACTATAAATCCTTGAAGGAAAAATACAGAACCTTTTTTCCTGTGGGTTAATCTCAGCAAAGTTGTTTCTGCTTTACCGTGGCATAAGTTAGATATTCTTGTAAGGTATAATTTTATTCTCTGTGGCGCTTTAACAATGGTGAGAATGAATCTATGATCACAATTTAGACAGAGAATGTTGTCTCTGTTGTTTTCACTGGACATTGTTACATCATTTATGCATCTTTCTTCTTTCTTAATACTTTTTTATTTGGTTCCAAAGTACTGAATAACTAAGCAAGGTATGATCTGTATATTAGGGATGGAATGTTCTTAATACATTTTTAGGGTTGTATCAACTCTAATAACCTGAAATTTTTGCAAATATAAATTTTGCATCTGGATAAGTGCTTTTTAAAATGATAGCGGTCATATTGTGTTAGGCTTGATTGCAGCCTGTTTTCTAAATTAAAAAATGTAAATGTGGCATTGACAAAGGTTAAAAAGATTTAAAGGGGGCTCTGTCAGTGGTGTATGCGCACACCAAGCTAAATCCTACGTATCTAATCAGTGTCCTCTGGACTGTGTGTCTTGCTCCATTGTTTACTTTCAAATCCATAATAATTTTGTATCCTTTCACTGGGCAAAGATTCATTTTAAAATCTAATGAATTTAAAAATATGCTTTTCACTTGTCCATTTGATACCAAGCCTGCAATTTGACTTTCATTGTTTGTTTCCCTCCTTGTCTCGTCAATCCTTTTCTTTCTTTCTGTCCTTTTACTTTATTACATTTTTTATTGAGGACTGAGATGAACTGGTTGCTGCATCATGGGCCCATTACACTTCCTAACAATTCCATTTGCACCTTATTGTTTGTCTTATTGCTGGAAAATTCAGGTGATTCATCATGCCTGAAGAAGCACCTGATCCCAATTCCCTTGATATCACGATCACTATGTGACAGGAATACAGTTAGTGGTGGCTTTCAGACTCAAAGAGGCCAAGGTGATAACTCTTTTGGGACCTTTAGCCTCTCAAGTATTGATGAGTTCCATTTTTTTAATGCTGTGTTTTCTTGCTCCCTTTCAACAGCCCCCTGAGTGTGGAAAAGGGCTTGGAGTTAATAAAGGAAGTGGCAGATCTCCTGAAGCTGCAGATGAGTGTCTTCGATGATGTCAAGTATGTACATGGGATTTTCTCCATTTTTATTTTATTGGATGTCTCATTATTTTTGAATAGTTTGTCTTACAAGGAAATATCTGCTCTTTACTGCCAAAATTAAGGAGAAGGGGCAAGAGGGAAAAAAGAATATTGATGATCTTTGTAACATTCCCTACAGATGGGAACAAATTATTCTGAGAAAATTATAAAGAATGCAATTTTTTCTTCTTTCATAGGGAAAAATAATCTGTTCCAAATGCTATACAAATATTACCAACTTTATTTAATAGTTTTTACGTAAGGAAAGTGTTCTGAAGGGTCGTTATACCCAGCATTGCCAGGGGGAAAAAAAGACATCAGAGATGGATAAAAACTTGGATGCCTGGCTTTGAGTCTGGCACATGGCACACTAGGTCATGCTTTTTGGTCAGCTACTTATTTAACAAGTCACAGGGAGTTCAGCTATGCTGAGCACTGGTTTTCCTCCTATGATTCATACTGATGGATGCTCTGCATGTTAATCTCATGAACTAGGAGGTTACGATCTGCCATGTCTAGTAAAGAGTTTTGGATTGAGGATTTTCTGAAGGCACTTTGGAAGAAACCTGTGCTTCACAAAACTTCATCCTCTCTGTGTAGAACAGAAGGAGTTTGATGTAAAGGTAACTGAAAAGAAGGGTCAGCTGTGGGAGGGTTTTGAGAAAAGAAGTGACATCTTGGGCACACAGGAAGCAGCTGATGTCTGGGCAGCATCCAGCTCCTGCCTGTTTCAGAAGGTTTGGGTCTGCTTGCCTTGGCCCATCAGCTGCCTTGCTGAAGTGCAGCATCTTTCTCAGCCTCACCTGTGCTGCCATCAGCTCCTGTTTGATCTTCATTTACAGAATGCAATTCATTGTTAAATATTCTTTTTTAAATCGTAGTCCAGTGATGTTTCATCTTTAGTGGAAGTGTTTGTTCTTGATTGTGGAAAATAAAATAATTGTACCCCTTCTATAACTATTCTATAACTAACCCTTCTATAACTATAACTATTGGAGAAATGGACTACTGGTGAGAAAATCTTTTCAGAAAGCTGGAAAATATCAGGCATATTGGCTTTAGTTATTGAGAAATAAAATATTCCCATATTTTGTTTGTTTTGACTTATGACTTTTGGTTGTATTTCACAAAATGCCTTTTTTATGAATACCGAGTTTTTAAATTGAAAAGATATGATATTCTATTATCTTTCTTGTAAAGAGAATTTGTACCCTTGACTTTGAACATGAGCAGATAAAGTCTACTGCACATTTAAAGGAGAAATCCCATAGAACAGTTTCTCTGCTGGAATCAGTGGGTTCAGCTTCATTAACTTCATTTATTTACAGAACAACAGCACTTTCACCTACCTTTCTAATCGTTAGTATAAAGCCTTTTGGTTATTTTTTATCATTTGATGAATCAGAACTCATTGCAGTTTATAGGCTGGAGGTTTGTTCTCTAATGAAAAATATCCTTCCAGTGGTATAGCCAGCTGTGATGGACCTTTTCAATGTGCAGAATTAGCTGCTTATTTTGCATCTATTAATATGCAGTCACATGATTGCACTGAAAATATTTTATGGTCAGTACCTTAAAACTGTGGTATGAATTACAGGAAGTCTAAACAGGACTGAGCATTCTTTCTATCCATGCAATGTTTTTATCAGTCTTTGCCTTTTTGAAAATCTATAAATCTGTGAAGGATTATATCTGCTAAATCCTAAATCTCAAATCAGTGAAGAATTCATCCATAATAAATTTTCTTTGTTCTTGAGAATGAGATGCTTTGACTCAGGTTAAACCCATAAAGTACTAAAGAAAGGTAGAGCTGACCAGTAGATGAAGCTTTAGACAAAGGCTTTGCCAAAAAAAGAGTTAACACTTTTTGGATTTGTTGTTTTCTTGCCATTGCACCACTGTCAATGGAAAACAATATGAATTTGAATCCTCTGGTTAGCTTCTCAGTGGCTTCATGGAACGGGATTTCAGGAAAAACCAGATGTCATGTCCTAGTCACCACTGACATATCAGGAAATATTTCTCAGGAAATATGTTTCTTACTTGGGCTAAGGCATCATGGGTGATTTATTTTATTTCACTGGCAGCTATAAATATCCTTTTTCTTAAAGATTCATTTTTTTGTAAAAATGGGGAAGTTATGTAGAAAAAAACTATCAGTCAGCCTGGAGAAAGAGGAGTCTTTAAAAGGGGTGAGAATTTGTCGTACTAGCCTACTTTAACTCTGACCTGAGTATTTGCTTGGTCTGGAATTCTCGATTCTCTCCTTTCTGTCCAAGAATTCCCAGTGGTTAGAAAGTAACAGTGTAGACTTGGACTTTTTTAGATCATTGTGAAGATTTCAGAGTAATGACATTAATGACAATCACAGGGTTAATTTGAGAGTACAGACAAAGTCATCACATCAAATAGGAATAATGCAAGGACTGAGAGAGGGGAAGTGGTGAGTTCTTTTAAAGTTCTTTAAATTCTCTGTTACCAGTTTATAGTCATTTCCTCTGAAAAAAACCAAACCAAACCAACCAAATCACCCAAAAAACAACAACAACAACAAAAATCAACCAACCAAAAAAAAATTACTGCCTTTAGTTAGTTTTGTCTGCAAATTATCTTTCACTCTTCCCTATATTTTTAGTTTTCCCCTGTGCTTTGAAGTTAGGTAAGTGACCAATTGCTTTTGCCATAGATAGGAATCCAACACTCTGTGTTAGCTCTTGATTGTCTGGTGCTTGGTAGTAATCAGCTTATGTTATCTTCTGTCTTTCACAATCCTGCTAACTTTAGGGATAGACTTCAGTTCACAGGATATCCCCAGGCTTGTCTTCCAGAGCATTCAGTTCATCTCTACAGCTGATTTGTTGTCAAGTGTGCATTGACATAAACTTTGCTCACCCTGTGAAGCAGATGAGTGGGAAGAGATTTAGGGAATTCATAATTAGAAATATTTCAATGTTGAAAATAAGATCCAACATGTTAGTTGTCACTTTTGGATACAGCCTGAATCTTTATGGAAGTAATAGTTATGCTTAATATCTTTTGTTAATGGTTATGTAGCTGTCAAATAAATTCCATTATTTCTTATTACATCATTAGAGACCATTAAAAGGATATTAGCATGCTGATGTAATTATGCAAGCAGACGTAAAATTACTATAGTTATGATTTTATAATCTAATTATGGGTGTCCAATGCCCCTGGTGATTGATTGTTGGACTGGTATCAGGGATTGAAGTCAGATGGGTACTTATGTTTAGAAGGGTTTGTATCTATTTTCTTTAAAAAAATACGACTTTGCAATCTGCAACATTGGCCTTGTTCATGTAATTGAGTTTTTCACAACATGACTTTATCAAGAAACATCCAAATATAATAAAAATACCAAAATCTCTAAGCTCAACTTTGAAAGTAGTGGAAAGGACACAGAATTAATAGTCAAATTGATTAGAGCATAAATGATTTAACTGTTTTTTGATGAGAATGCAAATAATTTTTGAATTTGTATTTAATGTTCTCACATTTTGGGTATTTACTGCCAACGTTGTAAAGGGGAAGTTTCAGCTCTGACCTTAGGTGAATACCTTTGTAAGGAAAGAAAACAGATTATTCAGATTTTATAGTATTTCAGGCCTTATATCCTACCATTCTCAGCCTCCAGTTAAGAGTGAGATTTTCAGCTGAATATTACATTCTCTCTAGACTGATATGATTTTCCCAATTGTCACTGATGATCTTTCACTCTAGGTGGCTCTTTTTTCCCCATTTTGTTCTGCTTTAGCTTCCTCCACCCATTTATCTTAATGGCAGTTTCCTCATTTTTGCCTTCTAATACACCAAAACTCAGTAGTCAAAGAACTGAACTTTCAGGAGATGTGCTAACTTGACCAGCATTTCCATTTTCATATATAATTTTTCAGCTGAAAACCTCTAGCAGAGCATTCTTTATTCATTCCATAAAATTACATTAATCTCAATCTGCTGCTGTCGTTTTGAAGTGTAACAATTCACTATATAACCATATCTATATATATATTGTTAAGAGTGAACAGGACACTTAGGCTAAATTTGAAATGCTAATATAAATAGATTTTTTTAAGTTGAAAAAGGCTGACTCTGATTATCTAATTTAATGTCGTGGATTGCAAAGCCATTACATTTAACCAGTGTCCCCCTACCATGAATTGATGCATCTCTATTGTGCATCCAAAGCTAAGTTAAAAGACCAAATCCCTTATTTTTCAGAGTCTAAATCTCCCACACCCAGGATTCAGGTTGGTTGTTCAGCTTTCCCCTCACAGTGCCCCTACCCCCCCCTGGGACTACAGGTGAATTCAGTGTTTACTTAAATAGTTTATTATATGAAAATTGAAAAATTCAGGTTAACTGAAGGTATACAAGAAAACCATATGAAGACTTCAGCTGAAAAATACCTTTCAAATTTTATACAGACACAGCAATGTGATTTGACATTTTGAAAAGAAAATGCTGTAAATTCAAAGTAATAACTAGTTTCAAAATT
Organism: Dicaeum eximium; assembly: GCA_013396995.1. NCBI lineage: Eukaryota > Metazoa > Chordata > Aves > Passeriformes > Dicaeidae > Dicaeum > Dicaeum eximium. The sequence goes on along the minus strand of VWZP01004262.1, from coordinate 1,483,363 downwards.
TAAGTAAGCTTGACTTATAAGGAAAATGCTTTTATTTAGGTGATGAGAATAAACAAAAAATTGACTTTAGACTGAACGACTGAACTCAAGCTTTTTTTTTCTTTTGTTCAGGTGACCAATCTTTTGAATAACACTAATTATGATAGACTTCTGAAATATTGAATCACATCTGCATATTTTTCTACAGCCAACTGTTTTCTTTCATGAGCAGAAAAGAAATCCTCAGTAAATGAGTAGCTCTTCAACGTTTCATTTTATTTTCATTGTTCAATGTGTGACTTCAGTTTTATTTATTGCACTTTATTCAAATTCTGCTTTGAGGTCAGAAATATCATTTCCTTCTGTTTTGGTTTGGATTTTTTTTCCCTATAGTGCTCTTCACTACACTATCAAAATGCTTGGCAAACATGAATTGATATATTTAACTCATATGAGTTATGGGGTTTTATTAGGACCATCCAGAGCTGGAGTTATGCATGAAAAGATTAGATTCAAAGCATTTACCACTATGAGGTGTCCAGTGTGATGTCTCACTGCAGAGCTTACTCAGCCTCTTCTTACCCTGAGAAAGAGATTCCCATTGGCTCCCATCTGCTGAGCATTCAATTCCCTGAGCATTCAGCAGTCCCAGAAATCAGCTCTCCCTTTGGTCTTTAACATAAATAAATAAATAAATTCCTGAAATTATTTTTCCTCAAATGAACTGAGACTGAGTCTAAGTCTGAAGTGGATGATTCCAGCAGAATTTAAAGTAACAATAGGACCTTTAAATCTTTGTTATTCCATACTTCATTTGCAACATACCTCCTGAAGTCTGATAAAATTGAAATTAAGGCCCCTGAAAATATTTGTCTTCTCTACTACTTGACTTGAAGTCTTTGAATTTCGAGGATCCTACTGAAAAAACACTTTTAAAAGAAAGGCTGCATTTCTGCATTTGAAGTAAGATTGATTTTTCCTGTTATACAGTAGTACGTCCATTGTGTTAATCGTGTTTTTTAAATAGTTTTGGTAAACAGTGATTTTAACAAAAGCTTGAATTTGGAAGGCTTATCAAGAGAACAATTACAAACACATTCTTTTCGTGCTTCAAATCTCTTGTTTCCAAGTACTGGGGTTAGAGACATTTTGATCTCCTTTTCAAAGAACAGGCCTTACACAACCCAACACTGCCTATCATTATCCCTGCTCTTAGGAAGAGCTGGAACGGTTGGGCTGGAATAAATACAATTTGAAAAGCCAGCCAACCGTCCCAGTGAAAAGAACTTGAACTGAGGAAGAGATCTGAAAATCAAACCAAGTGGTGAAAAGTTTGGAGAAGCTTAAAACGCTTTCAAATTGGAAGTGTTGGGCAGGCAGAGTGGTGAGTGGATCTCCCAACCTCACCTATTACAAACATGTGCATTGGCTGTAGTGTCCCAATCATGCACTATAGGTTTTGTTCATTGTTTGTCCTGGTACTTTTATAACACCTGAAAAACTCAATCAACCAGTTAATCATATTCAGTCATCCAGAACCGAAACACTCACTGGAACAGTACTTGGCATTTTCACTCCGTTGTGCTGATGGGTTATGACGTGTGGTGTATGTATGCTCTAAATGTGAACAACTCAGGAAATTATTGAGAGGCAGGAGAGTGTGAGGGAGGATTATTTAACCACTGAGCAGTGGTAGGACAGGTAGCACAGGGTCTAGTTAGGTTTGCATTTGGAAAGTTCCCTCCATTGTGCAGGTTCCGTTCTCCTTGATTTGGTGTGATTAATCTTTTCTTATGTTGTATGTTGAACATCTATGGATTAATATTCTTTCAAAGTTTTTTTTTTCTGGATTGGCAGATTCTGGATTCTGCTGCCTATGTCATTTAGATTTACTGAGAGGAATGTTCTATAGCTCATTCTGCTCTCCTTAAGATGCTGTAATATTAACAAAAATAGATAATTTTTTTGTTTCCATCCATTTGTTGTCCAGAAATTAAGCAAGATCTGTATTTCAATTTGAACTGTACCATGGTTAGTCTCAGTAAAAAGATAGACCTTTTCATGAAAGTTGAGCAGTATTTGTCATCTGCTCTCTGATTTTAAACAGCAAACACATAACTGTGGTTATTTGACATAATCTTGTTTAAAGTGTTATAAAAGCATAACTCAGAAGTAGTGAAACCCCTTTTATTCAAACTTGACTTCTCCCACAGATTTAATGAGTCTGGGAAGCAAATGATGTGAAAAATGTATTGCTGTAACTCATTGCATGCAGGCATTTAGAAGAAATTACATTGTGTTTTTGGTACAAATTGTCTTATTTGACGACTAATTTATTATATAAAGATTTATCACTTTTTAGAGGAATGATGATAAGGAAAAAAAAAGAAGGTGAAAATTTAAACTATGTATTTCTTTACTTAAAAATGAGTAATTCCACAACCTTAGCGTTACATTAGTTTGTGGCTTTTCCCCCTGAGGTACAATTCATTTTGTGTTCCTTTCTTAAATGAATGTGCATATAACCAAGATAATTTTGCCTTCTTCACTGTAACTTTCCTGCTAGAAAAATATAAAAATCATTAAAGTAACAGGAAGGATTTTGGCCTGCAGCATTTTCTAGGTTACAAACAAGAAAGACCATAAAAATCTAAGGAGATTCTCATAAATAATATGTATGGTGCTTGGTATCCATTAAAACATTTAATCTCATTAAAACAGAGGATTTGCATCTTCGTAATCAAAAGCAGAATGAATCCATTATTATTGATATATTTCCATTAACTCCTAGGTCCCTGCTCAAGAGAAGGTTTTTACAGATATGTGAACTTCTGAAGTTTAACCTTTTTTAACTTCATATTTCTCTACTACTCATCTCTCTGTGTGACTGAGAATGCCATCATATTCCTTTTTTAATAAAATCAAAGTTCATAACATTACAGGGTAGGCAGGATATACTCATTTCTTTCAAGTAAGTCACTGAGTGTGTGCCATTGCATTGAATTTATATAATGCTTCACATATTATTAACAGGTAATAATTTCCATTCTGCAGATGGGTAGATTGAAACCCAAGGCAGTTTGCTTCATTTTCTCTAAAATGATACAGGGCTTGATGACGGATATGAGAATAGAAACAGAGAACTGTGATTCTCACTCTTGAACTAAAGCTTCATCCAGAAATAGAATTACTAATATTAGAAATGAAAAAAGGTTTTCATGTTGGGATTTGTTTGAAAGAATAACCTCTTAGAAGACATATAAAAATTATTTTATGTCTGTGTCTGTCTTGATCCTCCTGCCCTTGGCTACCTGATTCTCCTAGCAGTACAAACACACTTTTTTTCCTCTCATTTTGTGACCTGGATGGTTGGATTTCATGAATATTACAAACCTGCTGACGCAGCCAAGAAAGATAAAGAATTCTTTTGCATTTTTGTTACAGCCTAGCCAGTACATATTGCATAAACAGGTCAATAAGTCGGATTACACCGTGCCTGTGGAAGGGTTTGTATTCCTTAAGAGCCATAAAGACAGGGCAAATATACATCTGTAGTGCAGCTGACAAAGCCCAATAAATTCCACTTGCAGTGCCTCCTTTGCCAAGGAAATATCTCTACTCACAGCTGGCAGGGGAGCCTCAAGAGCAAATCTTGTCATTGTTGTTGTCAGAGTAAGGGAGAAGCCAACAGGTCCTTATGAGGAGAGCTCTGGATGTAGCACTCAAAATTTGGCAGCCTTTTGCACTAAGTCTGTAGCAAAGTTTGGGGTTTTTTTGTCTTTGGTTGTGCTGCCTAATATTGATGCAAGAAATTTGTGTCCTACATGGATCCTCTCAAAGCTCTGAACACTCTGAACCTGTGCCTCTGTGACAACCCTAACATGTGAGTCATGCTCCTCATTAAGGACTAAAAGTCACTTGTGCAAGCAGAGCAAAAGGTGACTGTCATCCCAGCAGACAAATTTTATAATGCTTTCAGCCAGTTCCATTAACAACACAGGTGTGTAGAGGGTGAGTAGGGCTGAAGCCAGTAAAATGCATTCTTCAATGGGTGAAAATTAAATGCATTCTTACTGGGTAAAAATTAAAAATGTCTGCTGTTTGTAGACATAAAGGTATAAAGAAAAAGAATGGAAATATAAATAGAGTGCCGTTTTTCTTGTTTTTTACGACATAAATTTTACCCTTTGGCTTAATCCTTGGGGAGTGGAAGAAAAATCACTGTACACTTAAGAAGCTTTTTGAGACCATTTTCCCACCCTCGCAGGGTCCAAACACTTTTTTTTTTTTTATTGTAAGAAATTATAGCACTTGTATGGTTTGTTCTTTTAAATACTGTAATTAAGAACCTTATTTGCATGGCAGGCAAAGCTGGCAACTTTCATGTACTCAGTGTGGTGAAAATGTCAAGTTTCATGGCTTGTGACAGATTAATAGAAAAATTATTTTAAAACTCTGCAAATTATTCATAGATATTGAGTAATCATCAAAAGTTGCATTTTGTGAAGAATAAAAATAGGGCAAACTGAGTGTAGCATCAATCTCTAAATTAAGCGTTGTCTCTTTTTTAAATCATTTAAATTGTAGGCTTAGGAAAATAATCTTCACCTCAGATGAAGCAAGTTGTAAAATCTTTAAAATACTCTTTCATCATCTTTTGCAATGTAAATTAGGATCAGTGTACTTAGCACGATTTTGATGCATATAGATTAAATGATTAATACAAAATTAATGATTAATGTAAAATAATTAAAGCTCCATCTTTCAGTATCGGTATCAGAGACCCACCAGACATGGGCTGCTGTTATTGGAAAGCATCCCCTTCTGGACCAGTCATCCCTTTTCTGTGACTTCAGTCTGGAAATTATTCTAATGACAGTGGTGTGCCAGGCATTTCATTATTTGAATACCTTGTCATGGCCTCTTCTCTGCCCCTGAAATGCTGCTCTGTGCAGTCACTCTTCAGAGCTTGTCATGTCAGGGGGAGAGAAGAGGGCACAACAAGGTGTCCAAGGCCTTCCCTGGTGTATGAAAAAATGTAACTTGCAGAAGGAAATCTGGGCTGCAACCATCAAATCCAGACCTAAGTTTTGTTTCCATGTAGCTACATTTGTGAGATGTGATTGCTCTGAAACTGTCAATATTTCTCATCTTTGTGGTCTACCTGTTATGCCTCCCAGCTCCCACTCTGATGAAATTCAAGTGGAGATAGGAAATCAGCCACTACCTGGTGAGCACTGCAATTTGTGTCTTTCCCTTAGCAGGGATTTTGCTTTTCCACCTTTAGTACCTGGTCACTGTCAGACACCAGGTGTAATGCCAGCACAACAAGTCTTTAACTTTCTCTCTCTACGCTGTGTTTAGTGCAAGAACACTTCAGAGAATGGTGCAAACTGTTCATGCTTAGTGTATATGAAGAATATAAATATTAATAGATAATATATTACTTGCTATATTTCAGGTGTTCTGGAACACTGTGCATCATTCTGCACATAGGGAGCAAGTTGAGAGTGAGAAGGGCTCGAAAAACTCATTTTGCTAAAACAGGAAAAGATTTTTTGATTGATCACTGGCTGGGCATACATACCTGTCAATAGGAATGTGAGAATACATACAGCTCCACATTGATATTTCTGCAGTCCAGGTGCAAAGTGAAGCAAATTTTTGAACAGTAAAGATATTAAAGAGTGAGAGATGTGTGTCTTTTTAGTATTAAGTCTGAGTGATGATCAATAGTTCTCTACTCAACAGTTCAGGGATGTTATTTTGTAGCAGGTCAGCACAACACATCCTTTGCAAGCTTTCCTGAAACTTTGAAGCTCAGTCAAGTACCTGCTTGTGTAATCTAAATACAGTAAGATTCAATGCTTCACAAAATAAATTCTGGTCAGCAGTTCTGGTCAAAAATGTTGGTCAAACTTGAATCAAGCGATCAAACTGATTTACAGCTACTCTGAGTATTGAATGTGTCAACGTCCAGCTGCAATTTTCCACCTTTGCTTTTCTCTGTGAATCATGTTGTAGAAACATACTGTAGTACAAAAATGCCTCTGCTAATTATGTGCTTTTCCCCATTGATTTGATTTGGGATATATGTTTATATACCTCTAAATATATTATATAAAACATTTACAGCAAAATAAGCATCTTAATTTTTCCAAAATGGAGAAGGTGAAAAGGAGGCTTCAGTGCAATATAAACAATGGACATAAGCTTCAAATTCCTAAACAGAGAAGGCATAGAAATGTGTACACATTGTAAGTCATTAGTTCAAGCCCACCAAACGTTTCCTGAGACAATTACCTTCACTGCTATAAAATTTGCTTTGCACAGTCCTCTGGAGCGTTACTAATTGCTTTTCTTAACCTCCAGAGATTAAAGGATTTTGAAATGAACATATAGACAAGTAGTGACTTTAATTTCAAATCTAAGCTTTATTAAGGCAAGCCCTGTTTTATAAAATCGGGTCATTAAGAGAATGTTTCATGTTGGAAACAGCCAATCCTAATGTCCTCATCTTCCTCCAGTCTTGAGAAATTGCACTCTGCCTGTATCTTAAAATTGAGATGCCACCTCAAATCATTTCCATCTGGCATCAGCTCTATGTTTCATCTTCAAGAGTACACAGAGCCATGTTGGCACTTGTTTCTGGAATCCTTTTCCACTAGGGGGTATGATAGACTGTGACTGCGTCTCTCGGCGAGCGCGCCGGGTGACACTGAAATACTGAAGTGCCTGCACGAGGGAGAGGAACAGGCATGCAAAGCTTGGTACATAATTTATGGAGATTTAAATCCTGTCATTCATAAATATAATTATAACCTACGGCTTGAAAGTGATATGGACCTTGCCATATTGATCACGCTGCAGCTCTGTTTATTCAGAGCATTCATTTGTTGACAGGGAAAATATAAGAAGAATGCTTTTAGTCGTAAAACAATTAACAAAAGGAAATACTTCTATTTTGCACAAAGAATATTCTTTGTTTCTGCGTGTGCTGTGCACCCTCCCACCTTCAGATGGGAAATATAAACCCAAGGGGAGGGGATATTATTAAATCAGCAATCAACCTTCAAGTCATTTTGGTATAAACACTGTAATTATTTCATCTCTAGTAAACAGAATAAAAGACAACAGCACATAAGGGTGACAATTTGCAATATGCTTTGAATGTCTTTGTTAAAAAAAACCCCTTATTATGACTGAAGGCAATATTATTCTAAGTTAAAAAAAAAAGGTAAAAGTTGTGACAGCTAACAGGGGGGTTAATTAGTTGGTAAAGTTCAAATAATAAATTTAGCAAGTCATTGCAACAGACATTACATTTTGTGTGGGGAGAAGTCACTATTTATTAGCCTTGAAGCTAGAACTGCTTACCTTTATTAAAAAAAAATGTAAGAAAGTATAAGAGAAAAGCAATAAGTGCAATTACATTGTATAGTCCAGATACCTCAAAAATTCACAGTCTTCACTTATTTGAGTATAAGTTAATTTGTGTCAGAAAAAAATGACTACAGATTTACCTGGGGGTAGTTGTAGTAGCAAGCAGCTCAGGGGAGGAATAGACAAAAAATGCTGTCTAACATTTTTAACCTCAGTGGCAGCAGATGTCAGATGTGGGTGAGGTTTCAGGCTGGACAATGTGGTTTCCATGTGACTGTTTTCTCCTGCCCAGCTGGGTAAGGTGCCAGCAGAAGTGATGCCTCTGCTCCCCCAGCACCTCCCTGGTCTGTGGGAATGGTTTTCTTGCAATTCATCAGCTTATAAACAAATGTGTGCACTTCAGTGAGCCCCTGTATTCAGAGAAGTTTGAAGGCAATTGCCATTAACCTTAGCCAGGTTTCAGAGGGTCTGGCACAGGAAAGCAGTCTCATCTACCCAACTTAAAGTTCCTATCAGGTGTGCATTTTATACATCTTGGAACCTTTTTTCAGGCTGGTTGACCTCCTGTTAAAAAGTTTTTTAAAAAATATTTTGTAGTCAAATAATTACTGGTTTTGTTTAAATGTTCTCATCCAACACATAATGAACAGTGAGGAATTCCCTAAAGGGCATCTTTTGTTATTTGAAATGTTTATTTATTGAGTGCTTTTGCCAGAAGCCTCCCATGAGAAAAATCTCATTTTATGAGCTCCTGAAGCAGTCAGTTCCCAAAACATCAAGCAGAAATGCAATTTTGACCAAGTAATCTCAAGGTCTTTTGTTTGCTTTTAAATAAACAGAATGCCAATGTGCAAAAAGTTGTGACAAAAGCTGCTTTGTTTTCTGTATTTTGCAAATATTCCTAGTGAAGCCATGCTGATGTGATGCTCAGGCAATTTCTAACATACAAGGATTCAATTGCTACAGTAGAGGAAAACAATGTCCCACAGAGCAACATATGAGTGGGTGTTTTAAATTATTCTGAGATTTATTCTTTCCTGCAAAAGGATGACCTTAACTCTGTATCATCCCACTTGCATAAGGGATTATTTTGCTCCCCCTGTTTTTTGTTCTTGTTTTCCCTGAGCAGCGAGGAGAAATGACAGTACGTGTGGCAACACTGATGTGGGCTTGACTCAGCTCTTCCTGTATTCCTGGATTATCCAGGTGGAGTCAGTAGAGAATAGTGGGATGGTTGCTGACTTTCCAAGGCTTCACTCCTTGGAAATCCCTGTCTCTCACTGCCCGGGCTGGGCCACCGAAATGATCCAGTTTTAATCTTTATGATTTTACTGATGCCAGGAAGTGCAAGGCTGCTGGGAGTGGGGCAGGGCAGGACAGGTGGGAGGAGGAAGTGGGAAGTGGCTGAGAGGTGAAAGTAAAACATTCAGCTAAGGGAAGGAGGGCAGGAAACTTTTTGTCTTTGCTGATAGAGCCGAAGTATAACTTCGAAGTATGACGACCAACATTGTGGTTGAAATTTTGTGTTAGTTCTAGGTTCTCAGCTATGAGGGACTATGCAGTGCAGATCTGGGGGAATATCTGAAATTGTTTTTTCTTTCCCTCCTAACTTGGTCATGCAAGAGCTGCATACTGGGGTGATGCTGCTTTTGTTTAAAGCAGACTGCTAATGGCACTGTAGATATCTGAGCAGCTGGAGAGGAATCTGCATTTCTCTTAGGTTGGCAACACAGAAATGACAGTACAAGATTAGTTAGAGTCAGTGTTTGGTATCCTGAAACAGGTGCATTTTATGGTTGATTATCTTAGGGGTAGTGACAGAATAGTCTGGATTTTTGTAAAGCAGTTATCTCAAATGAAAAGTACTTTGCGATTGTTGAGTATTTTAATCTATAATACTAATATGATGTTGACAAATGTTTTATACTTGCCTGGAATTATTAAAAGTGTTTCTTGACCATTAGTGACCATGCTTTTAGCGTGTTCTTTAACAATAAAATCTATTTTCTTTTTCTCCCCTCCCCCCAAGAGTACTTTCAGAAAAACGATTGATTAATGGCAGTCCCTGTTAACTCCAGAATAAAATTTGTGCAGTGCATGCTTTGCTGGTAAAAGATGAAAGGATATTTCTTATTCTTATTCTTACTCTGACTCTCTTTGTGACCTCAAAGCAAAGTCTTACAGCTAAAAAAAGGCTTTTTCTGTGTGAAATGGAGAAAGTTTAAAGGTATTTCTGTCTAGGATATATGTGATGCAATTAAGCACACTTCATTAGGTGCTCTCCATTCTATGATTGCAAGAGATGAACATGTTGCTAAAAGAATAACTTAATTCTTCATTTCAAGCCCTGCAACAAAATATTTTTCAAGTTATTTCTTTTATACATCAATTTTTCAGATTTCATTCTCTCCTAAGCCACGGCCATAGGAAGTCTAAAGCTGTTACCTGTACAGTTGCAGCCCATGCACTTCACCTTTTAAGCAAAGTTGCTTTTCATAGTATAAATGTAATTCTTTTCACTGATAATATGTGTTAAAAAAACTTTAGGGACTTGCAGGATACATATTATGTAAGTAAACCTTTATAAAATAGTGCCAATATTTGTTTTTCTTGAGACCCTACACTCTTCTCCTCTGTAAATTCTTGCATTATAATTTATATAGTCTCTTGTTCCCCAGAAGTTTTTTTTCAATAATGCATTCACTATATTTTTATGTGTATTTTTCTTATGTGTTTTGTAGGTGACTATTTAAGTATAATTTTAAGGACATCACACCTGATGTCCTTAAAAGATGAAATGTTTTCTTTCCTTTCATCAGATGTACATGTAGGATGTTTATTGGGATGGATGGAGAATGAATTCAACATTACTAATACAGATTTATTTTTCCTTAAAATTGCACATTGATTTTTTTTGGTGAAACCCTGGGTACATTGCCACTCTACATCTGGCTAATCAGTACATTCCTCTGTAAATGTCTTATAGATTTCAGTGCCATAAAAGACCATCAGGCTACACCTAGATGGGTCTTCACAGAGTCAAATCATTTCCTCTCAAAAATTGTGATCACCTCTGTTGTTGAATGATAAATACTTTGTGATATTTTTCTGGTCAAAACTAGCTATTGGATCAGATATGTCCAGAATCTCTTCTCCACACATATTCTTGCAGAATATGATTCAGATAAATATTCTGAGTTTCTATATTGTCCCTCTGACTTGCAGTTGTGACAACAGGAACTGAAGTTCTATTGATATTAGGAATATAAAATATGGAAATACATGTAATCATCTTTGGATGCTGAATTCCAGTGATGATCTATGCTGTACTCGACTGAAGAGCAATTTCAGTGCCTCCATTTTGCCATCTTCATAATAAGAATAGTATTTACAGCAGTGTTCTGAAGTTTAGTTAATGTCATTGAAATTCTTTCAGATGGGCACAAAATGCTCACAGGAAACCACAAGAGGTATAAAAATGTATGCTAATGTAGCTAATGAAGCAAAAAAAGAGGGCTAAATGGTGTCTTAATAGGTTCTCTTTAAAAACCTATTTTGATAAGGAATATTATGCCATGTCTCTTGATTATGAATCTTACATTTTTTCAATAATCTCTTTCAGCGTGCTGGGACCAGCTGTGACCTTCCGAGTGCACTCGAACCTCCAAAATATTTCAACTGCAGATGTTGCCAAAGAAGCAGGTGAGTCCTTGTCCTCCTTTCTCAAACTGTGACCACCCACAGTTCAGCAGTCAGTACCACTGCAAACAGCACAGACCCATCCTGTTCTTGTAGAAGACTCACATTTAAAGGGAGAGGCATTTGAGAGGTAAGTAGCACATGAAAAATTGAAGTTTAATGTCTTTGAGTCCATTAAAACTGTTTGAGACCTCCTTGTTTGTCAAGAAAATTAAATAGAGGCTTGTAGTCAAGTTCCAGCATGGTGAAAAACTCTTCAGTGTTGTCAAAAACTCATAAAAATACATCGGTCGTTTGTAAAAGATGATCACTTTTCTGATGCTTTTTTTCGGGGAACAAAAATGTTATTACACCTTAGCCTTAATATCTGGAACAAAAAATGGTAGAAATATGCCTTTGTTGGTGTGCTGTTTAAACTATTGCAATGACAAGTTAATCTTGGAAGTAAAGGTTGCATTTCTAGAATTAAGCTGCTTCTGGATAAGTACCACTGTTCTAAGGACTCCTATTGGCTCCTTTTCAGCTTGGCTATTAACTGTATTATGCAGTTGTTGACTAAAAAAAACAATTTTTGCAAGGTATCTGAATTGATGACTGATTTGCTTCCAAATTACTCAATTGATAGGCTTTAAAAATCAGAAGTAAACGAGTTGCAATATTGCTTGAAAACAGAAACAAGAAAAGTTCATGTAAATAAACACTGGGAGCCCCAAAGTGTTCATTAACTTCTCCTTTTGCATCACCATGGATGAATTTAGTTACAGAAAGAACTAGGGTAGCTCCTAAACCAGATCTTTCCTTTGCAGAGCCCTTTGCACTGGAGAAGGGTCTTGGTAACTGGTGATTAAAGAGTAGCAAGGGTTTATCATGTCAAAAAACCCTAAATGTGTTCTGTCAGAACTCAGAATTTACAATAAACACTGAATTATGTGACTCATTAATGGGTGTGCTTTTTTCCCTTGGAAAAATTAATATTGCTTTTTTCTAACAATGATCTTCCCTGTCTTGTAAACTTGTTGAATCTCTCTGAAAGGATCAATAAATATGATGCTGTTGGCACAGCCTGCCTGGATTGCCAGAGGCTTTTGACAAGGTCTTCCCAGAAGTTTCTCAGGAAATGAATAATTTCTTAGAATGTGGAGTATGGAACAGAAAAATGGTGAAGCACTAATTGGTTAGGAGGCAAGAAACAGAGATTAGGAATAAAGTATTAGTTTTCTAAAAGGCTAAGATAGTGAAAAAAAAAGTTGGAAGTATCTCTGCTCAGACTGTAACATTCAACATAGTTACAAGGATATTAGAATAGAGTGAGCAGGATGGTGAGAAATACTGCTAATACTGAATTATTCACAGTATTAAAGGTGAAAGTTGATCTTAGAAAAGTATAAAGCTGAGTGAATGGACTCAAAATGGCAGATGAATTTCATTGTAAATTACTATAAAAAATTTCATATGGAGACAAAATAGCTTTGCATACAAGGTCTACATAGTCATGTAGTTAGTGTAGCAATAGGTAATTTGATGAAAATGACAGTTCAGTCTCCATTATCAGTTGAACAAGGAAAGTATTTTTAAGAATTATTTGGAAAGGAATAGAAAACAGAATAATATAATTTGTTCTTTCATAAATATGTCCTTTGCCTGTGTTTAAATACCACACATAATACTGATTCTCATACATTAGAGAGATTTAAAATTCTGGTTGAAATGGAAAGATCCAGGGAAAGGCAGAAAGCATGACTGTAAGTATGGAATATCTTCCATATAACAAGTGGTGCAGTAAGAAACAAACTTTATTTTGGGAAAAAAAAAAAAAAAAGATGAGTGTGGTATGAGGAAGGTCTGTCAGCTTTAGAGTTGCACAGTGAATGTGGATAGGACTGTATAATTGCTTTTGCAGTGCAAGAACAGATGAAACTGGCAGAAGGCAAGTTTAAAATAAATCAGAAAGCAGTTTATAGTTTTTCCAGTTGTGGATAATGAGGCTTACATGTATTCAAAAATTTACCTGTAAGGAAATTAATGGAATTGACATCCACTGAAATTTAGCAAGGCTGTGGAAACATTGTCAAGTCCAGGAGGTTCCTGATGCCTTAGGAGGTTCCTAACAAGCTACTCTAAAAAGTGAAAAGTCTGTGACTTGTTTATTTCAGCAAAACTCAAGATAGAACATTCTGGTTTTTCTTACCACTGGAATCAAAATAGTTGTTTTCAACTTCCTTAACATAAATGCTGCTGAAAAAGTGGGGAGGTTCTGGGCACAAAATAATGCCACCCCAGAGAAAGTGGTGAAGGATCTGGAACAGAAACCCTGTGAAGGAGTAGCTGAGAGAGGTGGAGGTGTTTAACCTGAGAAAAGGAGGCTCAGGGGGGACCTTATCACTCCCTACAGCTGCCTGCACAGGGCTGTAGCCAGGTAAGGGTCAGTCTCTTCTCCCAGGCAACCAGCAACAGGACAAGGGGGAATGGCCTCAAGTTGTCCCAAAGGAGGTTCAGGTTGGATATTAGGAAAAATATCACTGAAAGTGTAGTTAGGCACTGGAACAGGCTGTCCAGGGAAGTGATGGAGTTACCATCCCTGGAAGTGCTGAAAACCAAACACATGTGGCCCTTTGGGATATGGTTCAGTGGGCATGGTGGTATCTGGTTAAGGTTGGACTTGATGGTCTTGAAGGTCTTCTTGAACCATAATGTTCTATGACTCTATGAATTTCAGCAGATTCACCAATTTAAACTCATATTTTACACAGTAATTTTATCTACTCTTTATTACATTAATATCCCAAGCATTTTTTGACTTCTGCTTGCTTAGTGAATTAAAAGTTTCAGGTTTTGATGGCTGCAGAAAGAGGTTTATAGAAGTTTTGCATAAGCTCCTCTTGGTATTTCAGTGTGGCCATAGTATTGTCCTAACTAAACTTTGTGTTTGTCCTTTACATAAAAAAAAAAAAAGAGCTCACAATTCTATCCATCCCTCAAATATTTTAAATTTAAAAAGCATCTTATTTTTCCTTTCTAATTCATGAAGTTGCAGTGCTTGTCAATGTATTTACTAATCAGTTCGTTTATTTTAAGTAAACGTCTTACTTCCATAACTCTAAGCCAAAAATAAATTCTCTTAAAAAATCAACAGCAATATATACTTACATAAGAAGTTTTTTCAGGCTCTAGTTGTAATTATAAATTTTTAAAGTCAACAGTCTTGAAGAAAAGCATTCCAAGTACTTAATTTACCAAGGGAAGCCAAAGGAGAATAAATGAATGCATACTTCCAAGGTAGGCACAGGTAAATGCGTAATTCCATGCTGTACTGCTATTAGGTAACTTGACATCCCTCCAGGAGCTCGAAAGCAGATCTTGTTTACAGAAAATGGACAGAGGAATTTCACAGTCACATCCTTAGAAATGAAAACAGTTTGGAAATTGAGGTAATCAGATGCCATAATAAATATAAGAATGTAAATTATTTAGATTTACGTAAAGGAACCTATTTGTGCAGATGTTATGTACATGCAAGTATCACTGATAGCCACAAAACAGTTTCTGTGCAGCAGTTTGGTTTTATAATTCATGTAGCATATATTTTTGTAACCAAAAAAATGGATACACTTCATATTTTCCTTGCACTATTTAAGGTTTAAATATAGGGAACTATATTTAAAGTTTTTCATCCTCCTCTGTCAAGTTTGAAAAATGTGCAGGTTAGAGAAGACATGGGACTATTTAGCAACTATGCAGGGAGGTGAATGACTTAAAATATCCACTAAAAACCTGAGATATGGAAGTATAATAAAAATGGTTTCCTCTGTTGTCTTGTAGTTTGAGGTTCTTTCTTCTTGGTGCACACATGACCTGTCTTGAGGCAAAATAAGCTCTCCAAAATCCTTTAGAGACATTCTTGCTGATAAAACTTTTTTTTCCAAGTAATTCACGGTTCCACTTCTGTGTAAATGTTTTGATTACTTTTGGTTGGTTTTTTTTGGTTTTTTTTTCAGTTTCTAGGGCTACATAATTACATGGGGAAGCTGACAACAGAGTAATTTAAAATTGTGAATAGCTTGCTTTCTCACATTAACAAAACCTTTATTTGTTCTAGAGCAGGACACCCAACATTTTGCCAGCTTCACACACTTTGACATTCAAATGATAGAATACAGCTTTCATCAAGTAGCTGTCCTCTGGCCTATTTGTGTTTAATAAGTCAGGTTCAGTGGTGCAATGTAATTTAATCTCAATGATTTGAAGAAATAAACTTTCTCAAGACATAAGTTACCTGCTCTAGGAGTAATTACATTTGGCACAGCATCATTTAGACAAACAAATGTATATTTCTTTTCTCTTCAGTTTAAAGGTCAGGAGACACCTAGCAGAGAACAATTATCAGTAAGATAACTCTATATAAAATTGTAATATGTTTGATATAGAAATGAGGAAAGAAATTGCTTTAAATGTAGTCCAGAATCCTACCCTTTAGGCAAGGACAGGGATAATTAGAAAAGTGGAAACTTCTGGAGTTTCCAAGCAAAGAATTTTGGCATCAGGTGCCTGTAATGATCATCTATGTTCTGAACACATGAAAAAGAGATGTAGGAGAGAAGTTTTGGGCACAGATGCTCAGGACTCGCTGCTGAAATGCTTTTAGTGTTAGAATCATGCCTACATTTCTTTTTGTATTGTATTGAAGTGCAAAATTTTAGGTGTTTAGGTGGAGACTGAAAAGCAAAGTGCTGTGTGCATGGAGTGGGCATGGTAGTGATGGGGACAGACTGCACAATGAGAGGCAGTGCATAACCAGATATTAGGGAATTAACAGGTCTTCTGTGCAGGTTCTTGTGCCTAAGATACCTTGTGATACACACCAGTATGGAAAGTCAGAAATTTTGATTTATTTAATGTATATATAGCAAAATAAAGAANTTGGTGAAATTCACATTTTCACACTGCTCATGGTCTGAAGGGGACTATTATCCTGACTAAGAGAGTAGGTTGTTGAAATCATACAAACTTCTTGTCTAAAAATCATTTCTCTGTGAGTGATTTAATTCTTAAAATAAAACATCACAATATTAATTCTGCTGAAACACAAAAATGCAAAACATAATGTATTGTTATTCAAATTTTACTGTATTATGCAATATAACAAGCTAATTTGAATAAAGACACTGCCTCAAAGTTATTGGAATAGATTTAAAAAACATATAGAATTTCTCAGCAGTTTTAAATGACTGCAAATGATTAAATCTGTGACCTTACAGATTTTGAGATTTAACGTCTACAAATTTTGGTCATGTCCTAGCTGAGCTGAAATATCCATGATGAAAAAATACACAATAGAACTTTTTGATATTGAAGGTGAATATTTTGTTGAAGTTGGCAGCTCTAAGCAGACAAAACACCATCCTTAGCTTTTAGCATTAAACAGTCTTTTTGAATGAAATGAATACTTCAAACCCCTTAGAGTTAACTTACCCTGTGTAGTGTTTTCAGCTGCTGGTGTCTGATTGGTTTGGAGTGGTCCAAGATGTCATAGTTCTGCTCTTAATTAGGATGACTAAAGGGCTGAGCTCTTGTGAGCCTGCATCCAGTTGGTGAATAAAGTATTTATGCCTTATTCTGCCTCCAATGTACTGATTCTCTTGCTGACATGAAATTTGACAATATTTTTTGTGCTGGTTTGTTAATAACATCTACCTTGTTTTTCATGGTGACTGTCAGTGCAGGAAATATGAATTCTGTGTCATCAAAAGGAGGAAACTTCAATTCCAAAAAGCAAAATCATTATAGCCAGCCTTGGCTTTGTTGTTGACTCTTGGCATAAGGTTTGCAAGTCTTGTGAGAAGTCTCAGCAAGATGAGCTCTTGCTTCAGGCACTGTCATGTCCATGCTGGCAGTGTCTTGGTTCCTTTTTCTACCCCACAACTGTGAGCAATGATGGTTGTTTTGAAAGTATTCATTGGTCAGTCACTGTCAGATCATAATTCAGCTGTGATGAAGTGAACAGAACAAGTTTAAAGTCTTTGAATTAATTCCTCCCCACTATCTAGATTTCTGTAGACCATGCAATTAGATATCTTGCTCTCTGAGATGGTAACAAAGAATGTGTCTGTGAATAATTTGAAGTTCATCTTTGAAGGGAATTGACAGCTTCTGTGTCAGAAACTTTGAACAGCTAGCAAGGAGGCTGTGAGGTTCATCTGATTTCACTTGCTATGTCCCTGGTTTAAGTAGGATTACAATTCTTCAGTCTGTAATGTGAAACATAAAGATTTGACAGGTCTTTTTCTGTTCCTACCTCTCTTAAGTCTTTTGGTGTAAATCCTGATTTCTTCCACTCAAGCCTCCTTAGTTCACATTGTCCTTTTTCACCTCCTGAGCCCTCTGTAGTGGATCGATTTCCTTTCACCTACTGTATCATCAAATCTATCTGAATTATTTTCCTCAAATCCATCTGTTGCTGAATAAAGGATGTCATCATAGTTTTGAAGATTATTCAGAAACTGAACTGTCTCCTGCAGTACCAAATGTCTGATACAATGATACATTTCTTTCCCACCTTGTTCATCTGTTGGAAAATAGAACAAGTGAGAAGTGCTACCATTCAGAAAATGTGTCTCAATCCTGAAGAATAACAAGTACCTTTGGTTGTGACTCTTCTCCATGGACTTCCTTCTAATTATGGTATTCATTGCTGTGATTAGTAAGGGTAGAATTCATTTTAATATACACTTCTCTCCTCTAAGAATAACTTTGAGGTGTCTAATTTTAGAGAGAAACATTTCTTCTCTTTAAAACCATATTCTGTTTTAATAGAAAATAGCAGAACTTTCTTCTGTTCAACTTATAAAGCCATGTCATCTATTCCAGCATAAACTCATAAATCCAGCTGCTTATTGGGAATTGTAAAGCTACTTAATAATTTTGTAGAATTGGGGAGAAAAACAAAATGAGCTAAGTAGCATTATATAGTTAATAGTCTTTAATTTAAAGCAATGATAGTTTATGTCATTGCATTCTCATGCCTCTTATTTACAACCATTCATAGAAAACTGTCAATTAAACTAAAATAAGGAGAAACACACCATTGGTGTAGAATACATATTAGAATATTGTGGAAGACAATAATTAATACCTGAACAACACAGTATACCAAAGGTTCAATGGAAGTAGCAGAATGCAAGCTTAGATTGAAACCCATGTATTTCTATTAGGTGGGGTTTTTTCTAAAGTCTATAAGCAGGCATATGGAGACTGATAAAAAAATAAGTCTTATATTTAAGTAATTTATGTCATGGTTTAGAGGTTAATAGAGATTTTTAAGCTGATTTTTTTAAAAGGCCTTTAAAAAGGCATTTTAACAGTGAGGGTAGTATTCATCTAAACTGGTTGCAGCTGTTTAAATGTTAGGTATTTATTCAAAAATAGTTGCCTAGATTGCCTCTACATTCAAAGAGAAAAGACAGATTATATGAAGTGACATTTATCATAGGTGGCTAAAAGTTTGAGAGAGAAATCAGCACTAACATCCATAGAATCACTGAGACATTGTTGGTGATACTGCCATACATAGATCCTGCATGTAAATCTGGGGAGATTGGTGGAAGTCAGGATGGTAGAATTTAGTACACTGGAAGGCTTCTTCCTGTAATTGCTGCTTGGTAACATACTCAAAAATACTCTTTTTCTATTGATAGATCTCTTAAGTCTTCTGGTGCAAATCCTGATTTCTTCTTCATAAGTCTCCTTTATTCACATTGTCCTTTGCTAACATATTTACAGCTCTTTAAGAATTCAAAACTAATTTAAGATCAAGTAAAAATTTAAATGTTGATAAATATGACCATGTGAGATACTATTAAATAACCAAATTTCTGCAGTTGGCTTCTTCACACCTACAGATCTGATAATCCAGGATGAAACTGCTCTGTAGTTGGAGAGCAAAGTAGATTTCTTTCAAGCCACAGAAATCTCCCAATACATTTTTGACTATGGAAGTGGGAAGTCTTTTTCCATTTAAACTTGCTACAGATTTCCATGCACAGATGTTTGAAACTGGCCTGTACATTTTGTGTAGGACAGTTTTCAGCTGGTGCAAATCAACAAATAGCTGCTCTAAAATCCATGGCACGGAGGATGTGTGACTGAAACAAAACAATTTTATTTTTTGTATAGCAGCAGTACTGGGGGTCCCACTGTGGACATAGCATCAAAAAGTCCCCACACTAAAATATTTAAGAACTAATTTTATTTCTGAATTAAAGCAAGCAGAAATCCCCAACCCCAAGACAATTGCTTAAAGTTGTTTCTCACCATATTATTTAGCCAAATTGCTTCTATTTCACATTTTTATGAGAAGCAGCACATTTTCCAGGAAAATTGAAATATATATGCAATATGACATATACAGCAATAATAATTACAACTCCAGACATCTTTAAATGTTATGGTCCTTTAATAAAGTTTTATGCATTTTTGTGCAGTATACTTAAGATGCTATCTCTGTTTACAGCAGATCCCAAGCATATTAAAAAAAATTATTTAGGAATGCATCAGTTAGAAGAAATCTGGTAATGCAAATATATATCAGGCAGCTTTTATATAAAGAATAGTTTGGCTATGTAATATTTTTTTATGATTATGTAACTTTCTAGGTAAGTATAAAGAAGGGAATTGAAGAAACCCTGATTTAGGTCAGATAGCATTGTAACCTCATCTTTACCTTGAAAAGAACAGTCAGTACCTTTTTTTTCCCCCATTAGACAGATTGATTATAACTTCTCAAAATGTGGAACAACAAGATTAACCTAACTATTTAAAACTGTGCATGCAAATAAACACTAGGCACCATGTGGAACAGGGATAATGTGGAACAGATAGTGTTCTATTTCAGTTGGTACAAACAGGAAAATAGACTTTATCTGATGTAACTAAATATCCTATTTTTAATATATGAAATTGGATGATTAGCAGTCTTGTGATTTTAGCTGATAGCTTTCACATCAGCCAAAGAATAAAAATTGTGAGTGAGAGCGGTGCTGCTTCAGGAGTCTACGAAAAATAGTTGTTATTTAAAGCACAAGAGAAAAACCAGAAAATCAATATACTCATCTTAGAATCAGGTTGGTGTCCCATTTACCTGGAGAAAAGTAACGACATGAAAAGGCCCTGCTCCAGAAGTGTGGTGTTTGGTAGCAGTGTGTAAGGACAGCTGCCCTGAACCTGGGAGCAATTTGTTCTCTTGGTAGAACAGGATTTACAGGTTGACATCTTGGGAAGGAGGCACAAATGTGACCCTGGATGAAAGGGCAGGTGGGGGGTTTCTGGCTGAAAAAGGCTTAGTTAGAAGGTCCAGGGGATTCACGTATCATCTGTCTCGAAAATTGGCGCTTGCATGACCTTCTACTGCTGATAGCTTGTGGAGGGATGTATCTGAGGGAAAGTAATGAGCTCTTGATAGTGGGACTAGGAATTATTTGAGAGCTTTGGGAGAGTTTTTGAAGATAAGAGAAGTTTTTTGGCAATGCTCACAAGGGCACCCTTGTCAGCAGTGTTCAGAGCTGTGTGTTAACATTGCCTCCACTGTAAGAGCCTTTCTCCTATGGGCTGAGAGCTGCAGCTGCAGCTGCTGCTCCTGCCTGGTGCTTGCACCGTTGTTAGGGAATGTTGGGACAGCAAGGCAGGGGACTTGATTCACATTTTTGCTTGTTTTCTGGGCTATCTATGGCCAAAGAAGGGTGGTTTTTCCCCCCCTTGAGTTTTCCTGAGCTCCACATATTCATTCTAACATGCAAGATGAGATTGAGTTGGATTTATCACGTTTGGGGATGATGTTTTCCATTGTCTGACAAACGTTGTTTGGAGGACTTAGAGATTGTTGACCATTGTAATAATCTGCAAATACTTAAATGTTTCTAGCATTACCTAGTCCTCAGGCAAATGTTAAATCCCTTTGTTATGTTTAAAATATATTTTCCATAAATTTGAACCTTCCAGAGTAAGAGAAACTCTATGAATTTATGTTGGGTGAAGTCAAAAGGCATCTCTAGTTTTAATCTGGCCATAGATTTTTCAAGTAGTACCTGTAAATTCTCTGCAGCACAGTTTTCTTAATTTTAAATCTGAAATATGAATGGTAAAAGGCTTTTTATGAAAAAAAAAAAAAAAAACTATAATGTATAAGTTAATTCAGAGGAGAGACAGTACCATCACCATAGGATAATTATGATCATTTGTCTCTGTGCTGCTTCTGCTGCTTTTAAATATCTTTTTTCCTGGTTGCATGAGTGCAACAAAATCAGGATGACAGCAGTCATAAAATGGTTTTGGTTGAAAGATCCATCTAGTGGGTTATTTAGCCTGTCCCCCAGAATTGTGGTGGGATTGGCTGGCAGGAGATCATACAGCAAATATTTGATAGTCTGTTGAAAAAAAGAAAAGACAAAAAAAAAAAAAAAAAGGCAAAAAAGGACAGATGAGAAAGAAATGTATATGCCAAAATCCAGAGAGTGCCTCTTGGCAAAGTTTTCTAGACATTTTAGATCAGTAACAAGAAAAGGTAGGTAGCTACACCCCATTACTCCTTCCTAAACAGCCAGGTAATTACTTTTGGCATTTTGACAAGTGTTTGCTGGAGTGAAGGTCAAAGCTGTCAGCAGAGAAGATCTATGCTAATCTGCTCAGCTGGAGAAGTCTCAGGTAGCTAATGTTTTGTAATTAGAAGTTGTGGAAACCAGTTTTCACTGTAGTTTTGCACCGAGCATAAGTGAACTAATAATACAGAGTAATTTCATTTATCAGAGTTCACAAAAATTAGCTAAATGGGTGCTTAGGATTAAACATTCAATATGAAATTGGAGAAATGTGGGAAATCTGTGGTACAGGGTAAATGTATATTTGTAAGCATATATATGTATATGTAGCATTATATATATATATATACACACACACATACACATCAGACATATTTATTACACATGTGTGTATTTGGCTATACATGTACACAGAGATAAATAATGATAATACTTTTAATTTCCATTGAAATTATTAATAAAAGGAAAAGAAAGGAAACGGAAAGGACTAATTGTACTTAATAAAGGTACTGTAAATAAAAAGATTTTGCTGGAAATTTCAAATACAAATTTCAGTGCATGAAAAATATTCTCGTTTTTCTTGTGGGCATTTTCACTTCATCCAGCACTACTCTGTGAAAGGTTTTTTTTTAATCAAGAGGGTTTTTAAACTTCTAAAGTACTTTAGCAAGGTATGAGAAAATATGAAAAAAAAGAACCCCAAACAAATAATTGAATTAATACAATTATGAAAGCAATGAAGATCTTTATAATATGTGCCATTTATTTTATAATGATGATTCTTCTCCTTGAGTTATATTCATGTCTTTATCAGACTAAACTAAAAATTATTGTTCTCGCTTATCTTGGTGTTCATTGTGCTACTGAAAGTGTCTGAATGTGTACATATATACATATATACATATATACATATATACATATATACATATATACATATATACATAAATACATACATAAGACAGAAACAGGGAAGGCTTCGGAGGAGTTCAAAGTGTTCAGCTGTGCTCCTAAACTCCAGACAACCCCTCAGGTCTGCAGTGATTTCACACACAAATAAGTGTTTGCTCCCTCTGATTTTGCTTCATGGACTAAAATACCCAAAATAGGTATTTGGTAACCATGAAATTCTCACTGTATGGGGAGAAAGAATGCAGACCATCAAAAAATAATGGTTTGGGACTGATTGGTGTTTACTGTGGAAATGGAGGTAAGGATTTGATGGCCATATCTTAGACCTAAACCTAATGAGAGAAGGTTGCAATATTTCAGTGGTTGCAGTCAGAGCTGGAGCAGAACTTCATTGGTGGCAGTCAAAACATTCTGGTTTTTTGCTGGGTAGTTTTGAAACCTTGATCAGCTCTGCCACACAAACTGTTGAACTGTTATCAATCAAGAGCCATGGGGCAGCAGCACTGAGGAAAATATTCCTCTGACAGTTTTTGCCTTTACATATAATCCAGAGCAAAAAGAGATAGAACTTTAAATCTAGGTCTGTAGAATGGTAGGTTAATCTGAAACATAGACTTTAATTGAGTAAAAGGTTATTTTTTTCTTCTAGATTTCATGATTGAGCTTTTATAGGAGATGGCTAAGCCTTTTTCAACTGTTATATCATTGCAATATATCCATAACACCACTGATTTTGGAAAGAGATGAGAAAATGCTTCCTTTTTTTTCCCTCCCCATCCTTCCTTCTCTGAATAGATTTTGTGTATTATATTATTCTTTCTGACATTTCTTTCCTTGGCATTTTTCCTCTTCATGGGAATCACCATGTATTCATTCTCTTAATTCATTTAACAACTTGAGGGTATATCCTGCACCCATGTGCAGCAGTATAGCTGTAAATCTCACATTAACATTATTGGGAAATGTGCAGCTGAAATCAGCCACAGTGGGCCTAGTTACTACCCTTGGCTGTAAAATGGATTTGCACAGGAAATTATTTCCACTTGAGAACTGGGAAGTCAGAGAGGTTATTACATTATTTTATATTAAATTGAGAGTATTTTAACATTATTTTTTAATGTGTTTCAGACTGAGAAATCCACGTGCTACTTTATGTTGCAACTCTAATGTTTTCAAAGTTAGGTCACATTTTAGGCAAATAAGCTGTTTTCACTTGGCAGCTCCAAATACTCTGCTTTCTTTAAGGTTGAGTAAAATATGTTACTGACTATTATTTGTTGGTAAGTTAATATCTTTTAACTTTATGTTGAAGAATCAGATGCCCCTCTCAGATTTTCTGTTGTAATGGATGGATCAAACAATTGCAATGGTTTTCTCAGTCCTCCTGCAATTCTACTTTTTAGTCTGGTTCCTTTTCCTCTCATTCTACCCAAGGCTCTTTTTCCTACTGGCAGCAAGGCTCTCATAGAATAACTAAATATCTGAAATCAGTAGTGGGGACAGAAAAGAGCTGGAAGCTGGGAGATGTGGTAAGGCTAGAACAGCAGGTTTGGGTAGATGTTTGCCTAAGTGACAGTATGGATGAGGAAGCTGATTCTCTTCTCTGGTTATTAAACTGGTGATGAGGCAGTGCTTGCATATTTATTGTGTAGTTTTCTACATATTGCTTCTGCTTCTCTGATACTTTTTGCCAGTCTTCATAAGTGCATCCATCTCTCACTTTATATTGGTTTCTTGCTGTGTTAGATGTAGGTAAGGAGCATCAGAGCTCTAATTTGGTTAAACTGTTAAACTGTTAAACTGATATCCATTATTAACTGGTATCTGTTATGCAGCTAACAACCATAAATGTTACAGTTGGCAGATTTTTATGTGTAGAGGCGTATGTACCAAAAGGAATTATAACTTGCCCTTAAGAGTTTTAAACAAACTTAGTGGAATATTGCCACGCAGTTAAATAAATCTTTGCTGTAGAACAGAAGGCAGTGAGCATCTCAGAATCCCCATTCCAAAAGATGTTTACATCTCAGATTTCTTCACTGAGAAAAAGCAGAAAGGGAAGCTATCAGGGCAGAATGGTCAGTAGCACAGCAGACACTCCACAGCAGTTTTCACTTTCACATGGATGCCTTCAAGTTCTGACACCCTTAGGAAAAGGCTTCAATGTGGCTTTTAGTGTGCACCTAGTAATGGCTATTAGGTTATCACTGGTGCCACTGATGAGCATCCTTCATGCTCTCAGTCCCTGTTCTGGATGAAAACTTACCACTCACACACGTTCATTAAGCCACTGTTGCTGGTTTAATGAACAGTGGTATCATAAGAGGTAAAACTGGGTTTGGGGTAGATCCCTGCAGGAATATGAAATCTATTGCTGGTCAAGCCCTACCCTCCCCCAGGCACTTATGTGGGAGAGACTGTCTTTGTTGATGCTTACATGTGCTAAAGTTATATATAAGTACATTTATACTTTATATTTAAAGATACTCTGCATTCTTTTGATACCTTTTTCACATTAAGAGAGAATTCCTAGAAGTCAATGTACTTATTTTTTGAAAATAAGTTCCCTCTGAGCACTGCTGGAGATATGATACATCTCTAAAGGAACCAGATACAGCCATTCATGTAGAAACCAACTCCAGGGCAAAATCATTTTTTACAGATTTTAAATGTATTCTGTCTTTCTCTGTGCTGAGACACACAATTCTTTCTAGAATTCTTTTTCTCACGTCTGAAACTTCAGTTCTAGGAGTAATTTCCACTCTTCACCATTCTGTTCAGGAACTGTTGTACCTGATAGAAATGCACTTGAGTGCATCTTCTGTTTGTGGAGATCCTAAAGAGTTCTTGAACGTGTTCCAAAATGTACAGACAGGTTCTGCCCTTGTGCCAGGGGTGGTGGGAGTCACAGGTCTCCAGCAGTGTGCCAGGGAGCCCAAGCTGCCACAGGGACTTTGTCAGAATCACTTTTTACAGGCTGATTTATGGTGAAATGATTATTTTTAATTCTGAAAGATGTCCAGATTAATGAAATATGGTCATATAGAACCTCTAACACTAAATCTGGTAGGACACAGAGGAAAGTCATGCCCCCTTAAAATATCTTCCATCATTTATTTCCAAGAGTCTTTAGACTTTCAAAATGCTGTATGTCTGTGGAGCTGACAATTAGCTTTTCTCCAAAAGATTTCTGGAAAGATTATAAGAGCAAAAATTCCCTTCAATGTTTTAGATTTCTGATGCATCTTGAGTGATGATTACCACATTTACACATGACACTTATTTTGATTGCTAGCTAAATTCTTCTGACAGGATTTTTGTATATAGAAATGAGAGAGTTCCTTTAAACGTATATGTCATAAACCTTTACAAATTTTCATAAGTATGCTTGGCTAGTTCATCTTTTATCCTAACCCTGGCATATTTCTTTTGAAAACATTACATGTAAAAACATGACATTCTAATTTCCTTTTTCATTAATATTATTTTAGTTTATGAACATTTTTTTCTGCTTTCCAAAATCTGCTCCATTTTTAATTTTTTAGGGCATAATTTCCCACATTTTAATAGAAGATATTTCTTTTTATCTGTAATTAAATCCATAACTTGTTATTCTCAGAAGGTTATTATGGATTGTGACTTGATTGTTACAAAAAATGACTTAAAGAGGCTCCTAATATCAATTTAGTGTAAGGATTTAATTTATTATTCATTAATTTTGTATTCATTGTAATAGCAGTAATCATTATGAACTCATTGGGTAGGTATGAGAATGTCAGGCACACTATATTTCCATAGAAATTCAGTTCATTAGTCATCTTTAGCAAAACATAAAATACCATTCATGCGTTATTGCTGTCACTTGTTTCTCTTCATAATTATATGCCTTTTATTTTACATAAATATCTTCATATGTGTAAGTGGTACTGGAATTTAAAAGTTTCAATACACACATAAACTCCCTTGTCTGTCCTTATGGCAACATAAATTTTGGTGGTTTAAATCAAGATAGCTTCACTCAACTTATGACAGTATACAGGCTAATTTCACATTTTATTTTAAAGAAAACACTTTCAAATATTGTCAGTTTACACTGGCAGAATGTGTTGATTTTTTTCATTCATACATTTCTGCTTTTTAAAAAAATCTTTCAGTTTAGCAATGCAGAATTCCAATTTTTATTTCAAACTAATTCACAGGTTGATCAGAACATATGTAATTTCCTATTTTAAAATGGGAATTAATATTTTCTCTTCATTGCCACAGCATATTTTGAAGTGTTCAAAATATAATAGTAATTTTTTTTTCCATAAATACCTCAGGTGCATATTCATAACTGTCCCATATTTTTGAGACTGCATCCTTTCACTGGGAAATGATTCTGCTCATGTTAAAAATGAGTTGACTGAATGCCTTAGAAAGAAAACAAGTGTGTTTAGCATCGTGCCAACTAATTACAGTGGCTACCTTGCAGCTCAGTGCTGAATTGGACTTGTCCTTCTGAGCACGGACCCAATCAGTCATGGTCAGTATTGTGTCAGCTAACTCAATTCTTTGTAATCAAATTTAAATGTGAGAGTGGATTCCGTCTCCTCTAACTCAGGTGTCTTTGGTTTTAGCTGCTTTAAGTATAAGCCAGTCAACCTTGGCTGCTGTTACAATCAGTGCAGTGTAATAAGTGCTTCCAGAGGCTAATACATTTCATCCCATGAGAGGTGTCTGTCTCATCTGGAACTCCTCTATCTCATCTATCTCATACATGTCTATCACACTTATGATTGGTGTCTAAGGCAGGTCAAGTATAACCCATCCCCCTGAGGATCCTGTTATTCTCCATTAACTGCAACAGGAGTCTTGCTTAGATTTCGGACTAAACAACATCTCCCAGAGAAAGCAAATCCCTCAGATCTCTTTCAAGCACCCTTAGTGCACATTTCAGAATTAATATGGCCATGGAAATCTTTTGCTCAGGGAAGGGCAGCATTTTTTGGAGCAAGGTATTTCCACCTTCCCTTGTGCAAAGAGGATGGGTTGTACCTCACTAAACCCAGCAAGGTCTGGTAGCATTTTGGGCACTGAGCAATACTTTGGCTGCCAGAAGCTCTTTCAGAAAAGTGTTTTTTTCTCATGGCCTCAGTCACCTCTGGCCACCCCATACTGATATCTTAGGTGCTTGGGTCACCTCATAGGGCATGTGCTGCTGTGTTTAGTCAACAGAATAAATAAGTGGGGGAAAAAGGCCAAAGGGTAATATTTTGTTGCCCGTGGCTTTAAAAAGTAATTTTCAAATGGTTTATTCTACTTCAGTGCACATCTAGGTTCTGCTAAGAGAAAACTCCACTCACTTAAAAAAAAAAATTAAGTAGGGCACTTAATAACACTCTTACACAAATGACTGTAGCAGTTTCAGTTCTGCAGCAGTTGTTGCCTTTGACTCCTCTCCAAGCAGGCTACCAATTTTTGGCAAGTGAAGTTTGTGATGGAAGTTATGTCTCCAGGTTGCACATCAGTGTGTGGGAACAGCAGGTATTTTTGAAAATTGTTTTCTGGTAGGTTGCAACAGATATTTAAATTGATTTCTTTTAAAGGCTACCTTGGTTTTGATATTAACTGTCACTTATTCTTACCTTTCTCCCCCAGCCTATTTTCCTTACACCTCTGCAGAAGTGCTTTGCATTATTTTGGCCTAGAGCATCTCTGAGTGTTCTTCTAGGAGCATCTGATTCTACAAAATTATCCAATGTAGATAAATAACGCAGTTTGCTCCACAAACTGCATATGTATAAGCAAATCTCCGTCTAAATTGCTGACAAGAACAGCAAAACATAACACTGAAATTTGAAGTCCAAAATGCATACGTTCTAAAATTCTCCTCTCAGCTTGCTCCTGATTCTTGGCAAAGGGTCTTGTGATTTTGAAAGATAAATAATCCTTACATTGTTATTTCCTGACAATATTTATAGCAGTAGAGGCAAGGAGATCCCTTCAGGGATTAACTAAACTGTAACTTGAGCTCGTCATCATGCCATAGCATTCCCATCATGTTTGTCCTTTTAGGAGAAACTTTGGCTTGTCTATCCCCTTTCCTGGATATTGGAGAAAATTTGGGCACAAAGCAGGCTGCCAAGGAAAACCATTCTTACATCATTACAAACATGTTGTAGGAGTGTGTCTCGCTCAGCCTCTGTTGTTAGGGAGATATTTGGAGGTTAGCAGACCTTCTGTGAGACCTTCTGGTTTGTACTTTGTTAAAAAAAACAAACCTCAAAACACAACAAATTAAATTTGGAGAGTGAGGGAAAGCGATGTTCTACTTAAAGAGAACAAATATTTCAGTGAATGTAATTCTGTCAGCTGTTAAATTTAGACCATTAGCCTCATTGAGTATGCAACATTCTTTTATTTGTGCCACTTCCTAAAATACCTACTGTGTTATTGAACAATATTTTTCATTATTTTAAGAATAATTTCAATTTTAGTTGTGTTGTGAATAAAAATTTCAGTGCCATTTTGGACATATCTTAATTAGCAGCTTTAAATGGAATTGCCTTTAAAAAATAAAGAAAAAGCCATATGCTGCTAAATCACAGATGTGATATTTGTCACTTTCACTCAATGTGATTTTCAGTTTTTCAGTATTTTCATGTGATTTTTCTCAGCTTTAATAGAGACAATATTGCATGCATTGCTGGTTGAACTGTGACTGAATCATCTCCCTATTACAGACAAATAGAGTCCCAAAATCACCAGCTGAAAAATTTCTATATTCTCTGAAAAGTACACAGTATGACTCATATGGCACTGAGAGTTAAAACTTATGCAACTTATACAGCTTTATTAACATGTGAAAGATTTTTTTCCTCCAATTAAGCTTTTTTTTTTTTTTTAAATTTCTCTTTTACATACAGTGAGGTAAATCATGATTGTAGATAAACTGAAATGCCATATTTTTTATCCACGTGATATGCAATTGCACACTGCTGTGAAAGAGAAAGCCCCTCTAGAAAATGGTCTATGTATGCTTCTTTTTCCATATATAGGTAATAGTGGATTTTTTCTCTCAATAAACAAAAAGAAAACCTCATTTTGTTAAAGATATTTACTGATATATTCCACCATTTTCTGCCCTTTATTAACTACATTGGGAGCTTATGAAAGCAACTGTTAAGTCAGCCTGTCTCTGCAGACACTTGGGTTTAGATGTCTCAGTTTGAGAACTGAATTCCACCCATACCTTCCTCTGAATTTGATGCCCTGGCACTTTATTGCTTCTCAGTTATAAGCACCAAAAAAGCTGGCTATGTTTATTGAGTGTAGGTCTTCCTTGACTTTCTGCACAAACTGTGAGAGACACATTTCAGATTGCAAGTCAGTCTTAAACAAGGCTAAGAGAATGAAAATAATTATCTAAATAGGAGCTCATTTAGGGCTTTCTGTCAATAATTAAAACATTGATACTTGCTTGATGTTAAATAGTGTTAAAGTATATCCTTAAATTTTAGGAAGGTAAAAGAAGCAAAAAGTTTTCTTCAGGTGATTATTTTTCCTGTTGTTTTCCAGAAACAATGGTTTGTAATTTTATTAAGCATCTGTACCACATTTCCAGCAAAGATAAAATAAATGCATAGGTAGTTGATTTGAATCTAGTAAAATAACAGTTTTCTTCTTGCCATAGTATTTGAAAATTTTACATCACTTATTACTATTAATGTTATAATGTTATCCCTTCGACAGCAGTTAGAGCTAATAAGCAAATTCCTGTTTTCAATTTATTTCAGTACATTCACAATTCGGATTCCTATTAATATAGACTGAAGCTTGTGATGTAGATTGAAACTTGTAAAAAACATTTTTCACATTTGGGTTGGAAAAGAAACTGAATTTAATTCTGTCAATAGTAAATCTGTCAAAAAAACATTCCAAATTGCTGGTTTTAGGTGCTGGAAAATGCAGAAATCTGTTCTAATTTTTTAATATATATTAAATGAAGTAACAGAAACAGTGAATGGAATCAATAACAACCATGGGCACATATCAGTTATTTTATACTATATGAGACCTGTGCTTTTTGTAATTTCAATACCAAGATGTTATTTCATTGTCCAGATATCCCTATTATTTCACTATTTCAACATCCTACATTTATTTTGAAATGCCTCTCACTTACATTTCTTATTTCAAACTCTGAAGAGATTTATGTAGTTCATCTCTCTGTGCTACAGTACACATAAGATGGAGCAATAAGCACATGCAATTGGGTACATTATCTCTCTGGTAGAGACACACCATTGCTGTGCAGAAAATATCTCCATGCTATGATTTGTTCTTCCCTTCCCTCTTCTGGTTTGTGTGAAATCAGAAGGAGATTATATGGATCAAATTAACCACATTTTATTTACATGTGACACATCATTAAAGTCAGGGCTAAGGTGACTTTTTTTTTCCTGCCGTGCTCAGTGGTACCCTAATCTGATTTCCATTGAAAACACTGGACTTCAACTTGAATTGTTTGCTGAATATATCTAGTCATATACATAGACTTTTGCTCTGCAACTAATTAATACTCTTCCTGGTGTGTTTATTCCCCCTGGCCTGTACTCAAACCATGATGCAAATCTATATAATCAGTTCTTCCTGATTCATTTCTCTGGATGAAGTCTCAGTCTGTTATCAGAAATTCACTTGGTCAGGATGAATATATGAATTCACCGTTTTCCTGTGGAGTAGCAGGTTTTAACCTATGCCTTTAATCACAATGCTAGTAAAGTCCTGGGAGGAGATTCTCAGCCTTTCCTCTAGAAGCTGTTAGGCTTTGCATGGAATAATTAAACATTCACTGACCTGGAGTGCAGGAGAGCAAAGGGAGCACTGCTCAGTAACAGTTTCATGAGTCATCTCCAAGTCCTTCCTTTTGTTGTATATTTAATGTAAATTAGTGAACTATTCGCGGAAAAAAGGAGTTGAAACTGAATTCTTCTCTTTGCTGGCTAAGGAGAGTAGCTACAACATCCACTGGTGAGCCCAGTCCTTATTGATTGACCCCAAGAATTTTTTCCTCTTTTGGGGGATCAGTTTGATCCATCTGACAACAGTGTGGTTTCTTCTGCTGTTTCATAATCTGTGCTAGCACGAATGCATCTTTAGAGGTCTTGGCTCCATGCTTCAGAGGGGGTCCACTTACTTGTTTGTTTTTCAGTTGCAAGGAAGGTCAACAAGTAATGAATAAATGTCAAGAAAGATCACTTATGAGAAGTAGATGCTCTGCATAATAAACATTAGCACATGTTTAACAAAAAATTTCCTCCAGTAGAAGTCATTCCCATATTAATTTAATCCTGCTGTCGAAGACAATACAATCTCTTTGAAACAGTCTTGATTCTTAGTGTGTAGGGACCTTTTCTGGATCAGAGGCCAAATTTCCATTACCTGATGAGCTAATCTGACGTGACAGCCTCATATGCAGATGGGGAATCTCTTGTCAATAGTTTTCTTCAGAGACAAAGAGAAACAAATGTCTATATTCATTCTCTCACTTCATGCATGAGTAACATTACCTTTCTATCTTCCTTTCACTCTATTCAGGTAGTCACTGAGAATTTAAATATAAGCTTTTGTGTTTCCTGAGTAAGCTTATGAATGCAAAGCTGTTTACAGAAGACTGGCATCCTTGTCTGTTTGTTTAAGTACAGTATGTATTTTGACATGTAAATTTACATGAGGCATATTTAATCAGTCACAATGATATGCTAATTGGATTCCTGTATGAACTGCATAAAAACAGCATTTGAAAAAAAAAAATTATGAAGGGGACTTATTACCAGCTGAGACACTTCCTAATCAGTAATATGCATCATCAAAATGCACAAGGATAAAAGTGATAGATTTCCAGGACTTTTGTAAGCAATTAAAATTAAAAAAAAATGAACTAAAGAAAAGACTGTCTTTTTCTGAACAGCCAGAAAGTTAGAAAACAGCAACTGAAATCCATAAATTAGAATGCCAAAAATCTCTCAAATGCCTCTGCAGGTTTTGGATGTTATTCACTGACATAATTTGTGTTCTGATAAGGTTATAGGTTGATCTTGTCTCCAAAAGAGCGCTGACATTTAGACTTCAGCTCTGTCTGCCCTAGGGATTTGCTCAAGCATTTTGAATATAGTTTTTTAAAATATATATTTTTATAAGCAGCTCTGACTTTTTCAGGTGCCAGTGGTTCACTTTCAAGCAAAAGCAACCCATGGCAGTGTAAAACAGCTACTACATATCCCCATGTATGAGCCTACAGTACTCTCCCATTTCTCTTCTGTTCATGTACCTGAATTTCTCTAGTAATTAAAGTTTTAAACCTGATAGTCTTTATCAGTTTTTTAAAAAATATATGCCTGGGTCTACTCTTTTGTGATCACATCAGACTAATTCTAATTTCTCTCCTGTGGATCACTATACCTACATAATTTCTGGCATAACACAATATAAGAATAAGTTTAGCACACTTAGATTCCCAGACTGATTCAACTACTCATTTCTGGCCTTTACTGAAAATAATCTTAGTTTCTAATATTTTACTTAGATTTGACTCCACAGAAGCCAGACAATTACAGACATAGGTAAGGCCACATGATCTCCAAATTAAGGGATTTACCTTGGAAGGAAAAGGAAACATTTTACCTGAATTTAATCCAAGAGAGGAGAAACAGTGAAAATTAGGCAAAACTTTAAAATAATGAGCTGGAAGCCACCAGCACTAGCCAGTGGAGGAAAATAAATAAATAGGTTATCTGTTTTCTTAACTCAGTAGAGTTTAGCTGCCTGGATAGAGCTGAAAATAAGGTTTCCTGAGAATCCTGGGAACAGAGTTCTTTCTGAAGATAAACAGAAGGAAAAAACCATAATGATTCTTCCCCAAAATTGGGTTCCTCAAGAGTCCACAGATGGACTGGAAACCACAGTTCCCCAGCCTTGAAGTTGACTCTGGAGAGCAGAATACTGGGCATTTGCAGGGGGAAAAGGGGAAGAGAAAACATCTTTTCTATCCTTGCTGTAAAACCTGCCCCACACATCTGGGAGCTGGGCAGGACTTGCTCCAGAGGTGCCCAGCCTGACACAGCCAGACACTGGCCTTGGGGTTGGGGCTGTCAAAGTGGAATAGGAAAGAACTCAGAAATTTGATTTTTGTGTGTACTGGTTTTGTACTTTCCAGTGATGATGGAGCACAACAATCTATAGAGACTCTTGGGAAAAGGAATGCTTTTTCTTTACTGTTGGGTGTCCCAACTACCAAATATTTGAATGTACTTATATTTCCTCCCACATTCAGTCTTACATTCTATTGTGAATAATTTATTTATGAGTATGTTGGATCAGACTGTAATATATCAACAGTTCAGGTGAATACATATGTAGGCTTTGTATTAATGACCCTAATTATAATTAGAGGGCTGTTAGGAAGAGCTTTTCTTTATATACTACTAAGGTAGGAGGAAGAGAGTTGGTACATTTGTGCTTTTTTGGTTTGGAGCTCCAGTGCTTTCTGGAAATAACACTAATATGCTGTGCTGATCATATATAATTTTAATTTTCTTGTTGTTGCCTTAATTTACTCTTTACCAATACATGTGTGAGGAAAGTAAAAGACTATTTGAAATATTAAAAAAATGATGTAATTGGTTTAAATCGCTAAGTTGAAGTGTTTTTAAAGTTACCTAGTTCAGGTGTGGTTTTTGCTGTAGACACTATTATTTTGTTTACAGTAGCTTCCTTTGCTTTTTGGCTGAGGACAGAGAAGCTGAGAAGACAGTAAATGTTTGGTGATTGTCACAGTCTTCCACTCAATCGGTTACTAAACTCAATTGGTTTGTCACAGGCACCTTTAATTTAACCAGTGTCATTTGTGTGGCCTTAGAAAAGTCCCCTATATCTTCTTTTGAGTGGGAAAAATAACAGAAGGCCTAACACAGAAAGTTTTCTGAGCCTTAATAAAGTTTGCCAGGAGCTGTGCAGTCCACAGAGGAGAGGAGCTCTGAAGCAGAAATTGTAACATGGGGTGATGAAAAACATCTCTGGTTGCCCAGATGCTTAATATCCACCTGTAACTGGCTTTTATTTCCTACTCCTCACTGTCTCTGAACAAGGTTAGTAAATAGTTACATTCCTTTACTCACAGCAGTCTGTGTGTCAGCCTTCTAAGGTGGCAGGACAGCAAACACTTCCTCTGCGTGCCAGGAAGTGCAGGGAAGGTTTTCTGCACTATTTAATGTTTTGCAGTGAACAGTCTGGATCTCCTTCAACATAGGTAAAACCAGAACATGTGTTCATTTTTTTCCCCATGAAAAGTCAGGATGCTCAAGTTATGGAAAAATTCACATTGTGTATGCATGTATAATGTATGGAAAATATATTTTACCATTTGGATCTTACTGACATTTCCACAGTGTGGTAATAGCACAAAATTACTCAGGGTTCTTTGTATTAAACACCCTTGCTTCAGCTTCTGCATGTTTGTTGTCTGACTGCAATATCATTAAAATCTCTATGTATCACACTATAGTGTTCTGAACTGTAAACAGTATTTTAAATGTTTCTGTTGGTGGATTGTGTCTAGATAAATGGCACTGATCATTGGTGTGATCAGAGGGCTGGAGCACCTCTTCCAGGGAGATGGGGGCGGAGAGCTGGGGTTGTTCAGCCTGGAGAAGAGAAGGGTTTGAGGACACCTCACTGCAGCCTTTCAGTGCCTTAGGGGAGCTAATAAAAATGAGGGAGAGGAAGTTTTTATCCAGGCAGGTAGTGATAGAACAAGGGTTTTAAATTGAGAGAGGGCACTTTTGGATTAAATATCAGAAAGAAATTCTTTACTATGTGGTTGATGACACCCTGGCTGCTTGGAGAAGTTGTGGATGCCCCTTGGCTGGAAGTGTGCCAGGCCAACCTGAATGGAGCCCTGAGCAGCCTGATCTGGTGAAAAGAACTCTGTGATTCCAAGACTCTAGGATACCAAATGTGCAAAGAACAGTTCAACCCTTGTTTTGTGACATTCTAGTTTCAAATTTTTCACATTAAAGGAAGCTCCTATTCCAATCAGATTAGCACATGATGAAAAGCCATGTCAGTGAGTTATGGCTGAAATGCTGTTCTACATATGAAAATTAATATAGAAGACAGAATAAAAATAAAAATTAAAAATACATAAACAAGCAATAAAATAAGAAAGATAGTAGGGGGAATACAATTACAATGGATACAGTGACGTGCTGAATGAGATTATAAATGCTCTGTCCTGTCTGGAGTAATTGCCATATCTGTGGGTTTTGACCCCATTAATGACTGTTTGATGGAAATAGGCAGTCAGGGAATCTGTGAGCAATTCAGCTTCGTCCTGAGCACTGGTGAAAGACTTGACTGATAATGTTTCTCTCAGTAAACTGCTCTGTAAGAGAAACCATGTTTTACTCAGATTCAACATGTCAGAAAGTGGAAAAAAAAAAGAAAAAAAAAAGAAAAAAAAAGAAAGAAAAAAAATCTGCTATTCCTGTGCTTAATTTCAGAAACAGAAAACCCTTTTAAGTTTATATAACATATATATATTTAAGTTTATATAACATATATATATATATAGCTAAAAATATACAAAAGGAGCTGTGAAAAATATTAATTGGGCTCCAGTTCTACAGATACTGTTCAAAGAAATCACATTAGGAATTACAGCAAAATTCTTACTATGTAGTAAAAATACTTCAAGAAGACCAAAATCCAGACAATATGGTAAAACAGAATGAACATGGAAGTTACTCAAGGGTATGTCAGGAAGTCTAAGGTATGTTCAAGAGAAAATTTAGAAAGGATGCTAATGACAAATGAAGTATAAAAATGTAGTAAAGTAGGCAAAAAAGATCAAACAAGAAACTTGCAGATTCTTAGAAACCAATAGTAAATAATTTCCAAACTCACTGGGGACAGGAATCCTTTCACAGGTTCCATAGGATTAAAGGTTTTGAAAAGTAGCTGTAAGAAAAGGACACCATAAATAAAAAAAAGTTAATTTGATAAGGCTATGCTCAGTGTTTAAGTATATATCAAGCTTTTTAGGACAGAATCTTCCTTTATGGGAAACTCCCCAGACAATGTCTGAAATTGAATCTATGGAACAAATAGACAAAACTAAGCATAATAAGTACCTTTGCCAGATTCTAGTTGGTCAAAATAATTCAGGCTCTCCAGAATGAAACAGCTGTGTCAGTAGGTGACACGGGGAAGCCTCGTTGGTACAGACTGGAACACACTAAATATAACAATAGTTTGTAGAAAAGGTCATGGAGAATATTGGCAGAAATGACAAATCACTGAACCATATATCTGTATTTTTATAAATTTGTATAAATTATTCCAAATACTAAATCAGTGGACACGTGGGTGTGTATGGCACATTAGGAATGGCTCAACTTTAAAAAGGAAAGTCCTGCCTGCGAGCTTCAGGCCTTTGAATTCAGTAACAACTGTGTGTTAGAGGCAGATACTATTGATAATGGGTCCCATGGAATTCCAAAGGCTTTCAGCAATGTCTCTCAACAAAGCAGCTAAGTTGCTCAGGGATAATAGGGAGGTCTTCACATGGATAAGTAGTCAGTAAAAAGAGAGGCAGATGAGGGTAAGAATAAATGTTCCATTTTCACAATGCAGAGGTGTTCCCAGCTGAATTCCACAGAGGTTTGTGCTCTTCAGCAGGTTCAAAAGTGATCTGTGAAAGAATGGAATAACTTGTAAAAAAGATTGAGATATTCAAGATATTCAAGACAAGGGCTGTGTGTTTAACATTGAAGAAGGACATTTGAGTGACTGGGTAATAAATTAGCCAATGAAATTCAATTTTTATAAACATTATGGGATACTTAGGAGTGAAAAAATCCTCAGTGCTACCTTTGCATATACAGTGATAGCCAGTGAGCTACCTGTAAGTAATTGGGAATGATATTTCTGATTTTAATGTATAGCTCTATGAAAATACCAGCTCAGTGCTCAATGGCAGCAACAAAATCAAATTCGTTGTTAGGTAAAGAAAGAGAAAAAAAAAGAGAACAGATCATACAAAACCATGCTGTGCCTGAGCTCCTAAATGCATGAAACTCTGTTTCACTCCCCTCCAAAAAGTATATTATTATGGGTAAAGACATAGAGAGGCATGACAGGGAAGATCAAAGGTATGGAACATGTGGTGTGCAGGGAAAGATTTAATAGAATAGGAGCCTGGTAAAAGTGATATGACTGATGGAAAGATATGCTAGAGATCTGTGAAATCATGACTGGCATGGAGTTGTGTAGGGTTTCAATACGTCTTCTGTCTTCAGAACAGGAACCAAGGACCAGCAATTTTGTTATGTTTTAAATAGTAAACAGTCCTAACACAGTATATACAGCATCCTCACTGATAACTGTTGAAACCAAGCTGTCAACAAGCAGAAAAACAGGCTTTGCAAACAGTGCACTATCGACAATCAAAGACCGGGCCAATTTTTTTTTAAACACCAAAGTTTTTGTTGATTAAAAAACCCTGATGCACAAGTTAGTGTAAGAAAAAGACATTATTTGACGAAAGGCAAAACACCACCTCTGCCTTAGAAATTTCCTGACTTGTTTTGCAGCACTGTTCTGGAAATTATTTCTACTAGGCCCCATTTCTGCATAGGCTTTCCTCACTGTTTAGAATTAGTCACTGTTGGGGATGGGGTTGTAAGCAAATTATTAATGACATCAGGTGTTTTATCAGGTGGCAGACTTACTGTATTCTTCCTGCTTTTGGCTTTTTAGCACTGTATTATTGCATTTGGGTCTTTTTATTTAAGGGATATTTGCATTTGCAGCTTGATATCATAATAACAATTTGGACTAATTAGTACGTTCTTAAGTGCTCCTAACAGAATAATGCTGTCTTGGATGCTTGGTCCAGATTTATTTCTACTTGAATTTATCTGAAATCAATGAAGTAATGGTGGTAATAAAGTATCCTTTAGGATATTTTTTCCCCCCATTGATTTCAAAGACTCAAAGATGTTACAGAGATGTGAATGTCAAAGCTACTTCAAACAAAGTAGCCACAAGGCAGTTACATATTTCCGAATCATCGGACCAGCACAATTTGCAGAGAAAGAGAAGGTGCAGAGAACACATGGGAGGATGAACATCAGTGAGAAATGGAGAGGAAGGGACTTTGGGGCCTTTCAGTTTATGCTGGCAGATGGGGCAGAACATTTGTCTTAAGAGACTAATACGAAAATAGACGTTAAAATTATGCTGCTTTTCCTACTTAAGACAAATCATATGCTACCTTTTTTTTTTTCCCTTTTCTTTTTTTTTTTCCCCCTAGGGAAAGTATCATATGTCGAAGTACAAGTAGAATAAATTAGTATTTGGATATATGGGTTTTACATGTGTGTTTCCTGGGTGTGAAAAATTCATTAACTCTTCTTTAAAAGGATGATGAGGCTTCTTGAGTGCACCAGGTCCAGCCTCCATAAATCAGAATTTTTTGGGGGCCCTATGAAGTGCTTGGTTTAATCTGAACTATCAACCAAGGTATTTGCAGAGGAGAGATGACAACTGAAAGCAACGGGATACTAGTCAAAGTGAGTAATAAAAAGCCCCAGGGTGTAGCTGGGGTTCTGTGATTTCACAGCCACAAATATTAATTATAAAAAATTGCTGCAATTTTATTTTAAAAGAATGATTATATTTGTAATAGATTTATGACTTTCTGAGCTATAGATTACATTATGTTTTAGATTTTGTTAAGAATAGCACTTGATATAAGTTGTTTTAAAAGTGTCAAAATTCTTGTTTGAGGCATATAGCTACCTGTGAATGAGAGAGTATGGGTGGAAAAGTATTTTTTCTAGTATCTTCCCTACTTTTAATTTCTAATTTTAAGAGTATAGAAAGACCACTGGAGCCTTCTTACACTGGAAGCAAATGGTTTGTCCTGAAATAATTGGTTCAATACTCACTTCTGGACTATGTGCTGTGGTCTTAATGGTGAAAAAAGAGATCACATTTCTCTAAAAATCACAAAATAACAACAACAACATTTTCTGGCACTAACATGAGGGTGCCACAGGCAGTGGAAGGGTTACCTTAAAGCTACTGTAGATAAACTACAAAGGCTTCGAGGTGGTGTGAAGTTACATTCCATTTTAATTTACTGAAAGAAGTCACAAACACACAGGAAACTTCCATAAAATCTGGAGTGTCAGAGCTTGTGTCTTGGGACTTCCCATCATGAAAACTGAGTTTACCTTTCTAGACTCTAGAGATGTCTGACTTGTTTTGCATGAGTCAGTGTACTAGCCATAGTTATTAATAATATTTAATATTCAGGCCTGAAGTGGAGTATACATGGATGTAAAAGAGAGTTTAATTAAGTACAATAAATATTAATTTTGGGGAGAGAAGATGACAGTGAGCATTCTTGTGTGCCAAATACTTTAAGTCTTAGTTTACTTTCTGTTTTTAAATGTAGAACATTTGAGGTTTATTGACTTTCACCTGCTGATAACTATTTTTTCTCATCTTGGGTGAAATATAAACAAACCGCAACTCCTACACTTCAGGAGTTTGAGGCACACACCTGCAGGGAACATTGCTCTGGGACAGGTAGCAGGAGCAAGTCACTGTCCCTCCACAGTGACATCCATGTGAGTAACAGCAGCTCCTCCATGCTCACCAGTGCAGAGGGTCAAGTCCAGGCTCCCTTATTCTGAGAAGAGGACAACCAGGGCTCTCAGGTTTCATCCTTGAAGCTTACCACAAGCAGAATCGTCTTGTCTGATATGGCCTTCATATTTTATTTCTCTGTTGGCAGATTCTGTATGCTGGTTCCTGTCCAGACAGGTATTAGTGAGCTTTGGGAAGGTGTTTATGACCCCATAATTGAGACCAAACAGTTCATGTAGCTAAGTTAGGAGCACAATCACCTTATACAGGTCTCAAGCTGAGGGAAGATTCCCCAGAGGACAATTCAGAGCATCTAAGTTAAGATGCAGCTCTGACTCACCCTGTGTAGGAGGTTCTTTCTCTCCATTCTCTTGCACAGGTCTTTGGAAATTTAACCTTCTCATAAACACACCACAAGTTTGATTAATGGGTTAATCAAATTAATCAAGAATGTGTTGTCCAGCAGTGAAATACAGGTTGCTGACACATGAGACAGCAGCTACTATCTTCTTCTGAACCTATTTTTTGCTAATGGACACTCAAAACTTTTAGCAGCTGTTAGGTAATTTGATACAGGAAAGTTTGAGGTGTTCATATTGTTTCCAATGGATGTGTTCACATCTCTCCAGCCTTTCATACAGGGCTGGCAGAAGTTCGAGCAGTGAACCTCAGAGTGCTGTTTCTGGCTCATACAGGAGCACCTCAAGCAGGGGACACAGAATTTTGTGCTGCCCCTCCTTGGACTTCACCTCTTCTGTGGTATTTCATTCCTAAGCCTTTGTAAAAGCAATCAATGAACAGACTTGTAAAGCTTTTTTTTTTTTTAATTTCCTTTTGAACATAAATCTGCTCTGACCACATTAATGCAGTATTTTATGAGTGCTAAAACTGGAAGGCTGCACATTCCCAGTGGTATTGTGTTGTGGCTGGGAACCTGACATTCATTCCTTTCATTTAGTTTTAAATTAGAGGCAATGTGAGCCAGTTTATGTAAAAATGTTTTAATTAACAGGGCCCAGATGCAGCATCAGAAGTTCTAGAGGAATTAAAAAAATTATACCTAGGATTTAGTCCTCTAAATAGTAGGTGGGTTAGAGCTCTCTGAATTCCTCTGGTGTAATGCAGGATGGGCCAGTAAATGCTGCCTTGCTGCCTTTTTTTTTTCAGTAAGTTAGACTGGGCCATGATAAAAGGATGCCAGTGTTTCAATTTAAAACCATGGCAACTAAAGGGGTGATTTGCATGTTTGCATGACAATGTGATCGTGTTATCTCAGGGGATAATGCATGTAATATACATTGTGGAACTGCTGTACCTACATCTATAAAGTGTGATGGAGGAAGGGGAATCACCTCTGTTGCTGCAGGAATCATGAGCAAGTAATTTAATTATTTTTTCCTTTTGGAAGGTCAAGAAACCTATAGATGTGTGTGAATTATCCTTTTGATTCAATATATTCAAATACTGGACTCAAGGACAGCTTCCAGGAAAGCCAAGTGAAAAACTCCTCAAACTCTTCCTGTTCCACTGATTTGTATATCCTCATTCATGAGTAAGGTAGCAGTAGAAAATTTGTCCTACTATTGATCTAACTTTCTGCTAGAATGGCTGTCAGAAAAAGCATTTTGGAGAGGAAGAGAGAAGATCAAGTAGTAGAATATGAAACTAAAACTTTTAGATTCAGTTTTAAGAGTGGGTTTGAGGCTGTGGCTGTGCTGCCTTTCCCTCTGCTGTGTAATGGAAGTTGCACTGAGTGACTGCTTGGATTAATTTCTGCTAAAGGCTGGCACAGATTTGGCACAACTGATGGCAGTGTAACCTTCAGCAGATTAAATCAGCCTTCCCAAACAGGAACCAGAAACTCTCATGGCAGCAGTGGATCGCTCTGCCATGAATTTTAAAGACGAATAGCAAGAGCAGGGTATGATTCTTCTTTTTTTTTTTTTTTCTCATTAATGGTGGAACAAACAGAAAAAGGTCCCTTGAAAGTTAAAGCTTAGCTACTGCAGAGTGTCCTCATGTATTATGAGTGAGAAACAAAGGAAACTGAGAAACTTCAAAGCTTTCTGTGGCATTCAGAGCTTTCCATCTTCAAAGCACCTCTCCCTTTTGTAGTTCTGCTCTGGGTTTAATTAATACATTTTAAATATTGTTACTGTAAACAGCGTCATCTTTGTTTTCTACCCAGTTCTTTTTCAGAGTAATTTAAATTATTTTATGAAGCTATCTGTCATCTTTATTTAGTGCCTCTTAACCTCTTTTCTTGTACAAATGAGTAGTCACCTCCAGTTGAGATTAAAACACTGGAAAGGGGTGTATGTGCATGTGAAGCAGTCCAGAAAAAAAAAAAAGATGTTTTGCCTGCCTTTTATCTATGTTCTCTAAAGTAAAAATAGACATAACCTCTCAGTTCATGTACTAGTAATATTTTAATTTTTAAGATGGAAAAGAGAGATTTAGAAGTTATAATGCATCTCCTTTTTTCCCTTAGAAGGCTAATTCTAGAAAGCTACATGAGAAAAAAAAGTGTGAAAATTGCACATCTGCATACTTGTAGTCATATTATTTTGTTCATGCTGTCACTAATTTTTTTCACGTGTATTCTCCAGATTTGGACATGGGGAGAAAGATAAGAGAGGCAGACTAGAAGAAGTATAACATTTTCCATCTTATTAAGCTATTTTTTTTGTCTGTGGAGACTTGAGAAGTTTTATCTGTTAAAATCATATATTTCTTCTGCAATATTGAGGGAAAAAGGAAGAATGTAATATTGAGGAAATGTCATTTTGCCAATTAGTCAAAATACTGCCTTGTAGTTAACATTACTCAACTGTAAGAGTCTCCATGGAGTGATTGTTTTATAGAAATATCACAATACTATTCATTTTAGTATTTTTTTCTCTGTGCTTAATCCCTAAAAATGAAAAGAATAGGGAAAATAAGTAGCAAGGTAACTCGAGGAAAAGCATCATAATGTTTTTCACCTTTGATAAGTGATATGAATGTGATTGTGCTCTCATGACTGTGAGTTCCAGTCTTATTTCAGCCCCCATCACACAATTGTTACTGTGCCAC
This sequence comes from Dicaeum eximium, assembly GCA_013396995.1. Classification (NCBI taxonomy): domain Eukaryota; kingdom Metazoa; phylum Chordata; class Aves; order Passeriformes; family Dicaeidae; genus Dicaeum; species Dicaeum eximium. The sequence goes on along the minus strand of VWZP01004262.1, from coordinate 1,440,032 downwards.
ACTTGAGGCAGACAAGAGGCATTTTTAATGCCTGTGTATGATTTCAATCTCGCATCCTTCCAAAACATAATCCTTCCTGCCCTCTAGAATGTAAAAGAACTTGAGTCAGAGGGCACTGAAGCTAATGAAAGCATTCCTTTTGACATCCCTGGCCCTCGGTTCAGGCTTAAAGCACACAATGATTGCTGCTACCTTTAATTCCTTTTTAAATCCTCTTTTCAAATCATGACTCATCTCTTCCCTTTCCTATCTGAATATCCACCATTATGGTCACTGCACACAGAAATGCCAGAGTCCCCAGTGCTTGGGAAGGAGGAGAATCAAATTTTAAATGCAGTCTCGTTGGAGAAACAGGGCTCCCATGGGCATAATTTATATAATATGAATATTTTTTAGCTGTGCAAAAAAGCAAACACTTTTGCATCTTGACTTTCTGTGTTTGTCTGTGCATGTAGAGAGTAATTTTTAGCTTGATGTCAACATTATTATGGAGAAGAGAAGAAACACATACCAAAAATACAACGTGTGAATACAGAAAAATCAATCTTTGTTTACCAGACTTGTGTTAGGCAAGCTCTTTTTAGTCCTACCTGCTCCTGCAAGGTTTTAGTGAAGTTATAAATGAATACTGCGAACTCAACACGTTTCTATTACTAATGGAAAATAAAAACATATGTATTCTAAGCTGGGTTTGCTTTGTAAATGCTGTTTACTCACAATTTGTCTAGTCTGTCTTCCTAGTTACACAGCATCTGGTTTCTATTCATCTCTTGCCTCTTACTGCAACTTGCAGTCAGGCCTTACTGAAATTTGAAATTTTCCATTTTAATTCTTGTGTTAAGGTCCTTCCTTCCTTCCTTCCTTCCTTCCTTCCTGCCTTCTTTCCTGCCTCCCTCCCTCCCTTCCCTCTCTTATCCTAAAAACTTCATTACTGCAGACATTTTCACTTAATTTCTATTTTTGTCTGGTTTTCTGGTTCCCCAAATCCCTCTTTTTGCTGATATTTTGTGATCCTTCCCTTTTCATAATCCATTTTTCCTTCTCTTTCTTTATACTTCCCTGCCTCTTTACAATCCCAATCCTCATTCTTTCCTCTCTTTGGATCTTGTTCTTGTTGTTTTTGCTGTCTGACTGTCGTTCAAAGTACTGTGGTAAGATAACAAGAAGATCTCCTGAGACTCCATGAAAAATCCTGTGAAAGCAGCTGTCCTTGTGATGTTTTCAGCAGGAAAAGTGCACAGAAAAGACCAGCAGGCCCTGGGTCCTATATTATGATGCTGCTGAACTGCAGCATCATAATTGTAGTTGTTTCTCCAAGGTCTAAAGATGGGAAGGAGTGTTCTTCCACTCCTGACTTGTCCATCTCCTTAGTTTTCATTTACAGCACTATGTTCAGAACTTTGGCTTGCTATCAGAAATATTCTCCTGATAAATTTTTGCTACGATCCAATGGGGGGTTATTTGTGTGTAGCACACGAGGTTTGTTTGGTGATAGATTTGTTAGGTTTAGACAAAATGGGATTTAACCCACATTTAAATAATTAAATGATAGTTATTTCATCTTTTAAATGCCATTTGAAGTTTTTCTTGATATCAATTAATGAATTAACCAAATCTTCAATAGATTTTTAAATTAAGCAATGGAAAATAGAAAATAAGCCACTATAGCAACATTATTACATGTAATTCCACAGCAAAATGTAATCTTTCTGTCAATTTGTGCACATCTGTGTAGAACCACCTCTAGTAAATATAAAATAGTAGCTTTAAAGATAAAACTTTAAATGTGCCCAGAACGCTATCATGTTTCTGGGGTATCATCTACATTATAAAATATAATGACCAGTATTAATTATAGTTGGAAACTTTACTTTTTTGATAAACTAGGCTTATCCTTATGCCATATGTAACTGGGGTTTTTGTATTCAGGAAATTATAGTAATTCCTATTGTTTTCATGTTTACAAATAAATCATTGTCAGTGAAAAAAAATCACCTGCCATTACATACGTTTTTGGTGGAATTAGTGTGTTGGGGTTTTTAACCTTCTACTAAATATGTATGTGCAATACAGTTGGTGATGATGCTTGTGACAGGTGTAGTTGGGTTATTTTTCCTTAAAAGATGAACTTACTTGTCAAGTGAAGCATAAGCTAATTTTTAATATCAAGTAAGTTTGTAATGTTTTGGTAGAAAAATACAACAGGAAACATTGAATTTGTTTATTAGAAAATAGCTTGTTGTTGTTAGAAGGTTTCAGCTCTCAGAGGTTCCTGTGTAAGAATCCTCTGCCTGTGTGTGTTTGACTGGAAGTCGATGTTTCTGCACTGCAAAGTCAAATAAGTGTTTCCGTGTGAATATATTTATTTGTCAGCTTGTTACTGGAGACTGTGTGTGTTTCAGTTTGGGCTGCAAGTGCTTATTCACACAGTAATCCTTCTGATACTAATACTGCTAATTAGGGATGTTCCTGAGCAAAAGGCTGGTAGGTCAGGATCAGAATGAACACAAGGATAAAGGCCATCTTCTAAAACTTCAGAATTTGTCAGTCATTTCCACATGGCCCTATTATAGTAAACAGGTTTGGAAACTCTAAAAAGCAAACTCCATTTAAAATATTTCTCAGTGGCATATATGGGTCTCAGCTTTTTTCTTGTGGTTATTTCTGCCTGTGGAAAATGTTGCAAAAAATTATTGTAATTTCATTTTCAAGTACAAGATCTAGCTCCCCTAAAATTATGATTTATGGTGGTCTGAGTCTACTATTTTTCTGTCCTAATTTAAGACATATTAAGAGAGTATGGAAGTAAAAATAAAACAGTGGGACTTTAATCCAAGCTAGAAATGTAAATGTTATGATCTCTTGTGATCTCTCCATTCTTGTCTACATTTGTTAGTGGAGTACACTAACAAATCTAGTGCAAAAACAAATTAGTACACTAATTTGTTAGTGGAGTACATCTTCCTTGCATTCTTCTTTTGGCTTTGGCTTCCTTGCTCTGTGAAAATTAGCATGTTTCAGTATTGGAGAATTTCCCAATTAGTTGTCTCAAGTCAATCATTTGTCATTGATAGTATTAGAATCGGTGGAATTTGGCTGGTAGATTTCTCTAGTGTAACTCTCTGGGAACCAAGCAGGTAAGATGCTATTTTTCTTTGTTTGTCACAACATGTTACTTTTTCCAGGTATATTTTTCAAACGGAAAAAAAAATGGATCATCACTAAAAGCCATTTTTGTGGTAGCTCCAAGGAGAAATAAGCCATATCATCTGTATCTCTTTGGCTCAGAGGTAATTTGATGTACCTGTATTGAACGCAGTGATACCGATTCTATAATTTTATCTAAATAGGCACTAACTTCAGATGAAACTATGAAAGCTAAATAATGCATACGCATCAGAAAGCACACTGTGCCCTTTCTATCCTCCCCAGCTCTCTGGTCTCTATCTAAATCAATATCTGTGTACTGCTGTGATGGCTCACAGCACGACCTGCATTTGGCATACTGAAACTGTTACATGCTTTAAAGCAACATAGGATCTTTTGGAAAGGCACTTTTTCCCCTCAAAATGCTACTGCCAATGAAACCCCATACAAATGGTCAATAACAGCCAATTGCCTCTGTTACAGAAGTCACTGAAATGGAAAAGTAACCTATACAACAGAAAATAACCTGAAAGGAAATTTTTATTCTGGATCCGTAGCGGGGGTTCTGTTTCACTAATCCAGAAAGCTTAACTTTGGTAATATATGCTTCTCTATTTATTTACATTTCTTTCTGATCTTTACCTTGGTTACTATATAAAGATTTTTTTCACCACATATTGCATCTCTTCTAGAAATAAGTGGACTTGATCTCTGCAATTATTTTAGTCCCAGGCTTTGGTTTGCCTTTTCCATTCCTGCCCTCCCCTTTTTAGCAATATATTGAGGAAATATGCATATCCACAGCAACAATTTGATTTTGAGCCAGTCATTAAAAGTATAGTTACAGATCCATTCCTTTACCTGACTGCATTCCTGGAAAAATGAGGAAATTTGAAATATTGTATGCAGTACTATAAATGAAAACAGGGAAATAAAATGTAATGACTAGTGACATGTCTTCCAAGATGGTGCAATAAAAATATTAGCTCTGTCTGAAATTCAAGGATTGATGAGGATTTCCAAACTGCTAGGTTATGCTTATTTCAGGGCTGAAAATGTATGGGGGACAGAATGAGCCTGAAAATGTTCCCTCTGGCAAAACACGATAGTAATATTACTGGGGAAAAATTTTTTCCTGGGTAGAAGCTTTGTAGAAAGTGAAATAGGTCTGGTTCCTCCTTTTTAAGACATTCTGATGTGGCTGAACAAGTAGCTATTAAATCTCAGAGTAGTCCTTAAAGAACCACTCAACTGTAACGAGTGACAAGACACTGGCAAGGTTGCCCAGAGAAGCTCTGGATGTCCGATCTCTGGAAGTGTTCAAAGCCAGGCTGGATGAGGCTTTGGGCAACCTGGACCAGTGGGAGGTTTCCCTGCCCGTGGCACTAGATGGAACCAGGTGGTCTTTAAGGCCCCTTCCAACCCAACCATCCTATGATTCTCTGATCCTGTATTTCTCTCCTTTTAGAGGACATGGTTTTTGTGTATAACCTCATGTTCCAGCTACAAACTTGTGAATTAGAAGAACTTGTTTTCTGTGATCCAGATTTCAAAAAACCTGCCCTGCCTATTCAGAAAGTATCCTCTTCTCTGTCTTGAAGAGAGAGTTTCATCTTTCAACCTTGGCCACAGTCAATGTGCAGCTCCAGTGCCCTGGGAACATACCATTTTCTTCTGCTCTTATTTCCCTGAGGAGGGCTATGATCCCCACTTCTGCCTGGGCTGGGATATAGTGGAACATGTGGGAGGTGATAACACTTTTGTCCATATGCATTTTTCCCAAAATCTGGGAAGCCCTAGGAAATGTCAAACTTCAGCCAATTTGTGCTTACACTGGGGTAGTGGAACTGCAGGTTGGACTTTATTATAGTCTTGAAAAGAAAATTGAGGTCTGTGAGTACAAAGGTAGAAATGTTGCCTTAAACTTTCTTCTTGTAATTTGTGCTCACATAGTGAAGGTACTTTTCTGTCATAGACAAAGGTCAATCAATACATGAAACGTACCATACATCTCTTCTTGTTTTTACTTTCAAAATCTCATGACCATTGCCAGAAAATACTTCTGCAACTTTTGAGCAGCCACTCTAGCAATCATGACTGTTCACTCTGCTGTTACTTGAGAAGATATTTTTTAAAAGAATTAGAAAAAGGAAAGAAAATGGTCAAAGGGAATTGTTTGCCCTTTTGGCTTTCTTTTTAGTTTCTATGTCTGTTTTCAGTTCACTATTTAAACCTTGTGCATTTCCATTCTTTCATTCTTTTCATTGATAGCTTTGGAAAGACTAAAATGAAGAAGTATTGTTTATTTGTATAATTAACATTACAGATTGCTAACTAGAGAAATCTACACTAAAAATTCCCTATTTATATGTCATACATCTTGCTAAGTCTAAAAGATGTTGCATGATGTTATCTAAGTTGTGTGCAGGTTCAATAGCTACAATTATATTTAACCAATGTATTTTAACTGAATCTATTATAAAATAGATTAAAATATCTATAGATTCTAAAATTAGGTCAAAGCTTTTCAATGCAAATTTAAATCTTCAATACCTACACCTCAAAAAACATATTTCCAACTTTATTACTGAGTATACCTGTGCTCCCCATTGTAAAGCCCTGATTTATTTATCTTTGTCATCTCACCTGATGGTCTCAACTCAATGAATTAATTTGTTCACAGTGAGTCCACACAACCAAATCACCAGGCTTGTCACATGTGCTGGCAGATCCCTGTTGAGATCCTCAAGTCACTCACTTTGTCCTCTCCTGCTCGGAGTTGGTTTGCTCCCAAATCTTCACATTCACAGGGATGTCTGAGCTGGCTGCCCCTCTCCCCTCAATCACTCCAAAACTGCAAGTCAGCACTGCATCACTTTGTATGGAGTTTTGTATACCTAGGATGTGAAATAATGTCACTCTCAAAAGTTTCTGCCTTTCTGACTCTTGATAAATGTCATGGACTTCAGGTATTATGCACACTGGCTTGCTTTTGACATGGCAACCATATCATTAGGAGGAATGAAAGGCATAATGTTAACCCAGGCCTAGGAACACTGACTAAAGGATACTCTTGTATCCCTTCTTTTCATTTACTTTTAATCCAGAAGGGATTTTTTTTTCTATTTTGTGAGAGAAATAAAGGTATTCTATCCGTTGGGGGTGAATGTGGTAAACTCCACTAGGGGAAACCTTGCAAGGATAAACCAGGGCTTTATTTTCCTCTATTTCCTTACATTGGTATAGAAGATTATTTTGTAAATCTAAGAAATACTTTATGCTTTTATAGTAAATTATATTATTCAAACTTATCCTGGACTTTGATTTTACTGTCTCTGAAATCTCAATGATCCACAGAGGAAGAACTATTCCTTTTCACATTAGGATTATGAAAACCTTTAAAAGAAACAAGTAGAAATACACAATAACACGGGTCAGATTAAAAATCCAAATACTTCCTGTCTTCAGCTTTTCTTTCCAATTTGACATCCAGTAGTTGTTTGGAGTTATGTAATTCATCAGATGAATTACTCTAACACATATTGGACATAACATTGTAATTCAGAAAATGCAAATTTTTCTTCAAGTCAATCAGAATCCAGGAGAAGCAGATGTTTCACAGCAATGGGGTTCACCTTGGGCCAGCAGCGTGTCTGGTGTTTTACTTACCAGGTGTATCATGATTATATTGTGCTAAACCTTGTAACCTTAGGATGCCACAACCCCTAGGGCTACCACAGCATTTGGACTTTGAGTCAAGCACAGTTATGTCAGCTGTGTGTAGAGTCTGTTGGACCTGTCCCAGCTGGTCAGAGGACAGGTGGGACATTCCTGGCTCAGGCTGCTCTGGCTCCTGCTCTGTGATACTTACATATCAGATGCTTGTCCAAAAAATGGCAGTGAGTATTCTTTCCACATAATTTTAATCCAACTTTCAGTGATTTTATTGGCTGTGGCTTGCAGGATGCCACGCTCAGATTTTCATTCATCTCTCTTTAAATAGTGATTATTTTTAGTGCTGCAGTCACCATGGTGCCCGGGAGAGATAAAACATTTCTGTATGATACCACCTTAGAGAAGTTCCCTGGTAACATAGTAAAGATTGTTATCTGTCATATCACATCTAAAAAGTAGCAATATTGAGAAGAAAATAATTAAAAATCAGATTTCCAGTATTCTCAGAATGCATACCTGTTGTGTGTATACCTATTTCATTATGATGGGATTGCAAATCTGGAGCAACATGAAGAAGCATAAGAGTTCTAGTAATAGAAAATGTTACTGTTATTTGATTTATCCATGTCATAGATGTTATTGTAGCCACACCTTTCTCAGACTTCTTTAGGAGGATGAACATCTCTTCCTAATTTAGGTCACTAATGTGAATTGTTTTCTCGTTTTGAATCCTTTCTATTAAAAGCCCCACTAACTCATAACCAGAACTAGGAGCAGTAATATCCCCAGGCAGGTGGATAAGACAGGTATGTTCAAGGGTAAGCAACAGTATGACAAAACCTTGTCCAGTTACCATTTTAGTGACTTTTGCACTTCATTCTCACCCTTTCCCTCCTCTGTTGTCTTTATAATATCAAATAGACTTCAAGGAAGAGAATATTTTTTGAGCACATGTATTCTGAATGTGGTAGCAACTGTTTATTTTTACATTATAGCTTTAAAAGGCAGGATTTTAAATATGAAAAGCAGAATTTTCCTATCTGCAAAAATAATAAAAAAGAAAGTGAAAAACCGAACAAAAATCATGCCTGAAAAAAAGAGATAATTTTGAAAGATTACAGTTTTAATCTCTGAGATCTTCTGTCCTAAATGATTTCCTTGAGTTTATTAACCTGAGCTTATAAAGTATTCCCAACTGGTCAATTAAGCCTTGGGAATTGTCCTACATCTCACTTATTATAACTCTAAAACTGTAGCTTGAAATACTTGCTCTTGCCCCTAACCCTCACAGTTGCCTTCTGTGGCCAGGAAGATTTATTCAGAAATTATGAGTTTCCTCATACTGTGATACTGAACTGCTGTTCACACAGTAATTTTAAAGTAATGTTCCTTTCTCAGGAATCAGAGGAGGTGTTGCTCATCTATCTACAACTTCAGGGATACAAGGCACATCCTAATTTTGTCATTCATTGCAAAGCTACCTTTTTTTTCCTAATAGCCTCCACGCTTCCAACAATTTCCAGCAATCTGATAGCTTGTTTGCAGAGATAATCAGTCAGATTTTTCAGCACTTTATAATCTTCAGTAACAATTGTGTTTTGTTATCCTTTGATCATTATCTCAATTACTTTATTTTTTTCTCTTTCACTTTAATCCCAAGATCCAAGGTCTTTGAATTTATAAATTGCAACAATTGAAATCAAAATGAATTCTGGCTGCATTTGAATAGCTGCTAAATTTTTGCAAAACAGATTTTACAAGTCTGTGTCATTTAACATTATGGACAGTGGAAGTGAACAGAACCTGCAGCAAATTCCTGGTTAGAAGAAACTTGTGAAGAGAATGCAGATGTTTAGCTTTTAGATGTGTATATGCCAGTGGTATTGCATGTCTTTAGCATCCTGTGAATCAACCCAGGGATATGAGAAGCTCAGGTAAATAAATACACAAAGGAATGGAGAGAAGCATGTCATTTAGATGCAGTTCGTTTCTGACATGACCCATCTGTCTTCTGGAGCTCACGAAAACACATCCCTTCTAATAACCATTTTATCATGTCTGACAGAGTTTCTCTTGCTGTCTTAATGCTGGACTGATGTGGGCTAAGCACACCCTGGCCGCAGTTGCGATTCAAATTTCTATTTTGTCTTTTGCTGGAAAACAGATGATTGATTGCCAGTGCAGTTCAGAAACACATGGGCCATTCATTCCTGGCTAGTTTTCTTCATGCACTTTCTACAATTGTCACTGTTTCCCTCAGTTCTTATTACAGAGCAAATCATTCCCTTGCCCCTCATCCTGCTGTGCATTCAAGGTTCCCAGCTGTCCTCATTTTCTCTATTCTTTTAGGAAAATCTCTTCAAGAATCTGCTCTTCAATGCCTTTTTCCTAATTTTCTGTGGTTGTAGGATCTCTTGTGCAAACCCACATGGGATATGGTCATTTGCATTATTCAACCCTATTATCTTACTTTAAGCCATGCCACTTTCAATTGAAGTTGTCTAGTGTATTACTCTAGTTGTGGTTATTCTTTGCAGTGTTTACTTTGATCCTCTTCTTCAAATGCAACATTGGAAAACCCTCTCTGCCTGATGCTTTTCTTTTCTGTCTAAGTGTCATGTACACGTGATTGCTGACCACAAAACACATTAGTTTAGCAAATATTTGTGCTCTCCAAATGTTTGCTGTGCTGCATGCTTTGTCTTCTAAGCGACAAAGGTATAGGCCTAGAGATAATTTTATGACAAACTAATTGATGACAGGAGGTTTTGTGTCTCTACTTCTGTGTGACTGACAGAAATTATCTAAGTAATGAGAAAGATCATAATTATTTTTATTTTTCTCATAAGGATTCAGTGAAGAACTGATTAAATTTTCTAGAGCGTTGTGGGAATCTGGATCCCAAAATTATTGTGGTTTTTATTCTACCTGAAGATAACTGAACATACTTATTCAAATGTTGTTAGCACATTATTTTATTTCTCATCGCTGTTTAATTTAATTTGTCACAGGAAAAAAATTAGCCAAGTATGCTCAAAGTACCTTATACTTCCAATTGGATGAGGTAATGGTAGTAGCAGTGTTTGTGGTTTAGTGTTATTAATGCAAGATTTTCTGTGTAAATATTCACCAGGTGCATATCAGAAATGTAATCTCATCATTTTATCTAATGATAAAACTTCAGCATCTCATTTAGAGGAGAAAATGGTAGAAAATTTGTGGGGTTTATTTTTCCATACTGAGAAATCCTTGGGGATAAAATCAAATTTCACTGTTTCATCAAAAATTTTACTGAAGGATTTAATTTAACTACTTTTCCTAAGTATTCCACATTGAGGACTCCCATAAATGGGGTGAGTTTTACCCTTAGAGAAATAAAGCTTAAGTTATGAGGATGTCTAGGTGAAAAAATCATTTGCCTGCCCTTTTCTGTACTGAATTATTGTATTTAAACTTGGGCCAGTTAAACATGATATCCTCTTCATAAGTCCCTATTCAGACTAGGCTATTTCCAGATCCTGTCAGCAGTCTGGGGTCTTACATGTTGGATTCTCCTGCTGTTTATAAAGTATCTAATAAATATTTTCATAAATATACTCTATCCATTTTTCTTTAGGACTTTTGATTCAAGCATTTTCTATCCTCATCCCCAATTTTCCATTGGACTGATTCCCTCAGAAAACTTCTTATTCATTGACATCTTTGCCAGTCTCTTTTACCAGGAGGATTTTCATTTGAGCTGATTAGATTATACTACTCTTTGTTTTGTAACAAATGTATATTTTCTTAAAAATTAAAAAAAAAGTTGCTATTTTATTTGTTAGCAAGAATTTGTTTGCTTTCCTTCTTACCTATATCTAATTTCCCTGATTCTATATGTCCCCCAAAATTCAGGCGGGTATACTAAGGCCTGCTTTTCTTTTGCTGTAAAAATTTATGGGCTATTTTAATACAGATTAGTGCAAGTGCAATACCAAAGCACTGTAGGTGGTAAAACCCAGTTATCATTTGTATGATTAGTTTCACCTTGTAGCCGTGTCTCTGAAAAATGCAATTAACAGTTTCATATTCAGCATAGCTGGCTTTTATTCCTGCTGCATGGTGTGCAACATTTGCATCATAAAAAAAACCCTAATTGGTAAACACAGCCTTGCCAGATTCTCTGCAATTCACCCAATTCTCATCCTGTTAATTGGCTCAGCTTCAACACCCGTTGGATGGGTTTTCAAAGGCAGCCGCAGATTAGAGAGCTTGCAAGCACTTGTGTTTCACAGGACTGACTCCAAGGAGACTGAGGAGGAAAAAAAATATTTTAAATGAATGCTGAATGCAGGCAAGCTCTCTGGTCCAAGGGTTGCCATGGAAACTGTTTTGTCTGCTAATCTGATAGCAGAGTGTATGTTTATTGGTACACATCTCTAATGACCTTCAGAGCCTAAACTCAGCTGGAAAGTAGTATTCTGCCACTGTGGTCAGAGACAGCAGCTAAGTGATTACATCCTAAACTCTATTATTGTAGCTTATACTGTTGTCAGGTGGGTTGGGGCTTTTTTTTCCCCTTCATTATTGTTGTTTCCTGCTATGCATTGCCCCAAAAATGACAATTTGCTGTGCTTAGATACATAGCTTTGGTAGCAGATACCGTGTGTCAGATACAGGGTGTAAAGTTTTTAGGGTGAGGTCTTTAAGCTGGAAATTCTTGTGTTGCTGAGCTGAGGGAATTTGTCACTTTTTTGTCCCTAATAATGGGTTACTTCAAAATAGCAATGATTCTAAAAAAAAAAAAAAAGTTAAAAAAAGATAAATTTAATAGGATGCGTTATCCTGGGAGAATAGGGAGAAGTGTGACACTCATCTTCCTGATAAACAAACAGATTTAAATAAACAGGTTTTAAACCAGTATTTTAAACCTAAGCAATATTTTTTCTCTTACTATTAGAAAAGGTAATTCTCAAAATTCAGGAGTTATGCCTTTAAGTCAGAGACATTAATTATAGCTTTGCTGAGAGTTTTTAATTTTGTAATAATAATACACAAACTTATTATTGGAGCAATTTCTAGAAGCATACAAAAACAAATTGTATCCTAATTAACCAAGCAATCTTTCTTTAAATCTGGGGGTGTTGACTCTGCCTTAATTAGCAGCACTGCATGCATGGGTGCAGCACAATAGCCAATTAATACAGGAGCTGTCATACAGAGAAGGATTGTGGGTTTGTTTTCAAGTCCTGCAAACCAATTGACACCTTGGCCTTGTGCACGTTGTTCATTTCAGCCTCCACCAGGTATAATTTCAACCTTTAGGACTTAAACATTAACTTAGCAAAAACCCTCAGCTTTGAGGTAGATGGGAAGGTGCTGGAGGAGCATTGTCAAGGCTGTGCATCTCCTGCCTCTTGGACATGGGGAATGCATGGCATGGAGCTTGTGGGAGAGCTGGAGATACAGGAGATGGGCTGGCTCTGCCCTGGGCAGCCCTGCAGGTTTTTGCTTTTTGCCCAGACAAGAAGAGATAAGTTTATTGCCATGCTTGTCCTCCTTCCCTGTGGGTGGTCTGCAGGCTGATCCCAAACTTCCCAAGGGGTAGGATGGGGGCTTCAAAGGTGGAGAGATCCAATAGAGCAATATCTGAGGATTTAAGACACAAATAAAAAGGAATGTTAAGGGACATAGTAGATGAAAACAGCCAAGAAATATCAAAAATTCAGACGTGATTAAGCTACCTCCATCCACCTACATTCAATGGGTGTGAATGGTGAAGACCACCAAAAAGAAAGAAGGAAAGTTCTTGAAGCAGAGGAAAATTTATAGAAGAGGCTCAAAAATAACTGCTATTAAATGAGGGAACAATCTGAATTGTTTTGCCTACCAGGATGTTTAAAGTTAGATTTCCTTACTTTAAAATCTTTGATTCCAAATTTTGGTCCCAGTCATTAATGAAGAAACAAGATAATTAGCATACTGGGGCTATGTCCTTGTTATTGTGATCTCATCTGTCCTTTTGTCAGAGCTTAGGGCAGTGGAAACACCACAGATCTGCAAACCTTCCTAGTGGTGAGGTCTTGATATCTGAAAATCTTACCAAGCAGCACCAGCCTGAACCTGTGGTCCTGCAGACACCAGGCTCCTGCTGCACCTCTCCCATGGGGCTACAAAACCACCTTCTTGGGAAAAAGGGATGAAACTGGTCTCCCTGCTAGGATATCAGATGTTTCTTCAGCTGAGCTGCGGTCATGTTTATGTCAGATCTTCAAACTGTGGTAGTGCAGGGGATTTCTTTTTAAACATTTTCAGAAAGGAGGTTTCCATCCTTCCTGGTCATTCCCCTCCTACTCATCTTTGCCAAAATTTGGTTGTTGAGCGTGGCATCAAATTTCCTTTTCCTCAGAGTGCTTCATTTCTAAGCTTGACCCTCTCCCCATTCCAAGCTTTGATCTTTAAAGATTAAATAACTTGGAGATTAATTTCAAGCCTTCTTTTATTTTCATCTATATTAGCTGTTATTTTCTTTTGAAAATATCAGTGCCTGCATTTTATGAATTTGATTTAAGCTGCTGGCTGCAGCTGCTCCAGTTGAGCAGAGCTGTGAGCTACAATTCTGAAGGCAATTCTGAACTGTTTGTTTGTGCAGGGGCTGCAGGAAGGGAGCTGCTATCTGTTATTGGAACAAATCAGGTATTTTCATGCAGGAGTTTGATTCTTCTCTTGATGAGATAGAAAAATGCATAAATTAAAGGCTAGACTTGTTTGGGGTTTTTTATCTCTTCAAAGATTTGCTGAATTTCTTTACAAGAGCTGACTTATGTTCACAAAACCAAAAATCTTCAAATCACTATCATGTGCTTTCACTGATTAAGGCATTTATCTTCATATATGTTTAAAAAAATAATGGCAATGCTTTCTGTTCTGCTGTGTGAAGAGTATCCAAGACCCTGGGCTTATCCAGAAATTGATTTTCTTTTTTTATTTTTTTTAAGTGGAAGAAAGATGGTTGCAATTTTATTCTTTCATTTCTGTCATTATTCCTTGAATGCAGTCCTCCAGTCTGCTTCTGAAAGGTGCTTGAGAACCCTGATTTTTCCCCCTAAATTACCAAGTTATTAATGATCAGCTTTGTATCTCAGTAAGGAGTGCAGTTAGGGCTACTTACTTAGTAAGCTGTTCAAAGCTAATTTCTACATCTTTTTAGGGCCCCAATCCCAATGCAAGTGAAGTCAATTGAAAATCTTCAGTGCAGAGGGACAAAGTTCTAAATTGTCCCATTTCTTTCAGTTAGGGTTGGCTCTGAAAAAGCTCCTTTTTTAAAAAACAATCCATTGGCTGTTTTCTGCTTGAAAAGCATGGTTACAGGAAATGTATTTGCACTTTAAAAGCTATAAGGGAGCAGAAATGGAAAGCTGAGTTTTGTCCCCTGAATGAGAAAAGGATATATGTGAGTATTACTGCTTTTTACAGTTTGCAAAATATACAGTTCGTATATTAGGTTTCAGTAAAAAAAAATTTCCTACATACCTGATTCTAAAATATGTGTTCCATCTCTCTATTGCTATAAATATTTCTTCTGATGTTAATTGAACAGACCACAGTTGAACTATTTTTCAAATATAAGGATACCTGCATCAAGATGCACTGAAAGTTCCAGTCTTGTGTTCTTATAGAAAATTAATAAATTTGATCAGAATGAAAGCATAATAAACTCTTTCATTTGATATAAAATATTTTATTAAGGTCACTTTCACAAAGCATTCCAAGTATTTTCAGTTTTCAGGCTAATGAGAAAAAAAGTGCCATTTTTCAAAATTCGGAGTCCTTTTTTTCCATTTTTAATATCTGATGTAAAAAATAAAGAAACATTTCTGTGGAAAAATTTGCATCAAATTTGTCATTTGTCTTGAGCATGTACTTGTTGATACAACTGATTCTACTCTTCCAGTAGTTCAGGTTTTTTATAGAATTCTCTAATATCTGGGAAGGGAAAGAAAAATATCTGTTTCTAGTCCACCTGAATAGTCTGTCCTGAAAATTGCCTCTCCTATTTAAAGCGTGGAAAGAATTTGAACAATTTTTTTGTTTATGTTAGCTATCATTGAAACTGAGTCATCTGTTTGATTTGTTATTCACTTTGGCTGGTGATAATTATTTCTAGAAATCTCATTAGTAAAACCTTTCTATATAAGCTTTCAATCCAGTTTATCTATAGAGACAAAAAAAAAAATAAAACCAAAAACAAAAAACCAAACCAAAAAAAACCCCCAAAAAACTGTAAAAGAGGATTAGGTCTTTTTTCTGTATTTTATACACTGTGGTTGTGGTTTTTGTGCAGTCATTACAGCACCCTCAGAGTAACCACTGCACAGGTACCAACCTTATATTTGTTTCTGGAAAAAGTGAGATGACCTCCTGTAATTTCAGAGAGAGGAAGAAGTTAAACTGAAGAGAATCTGTCTTCAAAATGAGGCAGACCTTCAGCTGTGTTCTTACACATTTGTCTTCTACTAACTTATCCGAAATTTTTAAAATACCTTTTATTTTGCCAAAACCAATGCCTTGTGAATTATTAAATAAATAATTCCCATTTTTTGGGATACAATTTAATGATATGCAGGGCTAATTTTTCCAAAATTTCACTCCTAATTGTGTGCTTAACTTTCCAAGAGTTAAACTGTCTTTTCAGGGCATCAGTCCTGAATTGACTGCAGCAGAGAATTTCAAAAAGAGTTCATTTCCAAATCATTCCACCCACATCTTCCTTGTTTTACAGAATCTCTCTCTTAGGATAAAAAGAAAATCGTTGTTTTCTTGACCTTTATTTAAAGAAGGCAAAGTACTTGACATATATACTGAAATGAAAATGCAGATAAAATCTGAAATTCTTTCCTTCTTTCTGCATTCCATCTGGACATAACATCATGTGTGGTTTCCATGTAAAATTGGCTTGAGAAGCAAATTCAGACTCAAACCTTTGCCTATATGTGTGCCCACACAAAAGAATATGCTCACATGAGAAAATGGCCTGACCATTTAAAAATTCTATTTAAATTTCTTTTTGTTAAAGATGTCATTCTCTGTAATAGAAAACAGATAAATTAGTTGTGCTTATTTCCTCTGCGTAATTATGTCCCTTAATTCCGTAATCTCTATTTTTACAAAAGTACAAAGCAATGATCACATAAGTCCAGCAGCTCAATCCATTACACAGGAAACATCCATTGCTTTGTGACTTCTAAATTTCTAAAATAGATTAACCTATCCCCTATCAGTGAAAGGGCTGTTTCATGAAAATACTTCTTACATGTTCTTGTTCACTCAAAATTTACTGTACCAAACAGCTCAATGTGACGATGTCACTGTTTGCACAGTTATCTTCAAAGCTGATCCTCCTCTCAAACAAGAAGCCTATTTTGAATTTGAAGTATAAAATATTCCCATTAAAATTCATAGAATTTGGCTTATCTATATTGTTCTGAGCATTTGGCATTTTAAATAATATAGTAACCTCCACAAAAGGCAAGATAGATGAAGAGTAATGCCAAAATGTCAAGATTATACTGCTTCTTCCACTCTGTCATCACACTGCACAAACACTGTAGACAAGTTACTGCCAAGCTCAAGGGCCACACAACATGTGAAAACCGCAGAAATACAAATATGTGCAATAATTCAGCATCTATGATGTGTGTATCCTGTTGACAGATGTATTGGAATATCCATATAGAAACACCATTAATTTCTTACTAATTTTTCTTAGAAAAAAATTACCTTTTATTCATGCTGTTTCAGATGTACATCTCAGAGTGCACTTCTGGTTCTCTACCCCTAGCTCCTTGTATTGAGATCAAATTACAAGTTTATCCCTCTCTCAGGTACTTTCCTGACTTTACAGCTCCTAGCCATCACCAGGGGTTTCCGCAGCAGATCTGACTTGCAAACCCTGCACTTGGAGGCACTGGTGGCGACCAAATAATGACTTGAAACCCATTTATAATTTGTTTAGAAGCATGTCAGAGGACAGAGATAGTGTTTTAAATTTATGTTACATCTAAGTTTCCCCAGCCTGGACCCAAGACTGAGCAGTGCCTTTGGACACATTTTGCAGTCCTGGTTCCTTTATCCCTTTGCCAATCCAGACTGCCTTTGACAGGGCTTCTCCTCTCATCTCTAAGCTCCCCTAATTCAAACACTTCACTATCCAAGCTCAGAAATGCAGGTTTGTATCCCTGTTGGATATCTCACAATTTGGTAATGCAGTACACCATGCTGGGTCTCTTCTCACCATTGCACCCTCACCCTGTTTCCTTTTTCAATCACTTCAGCATAGGCTGGGCTGCACAACTCATGCACAGTAATTTCTGTCACTGGTCTGGACAAGCACAATTTTCATAGAACTGTTGCATCTAGCACTCATTACAGTGATAGATATCAGCTCCACTGTCACAGATGTATTCCTCAGTGACGTGTTATGGTGCGCCAGCCTTGTACTTTAAAAAGCTTTATTCAGTTTGTAAATATTTATTTAGTGATCAAAGTCTGAAAGTAGCTTTCCTTTCCGATTTTGAGGTTATTTTTTCTCTGTCTAAAGACGCTTTCACAGTTAAATGCCACTTCTAATCTGCTTTTCAGTGTCTGGAGTATATTTTATTAACCCTTTTTTTTTATTTTCTTCAGTGATAGATTAGTAAATTCCAAAGTAGCTTAGAAACATTGCTTAGTGACCTTTTTGTTCTTTGCATTTTTTGAGGAGAAATCAACAAAAGACAACAATAGTAACCTTTCCATATTCATTACCATAAGCTGCACTGACCTTAAGAAGCAGTCTTATGATTCCACACTTGTATACAGGGTACGGCTGCTGTGCGGATTTCAAGACCTTGACAATTTTTCTCTTCCTAGGGCTGTGAGGGACAAAGAAATTAGGTATATTTTAGTACCTGTGCGTTTGCACAAAATGGAATGATGGCAAATCTCTCAGATCTTATACTGTAAAAAATAATTTTGTGTGAATATTTCTTTTAAAAATCAACTTCTAGGTGATATTAAGCATGAAAGCTTCATTTTTGTGTTTAATTAAAATTAGGATTATTGATTTTTACTTAATTTTTTTAAAGAATAAAAATTAATTCAAAAAATACATTATTTTCTTTCCCTTCCATTGAGAGAAGGATAGGCCAGGTAAGGAGTATTGGTATATAAAAAATAAGTCTAAGCTCAGTATTGATGAATTTACATTATTGGATTAAGCTTGATTTCTGGAGTTTCTTGATATTTTACTAGTCTTACTGCTAACTCCACATTCTTTTCTGGGAGATTTTCTAAAAGAGAAAATGAGAAAAGGAAATAAAAAATCTGTGTAACTTGTGCACTTATCTGGTAAAATAAAAATAACATCTAACTCATAAAGTGATGATAAAACTGTTATATCCTATATGGAGCAGGCCTATGGTTTTAATACTGTATTAGTAGGTGATAACTTAAGACAAAATTGTCAAAAAAAGGCAAACCTATATTCTGGCAAAACTCTGAACTCACTTCTCAGTCCTCGCTGTCCTGATAACCTGAAAAATTACATTTTGCCTGTTTTTCTGCCTACGTACACACCATCCCTTCCTAGATTATTAATGAATCTATTAAATAGCCAGTGACCTAGAAAGTACCCGCAGGATGGCCTGTCATTAGCCCTTCACCATGATAAAAATGCACCATTTAATCATATCTTTTGTGGTTTTTCTCCTCTGGTCATTTGTTCTCTGGGGCAGCATTTTCCTCTTTACTTTCTAGTTTCTTACCTATACTCATCTATTGGAATGGACCTTGAAAAATAACTTTGTCAATCCAAATAAGGTTTTTCAAAAGGTTTTTCTTGCTTCATTATTTTATCAACATATCACAAGGCTTCTAAGATTGTAACTCTAAGACATGTTTTCTTTGGCACTAAACTAAACCTGAAGATCTTGGTTTTTCTGTTGTGCTCCCATTGCTGCCTCCTCCATAGTAAACATTATGGGAGCTGGTCTATACAGTCTTTGTTATTAAATATAAGTATAATTTTTAAGGAAATTTATTGTACTTGTGATCTAATTGAGGTTCTCCACAATTACAGTGGCACAATTGTTGGTAAGGGCATTACAGTATATGTGAGGGGAGTGGAAATGGTGGTTTGGGGGCGTTTGAGATGGCTTTTTTAAAAGAACACAGAGATATAGTGTTGGGAAAAGATATGGTATTTCTTCAGAAAACCAGCACTGATTAGCCCCTTTATTATCATCACCTTCCAAGTGTTTTGTTTTTCTGATTTGAGCTGCCATTTACATTCACTGGTCAGTAATCCCCTGGAGTGATTCTGTATCTCTGCACTGATTTTAAATACGGCTGCACTGTGCTGCTCACATCAGAGAAGCACAGAAAGTGTATTTTATACACTTCAGATGACTTTTAGAAGCTTTTTCAGAAGCTGGATATTTGTTCCAGAATTCCTGGCACCTCTCTTTTGATAGAATTTATTCTTAATTAGTGGAAAGGAGCAAGGGTCTCCTGTTTCACTGAGGCAAAGGATCATTTGCCTTCTCAGATGGACCTTTCTCTTCCTTAACCACTTCATTAACCTGTGATAGTCTTCAGCAAATTGTTCTCATTCTCCTCATTCCAGTGTCCTCTGAGTATCTCTTTGGTTTCCACTGTAAGATAGTTTTAGACTCTCAGATTTTCCTCTTTTAGAGTGTTGGCCGTGGCTCTTTACTTCCATTGGGGCTCTACACTTTTGTTCCAGAGTTAATTAACTTCCATCTAACTTAGCTGGCATCTTGAATCTTGACATTACAAAATTATTATTTTCTTCCTGATTTCTTCAATGCACTTGGTTCCTTCCTGGAGATTTTATTTAATTTCTGTTTTTCCAGTTTTGATTAGCCTTTGGGCTATCATTTCTCAAAAATTTCTCCTTTGAAAGTTCACTAACATGGTGTTGTTTTGCAAAAATACCCTACAGGCTGTATCTGGAATGGGATTGACTGTGGTAGAACCGTAGGAGCAGCAAAACACTGTCATTAGCAGTGCTACATATTCAACTGCTCAGTCTTGATGACAACAACTCTTTGCTTTTTATGTTGGTTTATTTTCATGTGAGAAAAACAAAAGTCTGTCAGAGAAGTAATTCCAATTTTACAAGATCATTTTCCATTAAGAAGCGAAAGTGCAGCACAATAGTGTCAAGCCTTGGCTTCTGTTTGATAGAGGAAATCCTGTGTCCTGCACTAATTCCACTAAAATGTGATCTGGAGCCACAGAAGCAGTCCCTGGTCACCCAGAGGGTGTGTAAGTGTCATCCCTTGAGGTGCCATTCATCCAAGTGAACTCTCACTAGTAATTGGTAGTCCCTTTGTAGCCAAAGCAGTGGAAGTGTCCCCAAAGAAGAATTCATAAAGTATGTTTTACAATTCCTGTATTCTGCCTGAGACATTTATTTTAAACCCCACTTCTGGAGCTGCCTGCCTGCCCTCCAGCAACTCTAGGGAGAGCCAAAATAATAGGCAGGTAGGTGGCAAAGTTCAGTGTAATTAGTGCCACCATGACTGTCATCTCAGGGCTCAGTAAAACCTGCAGCTCCCAGTGCCACCAGTGGCCCTTGGGCAGCTCCTGCTGTGTCCATGGCTTCAGTGGCAGGAGGGGAGAGGGGCAGGACTTCCCCTTAGATGTTTTATGCTATGTATCTAAAAAGGTCATGATGTTGTATCTGTTTCTTAAATGTTTTTTTCTAGATATCTATAAAGGTCATGTTTTACCACAGCCTGAGGTGTCTGTCCTAAGCGGGGAGCTGTGTTAGCCTGTTTCTATTCCCAATCTGTCATAAAAGACATGCTGCAGGATAAGTTGTGTACTTAGTTACAGTAATGTAAGCACTGTTGTTCTGAAAACAAATGCACCCAGTTGTTTCCAAGATGTTGGTAGGGATTCTGCCTTCATGAAGTACGGCTGATGCCTTCCACTGGTTGGGATTCTCTCAAAGTCTTGTTACTGTGTGATAATTTTGTGGCTTTTTTTTGTTTGTTTGTTTGGGTTTCTTTTGAATTGCACAGATTTTAGATGCTGACCCATCAGCTATTCCAGGGGCATTTTGAAGTTGATGTGTCTAAAAAAGAAAAGAAAAAGAAATTTGAGCTGGGGACTGGGCCTAATTTTACTGCCCTTCATAGAAATATTTAATGCATCCATGTTAACAGCTCTTTTGAAAAGGCATCTGTAAGGCCTCATGTCTGCCCCCATTCTGGTTCTGGAGAAGTTGCCTCATGATACATCTACAGGAGATGTGAGAAATCTGCTATTTTGTAGTTATTGCCATGGCAGAGGGTGTTAGCTTCTGCTACGCTGAATTTCAAACTTTCCTTGCTTTTGGGCTGTATGCATGGTAAGAATGGGAATGTAACTGTAACTTCCCAGTTATACAACTTACCTTCAACCTGAGAGGAAAAAAAAATCAATATAATTATCCTCTGGTAATAATTCCATCATCTTTTGTGGCATTGAGAATATAAAGCCCAGTGAACTGTCACTGTAAAGGTCCAGTGCTGTAGTTCCACTACCTGAATTTTATCAAATGCAGGAAGGAGCAGCAGCAAGCTCTGAGGGAGTAATTGCAAACAAGAGATCTTTCCCTTGATTTGATAGTATGGATTGGATAATTTTCCAAGTCACTAATTCCTCAGTACAGCGTATAGCACAGGTGGCTGCTGATAACTCAGGCTTGCAAAGAGTCACAAAGCTGACTCGTTTGTGGCATTGCTGCTGCTGCTGCATATGTTGGTATAAAATACACAATGATGCTCCTAAGGAGGAGGAGGGATGAGAAATGATAACAATAAATCAATAATCTTTATTTGACTTCTTTTATCTTTGTTCAGCTCAGTAGCACAAGAAAATGAAAGCAATGTTTTTTGTGAGAAATTTGGATAGCCGAGAGCACTCAGCCGCCGTGAAAGTAATTTCGTATCTGGAGATGAGCTGTGAAAGCAGCTTTTCTGTTTATTTGAGGGATAGAGCAGAGAGGCCTAACGTGACCAGGAGTGGTTGGAAAACAGCAGAAAGGAGAGGCTGCACATTTCTAAGTGTCTTAAATCTCTTTCAGATTAGGAGGGCAATCTCATGAGAAAGCATGAAATATGGCACACTTCTTCAACCTGCTAAATAATGGTAGCACTGCCTTCATTAGCTATGAGTTTATTTTGGTAGCATGCAGACATCAGATTGTGTAATTACTGCATTGGCTCTTGCAATATGTTATTGGCTCAAACCTTGGCAGACACACAGGAGCTGAGCAGACTGACCAGGTTCAGCCCCAAATACTCTGATTTTTCAGGATATGCAAGCCATCTGAGACACAAAACCCAAGGGATTTAAAACTTTTTACAAATATCAGGTGAGAAAGGAAAAAAAAAAAGTTTTTACTCTCTCCACTGCCACAGCAGCCTGCTTTAATTTTTTATTGTAGACCCAATACCTGAGTATTAACACTCCCAGAACAAGCATATTTCTTAATAGAAATGGGAGTTCACAGTCCAGCCATATTATTATAGTCACCTGTATGGTCATCATTAAATGCATGACAGCAGTTTATAGGCTGGATAGGGAAATATTTGCAAGTGGATAAGGAATTTCTGTTGTACTTTTTGACCACCACCTAAAATCTTCCTGTCACAATATGGTCACGCGTTAGCCTAAAGGGAGGCGGAAAAGGCCAAAACAAAAATTCTTTCCAGCTGAGACTGTTTAACCTGCCATCTGCTTCCGAGCTGCCAACGAGCCCCTAGTTACCAAAAAAGCTGCCATCCCATTAACCCCAGTGAGCAGCACGTTCCTGGACTTCGACTGATGGAGCCAAAGCAGGAAGAAATGCACAGATTTTCACTTCTGTGCTTCTTTTCATCGAGGGCACCCTTATGAAAGTAAAATGGCAGCAGTAGCGTTTCTGAGGTTTTCTTGTGTATTCTGGATTCTGTGCAAGTATTAAACAAGCTGTATTAGGATGTCAAACACGTGGGAAGTGTACATTTAAAGCAGGCTTGTTCTGAGCTGGCAAGATGATTTCTTATAGCTGCAGTATTAGAAAATTTTTCAAACATCTCTTTTGTTTAGCAGCTTTGCTCTTATGTTGCTTCACTTTTCAGTTAATTTATTGGCTCTGAGAGCGCTGCAGCTTGGACTTAGTCTTACCAGACCTGCTAACTAAACATCATCATAGATGGTCTGCAAATGGCAAGGGGACCTAACACACTGGAGTGACTGCTCCCAGCAGTTCTGTAGGTGGCACTCTCTGCTCTGCATCTGTCTGAGCCCAGGACTTTACACAGTGCAAGTGGTTTTCTGCTCAGATACCAGGACCGGTGTCTTTGTTTACACTCAATTTCAGTAGGCAGCCTCTATGCAAATGATACTTTCAGACTCAACTGTTTAATCTCTACATGCTATCCTGGATTACTGCACCACAGTGCTGTGTTCTCCTGAACTCTTAATGGCTTGTGGTGGTGGTGATATTCATTACTGCATTATTTCTTTTGTGATAATGGGTACACACACGGTTTTATGAACATAAAAGTTGGTGAGTTTATTATTACTGCTGTAATGATTCCTACTGGGAGCTCTGGGTGAGTTCTGCTGTTTGGGCTCACACCAAGTGCTACCTGTAGCTGAAATCATCCCATTCAGCCTAGGTATGGCTCAGCTTGGTGGGAAATGAGAATGGCTAACTCCACTCAGTGCTAAGAGGCTGTCAGCTCTGAGAAGTTAAATCCTAAACTTTTTCCCCAGACTTGAGCAGTTTCCTGGGTTGAACAAGGAGTGGGATACCTCTGCTCACAGCTGAACTTTGTCAGACCATGTGTGACAGAGCAACAGCTGCATCGTGCTGGATGCTTCCAAGAAGGAATAATCTTTAAAGAAACCTTATCTTTTCACCAGTATCCTGCTGAGGTTATGGGTAGAAACAGGGCTAAAGATGGCATTCCCTTTATTAAAAATAATAATAATAAATAGGTGAGTTGGAAATGAGACAGTTTCTCCCCCTGTTAAGAGCTCAGTCCTCCTTGTAACACAAACTCCCTTGTTTGTGGAGTTCCTGAGGAGTGAATGGCATTTCAGCCCACTTACCACATCTGAGATACAAAACCTTAACTATCTAGCCTTGGTTGAAGGGAATAACTGAAAGGAGAAACCATGGGTGCGTGCCTTCCTGAACTAGTAACAATTTTATCAACTCACTGACATCAAGGGACGTGAGACACTGACACCACCTCAAAGGCTTCCAGCTTGTTAGCCTTTCACACACCTATTAGGATGTTCCTAGTCTGGCTCATTGGGTAAATTCAGTAATTGTCTTTACAAGACACATAGAAATCTGAAAGGTGGCTGTCAGCAGCCGTTGGAAGCTGCAGGTTGGTTTGTAAAAAGGGCAGTGGGAAGCTGAACAAAGCAAAACCTTTTCCTGCAGCCACAAACCTTTTAAAACTTCTCCCTGTTTTGGGCAGCTTTAAAAATATTTACAGAAATAATTATGTGTAAATACTGTATAAAAGAACTTTCAGAATATTTACTTCAACACATGCAATAGAAGTCTTTAGGTAAATATAATAACTGACATTACATTGTATATTGCTAAAGAGACAGATGGGAAAACACATAAGGGTGTGATGGGCTGGCCCAATTTATATCTTAATGACATTGCATTGTGGAATGAAATAGTCTTAGCAAGGGCCTCTCCTTCCTGGGGTAACTTAGATCAGTAAAAATGAAGAAAAAAATAAGTCTCTTTTTTGGTTTTTTTTTTTTTTTTTTTTTAACTAAGTACCCAAATAATTAGCAATTATAGAAGTTCAGAATGGAGTTATTTAGAAGATACTTGTACAGCTGTAATTGGGGAAAATCTCCTTTTTTTGAGGATTTTAGAAGGTAGGAATTTCCTCTTTATCTTCACCTGAGTAGGTTTTTCCTTCTCATGTTGTCTGCAAAGATCTTTAGGTCCACTTTTCTAATGGAAATTCGACTTAAATAAGCCTGAATAAGAGCTAGTAAATGCAGGCTCCTGAAGAACAAGCACTGAGACCTCTGGCTGTCCTATTCCTCAGGAATGTGTGGCCACTTCTTGCACGGTGTGGTCTTGCTTTTACCAGAACATGAGATAGCTGGTGGTACCTGCAGTGCTGAGAAAATACCACACAAGTTTAATGCTCACTGCCTCCACTGCACGTAGAAATAATTTTAGCAAACTTCTCCTAAAGGTCTGGAGAGTCTAGCCTATCTTTTAATGACAGGATTAAAGAACAACAAGATCATATTGAGACCAAATAAGAACCAAAGCCAAAATTTTGGCTTGATATTGCTTGGTGATGGTCTCACTGCTCCTTCCTTCTGGAACCCCTCAGGAAGAGTTTGTAAGTGGAATGTTGATGGTCTTGTCCTCATCTGTCCTTGGTCACCTTCAAGCTGGGCTTGGAGGGGAAGTGGTCAGGATGCTTTTTTTTTCAGATGTAGTTTTATTCCTTGGAGTGACTCTCCTTTTCTCTCCCAAGTGTTTGGGACCACAGCTGTATGCCAGCCAAAACCTACATGCATGGGATTTTGGCTGCACTGCAACACAGCTAAACTGGTTAAAATTAAACTCAGTACAAAAATCCATTCATTCCTCTCCATGTTGACTTCATGCCATGACCAGATATAAAACTCCCTTGAGTCTGTAAGCTGGTTCTGGCTATCACATCATCTTTCTGTCTTCTCAGTAAGTTCACAATGCAATTGCAAAAAGTATTTTGGGATGAGTTGAGAGGCAAAAGTTTGCTGGACTGTTGTACCCTGGTTAAACAAGGAAAAGATGCAACAGATGAAATTTGTTATCAGGAGGAGTTTGATAAACACTTCTGCACCAAAAGAAAGACCTATTACAGTTTGGCTGTTGACAGTCCTTTCCTTACAGGATTTAAATCAGTTTGTTCATCTGGAGAAAGACAAATGTTGGGACTTGTGCACTGAAAAAATCTGAGCCTATCAGGCATGAAAAATAAGATACAATTGGATGGGGGACCAGATTTGTGAAGTTGATAGGTTTTGTTTACCAAACTACCATATGATGTACAAAGATTTTTTTTAACTTAGTTCAGCATGCTGTGTAATATAACGTGACATTTCTGTAAATGACAGCAGAAGATTCAGCACTCAAACTTCTCACAGCATGACTCAACACCTCCTGACAACTCAGCAAATAACAACAAAAAAACCTATCTTTAATCAATTCCTTTACCCAGTAATCTCAGTTGTGATCATAAAGAATTACCCATTACTCTCAACTGGAATCACACAAAATCACTCCAAGTCTTTAATGACTTCATAATCAGCTTTTTCCACCAGAAAAAAA